>OX104063.1:227869230-227894260 GCA_944474145.2 Dicrocoelium dendriticum
TCGTCAGCAAACAGCAACATACGGATAGTTGTCTCACAGACTAGAATTCTCGCACCAAAACGACGGACATTAAACAATCCACCATCAATACTGTGCTCCACACGAACACCGTAAGCACAAGCGGCATCAAAAGCACAGGAAAACATTGCATGAAGATTGATATTAAACAGGGCAGGAGCTAAGACAGCCTTGCTTCACACCAGAGACAACTGCAAAGTCATCCGAGGTCTCTCCACTCAGCTGCACCCTCGCCCGCATACCACTGTGCAGACATTCAATTAAACTTACAAACTTACGCGGGGCAACCAAACTTACCCAACACCAGCCCCAATGCCTCGCGGTTCACCGTATCAAATGCCTTGGTGAAATCAACAAAAAGCGAGTACAATGGCTGGTGTCGTTCTCTGCACTTCTCTTGCAACTGACGAGCCGCAAACATCATATCCATAATGCAGTGACCCGAACGGAATCCGCATTGCTCTTCCGCCACGTTAGGTTCCACAACCTGACTGACGAGGCGGTTGAGCAGGATTCGGGCAATCACCTTGCCCACACAACTCAGCAAGTTGATACCACGATAATTCGTGCAACATTGCTTGCTACCTTTGCCCTTGTACAGTGGTAGCACAAGGGCATCCTTCAGCTCAGCAGGCACCTCTTCCTCAATCCATAGGCGTTGCACCAAGTGGTGCAGCGCAGTCATCAACGCGGGTGCGCCCTGTTTCAATACTTCAGGCGGGATCCCGTCGACCCCGGCACACTTGTCGTTTCGCAGCTGAGCAAGTTCTCTCTGCGTCTCATCTAGTGTCGGCGTGTCCGCTAGACTCGTCTTCACATCTTGCTGCTTGAGGCCGTTCAATGTAGGCCGGTCGATCTCTGAACGGTTGTTCAAGAGACCGTCAAAGTGTTTTCGCCAGATCTGCATTATCCCTGCAGTCTGTGTGCAGGCAGCGCCTGAACTACCATCGATCAGTGTCCTCAGCGGCTCCAATCTCGGTCCATACACCGCCTTCAATGAGTCAAAGAATTCCTGGTGTTGGCGGCGTTCGGCGTAGCATTCCATCTGCTTCGCCTTCTCCGTCCACCATGCATTTTTAATGCGACGGAGCTCTCAGGTCAGTCGCCGTCGAATTATGCAAAACTGACTACTCTTTCCCAAGTCACTGGGGTCTGCAACATGTGCAGCAAATGCTGCATTCTTCTCCGACACCAATGCGCTAATCGTCTCATTGTTGTCATTAAACCAATCAGGCCGCTTACAGTTTGCGCGCCCGATGGTCTCCTCGGCAGCAGCTGTCACCTGGTCGCGAATGTGGTGCCACAGGTCGCCCACTGTGGCTATGCCTTGCACTTCACACAGGCGTGCAGCCATCGCCTTCTCCAGCTCAGTACGTTTCGCCACAGTACCGAGGGAGAGAATGTTAAATTTACGCCGCTTCACGTCGGGTGTGCAACACACAGATTTACGAAAATATATGTACAGTTTGGTCCGCACCAACTTGTGATCAGTGCCACACAGCTCCACGCAGTACACGTGTCATGCGCACTTCACGCATATCACGCTGACATACGATGACATAGTCGAGCAGGTGAGCGTGACCACTCCGTGGGTGCGTCCAAGTTGCTATATCCTTCGCACTCAGTGCAAACCGAGTGTTCGTGATCGTCAGGCCGTGAGTGGCACACAGTGAGAGCAGCCTGTCACCGTTCGCATTCGTCGAACCAATGCCATGCGAACCTATAACATCTGTCCACACCGATGCATCACGCCCAACACGCGCGTTGAAATCACCCAGCAGAAATAGTCGGTCGCTCCTCGGCACAGACCGTATCACGGAGGATAACTCAGTGTAGAATTGATCACGCGTGTCATCAGGATAACACATGGTCGGACCGTACGTGCTTATAAAGGTAGCAAACTTACCTCTTCCGAGTCGTAGGCGAACAGTCATCAGTCGCGCGCTGATGCCCGTTGGTTCACCCACCAGCTGGCCATGGAGGCGATCGGATATTGCAAATCCGACCCCATGTTCACGTGGTGCTGAGGCGGCGTTGCCCACCCAGTAGAATGTGTAGCCAGCACCTGCTTCATGCAACTTACCTTGCTCAGCGAGCCGGATTTCACTGAGCGCCGCAATATCGATGTGGTAACGCGCCAGTTCCATCGCGACCAGTGCAGTGCGTCGCTCCGGGCGCTCGCTGGAGTTCCGGTCCAGTAGTGTGCGTACGTTCCAGCACCCGATGCTGAGTGCTTTGCGCACAGGCATACGATTGCATTGATGGGCAATCGCACGCGAGGAGGTCGTTGTGCTTCGGAGGTTTGCTTGAGGGACTCCACCCGGAGCCTTTGGCTCAATAGCCTGACCCACAAGGCAGTGGGTGGTTTGGAGGTTTGCTTGAGCGACTCCGCCCGGAGCCTTTGGCTCAATAGCCTGACCCACAAGGCAGTGGGGAGCAGATCCAGCTCGGGAATGTGATTGCAGAGACAGATAGGGATCTGCTTGACGGCCGTCACACGCAGCCTTTGAGGTTCTGGAACGTTTTATGTATGTTTTGCGACCGTAGTAGGATACGCACCTGCGATCACGGCCAGACGCAGGTGGGTTTTGGCGGGTTTGCACCAATTTGACCAGGGGCTGCCTGGCTTGAGGCGGGCAGTAGCAAACCATTGAACACCCGGAGGTGTCCTCCCACCGTCAGAGACAATGCGTGGCGCTCGTGCTCTACGCCAATCGAGCTGTGAGCTTATAACCCGTAGACCTGTTGTCTCCCATGGCTAGGTTTTACGGGAAGTGGGCCATCGACCACTTCCTAACCTCCGAAGAGGATGGACTAGGATACTGGCAGGGCGCCCACTCCTGACAGGAGAACGACTCGGGTCCTCAGCCAAAGCCTTCGATTAAATGTACACCCGAAAGGTAGCAGGTCTAGCACATGGTCAGTTCACTGACTCATGCGAATTGGTGTCCTGGATCTTAGCAGGGAGAAGGGCGAAACCCAGCTCCCAACCAGCGGTCGCCACGAGGAGGCGCCCAGCAAATGGCACAACAGTAGCAGCAGTGGGTAGAACATCTGTCAGGATCTAGCCACCACCAGCCTCAGCGCACCATAGGCTCTCCCGCCAATGTTATATATATATATATATATATATATATATATATATATATATATATCGCTTACACTTAAACTAGGTCTTTTTAATGTGGATAAAATTCGTTACGTTTTATTTGGTTTGTTCTGCGTACTTGATAATCTTCTCCCAACTTGCACACGTCGCTCATGCGAATTGTGGTAAACTTGCGTAATTGTATCGCGTGGTATTTTTTTAAATAACTCGGACATTTTGTACTTATCACGGATTCACTTATAACCAATTTCTTCTATATGCTCATTTAGCGAGTATTTATTGTCATCATATGCGTTTACTTTATTCGATATCGGTATTTTGAGTGATTGGCTGTTGTTTGACATCCCAGGTGTGGCTGCGTTTGATGTGCATGTTGACAAGGTGCCTACCTGTCTATTACCCATTACCTCGTCCATCTGGCTCTAGGAGACAGTTGGTCGTTGCTGGAGGGGACCGGGTGCACGGTCCTTGTGGTCGTGCTAGGCTCGAAGAGTGGTTCCATGCACTCAGTGTGGAGCGGACTACGGTCCAGCTGCCGCCTTGTGTGCACTTGATTCCCACATACAGTGCGCTTGTGTTGCCTGTGAAGGAGTGTGGGCCGGCTCCGTAGATGAAACGTGGTTCCCATCCGCATGCCTCCTGGTCTTGTTCCTTCGGGTTTACACTGGATATGGGGTGTGTGGTTGGAGCTGTGGGTGGTGCAGCGCAAGCCATCCATGGTCCCTCTGTAGGCGCAGGCGTCCTGTGGCTGGCCACAGTGACGGGCAAATCCGAAACCGGATGACGCCAACCATATATATCATGCTGTGGGTGGTGCAGCGCAAGCCACCCGTGGTCCCTGTGTAGGCGCAGTCGTTCTGTAGCTGGCCACAGTGACAGGCTAACCCGAAACCGGATACCTCCATCCATATCATGCATTTCCCATGAGATCATAATTTGAGGGGAATCTAAAGCGGAGGGGTGGACAAAGAATCTCACAACACACGCCATTGGAGTCAGCTCTTCGCCATATCAGCAAGTGTGTTCAAGCAAACGTGTTCATCGTCCTTGGGACCCCAGCCAGGCAGTCGAGATGCACCAACCGACGCCAGCTTCGAAATGAAGGTTTTAATTATCTCGATCAAGTCATCGCTTGGCCTTCCCTCATCCTCCTCCAATTGCAACCTTAGCGTGCAAACAACATGAGCTAAGCTTAGAAGGCAGCGATGATTGGACGTGACTAGATTCTTTATGTGTGTTGACCTGATGGGCCAGGTTTCCCAACCGTATAAGTGGGTTGAACAGACGGCTGCATTATAAACTCTGCTTTTCACGGCTCGGGTGATGTCTCGTCGGCGTCATAGATAGCGGGGATTGGCAAAAGCACCTCGGGATTTTGCTATACGGTTCGTAACCACATCTTCGATCCCACAAGCACTAATATAGCTGCCCTTGATTGTGCTTAACGTATGAATTTGCGGACTTGTTGAGTGCGATGCATTTTTATTATCCGTTCCTATATTGGGACCATTTTCGTTGTTAATCAGGTGGTGACGTTATTCACGTTATGCAATTGTCGCCACAAGGCGCTTGCAGTTGATATGACTTACAGTTAACTAACTTGGGCTAATATCGAATTCATCTATACTGCCTCCCGACAACATTCATTTCATCACTTACGATATATCGTAACTTGGCAAGTTCATGATGCTCGAGTTACACCACCAGTCGAATCGGAGCATGGCGTTACCACCTCTTCTCCTCTATATTATGAACCGATCCATCATTATCCTTCTGTATGATCTCCCGGCCTGTGATCGGAACCGTTGTCTTACGTGAAATTAAATACAAACCACACTGGATGAATAGATTTGCTAGCGCTGCGTCACTACAGCCGCAGCATTGCAACTCATAATAGTGGAGGCATGATAACACAACAGGTTCTTAACTTAGCCATCTCTAGTAAACCTCCTTCTCCGAAGATGTGTGAAGGACCTAGTGTATTGTCAAGCACTACAGAAGGCAATATTTCATGTATTCTAGTGGCCCTTTCTGTCTTCCATTCTCTGACACTTCCAACCTGAATGTGCTCACACGGAACACTGACTAGGGCTATCCGGCCTTGCAAACACACTCTCACACATGCCGCTGGCATTGACATTTACGCGGAGCATTCGAGTACCTTGGGGTAGCGCCACTGGCTACTTAGGAGTACTCGACCTTCGTGTCGTTTTGTGCGACATGCTGTTATATCAGCTCGTGATCTCCAGCTCACACGAACTAAGTTGGTTGCATGCACGGCCTGTTGTTCCGCTGCGTTTTCGTCAACATAACTCATGCTACTCAGGCATTAGTTGAGTTGTACCAATATGCATTGCTAACGAACCAACACACGTTTGTCGCTGCCATGTTGCGCATAGTCTCATCTGCTGGTCATATCAACTGATATTTCCGTTCATGGTTGCTGACAAAGACAGCTACACAGAAGGTAGAACTGATGTGAATTATCGTTATTAATTTTAGGCCTTGGCGAGATTATAGCAGTCACGATTTTTAGAGTATGGATTATATCCGTTTCGAATATTCCTTCGGTGTAAGAAACTAGGGCCTTACACCCTAGATTATCGTCGACTGAGGGTTGACCTCATCATGACGCACCGGATATTACATCTGGGAGATTACCCCATGTATAGACCGCTGCTTCATCTGCACACACCAAGCAACACACGAAGACACCGGTACAAGCTTGTTGTACCGGATTTGAAGCAGGTCGCTCACCAACTCTGTTTCGAGCGCAGAGTGGTGAATGTATGGAACGACGTACCGCAGCACGTAGTTGAGGCAAAGTCGGTGTCGGAATTTACTAAATTCCTGGACAAACACTTTGCCGACATCAAATATATCGAGCACACCACTGAGTGACATTAGATGCAGCTACACAGAGAAACCCCTACTTGCTGCTTCCAACCAGTAATCGAATCGGTTGTGTTATTTGTGGTATACCAGTTCTCATACAACTGTTTTACCTGCTTACATTACGTAAAATTCTGACTAAAATTACTGTCTCGTTTTACAGTGCGGAATATCAGACTGCGCGTTGAGTTCGTTTGTTTGAATCGAGCACTGGCTTTTGCATTTTGACTCGGCTGGTCTTCATCGCTCGACCGGGAGGTGTGCTGCGCTTTGTTCTCCTAGCCAGTAGCAATCATCGAGGTAGTTTATACATAGAACTCAAGTGCTTTCACTGGCATTCAAAGTGTTCATCGTTTACCTCATGTGATTTGTAACGTTTTCATTTTCATCTGGCTATACCGGAACACATCGCACGATGCTCCTCTTCACATGACATTCGGTTAAGACCGAATGCAGGTATCTTCAGTTCAGGAACTTTTGTAATGATATATTAAAAGGCTTCTTTTTTACCATCTGACACAACACTTCAACTAGATGGAGGCTCCCATACCAATAATTTCTGTTTCATTGGCTCACATTTCACAACCGTCATGGACTACCCTGCGAGTTCAGTTTGCTTTGAACAATCCGAGATAAATTTGCTTGTATTATCGCCAGCGTTGAATAGTTGGATGTTGCCAGTTTTTCTTGCCCCTCCCCCCAAATCTAATGTTGTGCTACGATTCCACACCTGTCCCAGTTCCTTAATCCATTTGCTTATTGTTTCTAACTATTTGGTTGCTTTGTGCATATTCGTCCGAAGCTTTCCCCTTTTGACATTAGCTCTCTGCTAACTATTTTCTTTCGGTTTTTGGCAGATTCACAGGTGAAAAGAAGCGTGTTCTTAACTTGGGCTCCTATAATTATCTGGGCTTTGGCGATCCCCATGGACCATCTGTTGACGCTAACGGACGAGCCACACGTCGATTCGGAGTGGGAGTAGCCAGCCCAAGACAGGAGGTCGGTAGCCTCATTCTCCACCAGGAGCTGGAAAACTTAGTTGCGGAATTTGTCGATCAGGAGGCCGCCATTGTGTTCAGCATGGGGTTCGCCACCAACTCGATGAACATCCCATGTCTGGTGGACAAGGTAGTGAAGTTTTACTGAGACAGAGTCTTTATCTCACTCCTTGTTGGCTCGCATCCGTAGAGGTAGCCAGTGATTATTCGTCACTCTGACCGTCTTGCTTACGTCTTACAGGTTTTTCCTATGTAAATTGCGTATCACGATTACGAGTCTTCCTTTTCGGTCTAACTGGTTCCTATGCAACATTATTGACTGGGCGAAAATAATGACCGCGTTATTCGAAATAGCCTCAATGCTCACGTGTTTATATGCTTATAAGCATTTTTCTACTAATATCACTACCAAGCTGGATAAAGAGTATTCCACTTTATATGATTCGCTCAATTACCTTATTCTTTTGCATATTTCCTGTCCATTTTGCTCGTTTATTTTCCTTCAAATTCTGTTGATTGTTTGCTATTTCCGGCGTCTAGGTCTGGGCGCCCTGGCAGTATCCCAGCCCACATATAACCATGATTTTTTCTTCCAACATAAACTTCATCCTGCATCGGCCGTCGCGCAGATTATCAAGGGTCGCCTTATCTTCTGCATACTGGAGTCTTCATCCCTCGCCTGAATGGACGCCTGATTCCCAATCAAAACGCGAAGTCGCTGGCCTTCCACCGGACAGAGACAAGACCGGATCGGACGAGCAGAGCAACAGGGATGTATTAGAGAATCACACCGTTCATTATAAAGGTGAAACGGAAAGTTCGTGAATGGTATTTAAGGCGCACGCAGAAAGCTCTGGAAAGACCAACTTACAACAAATCAAAAAACGCCGCCCCGCGTTCATTGGCCGCTTCTCCCGATTGGCTCTCTGTTCGCCCCAGTCAGGGCGGGTGAGTTTGGATCCCCGGCCGCAGCGATGGAATCCTGGCTTGTCCGCATCGCGTATTCCTTCCTAACACATACAGCAGGGCGGATAAGCGAAAACATGCTACTGCTGGTGCTTCCTTTCCTTTCCACCTGTTTCTCTTACTCCCATCCCGACCCCCATTATTAATCTTCCTTCTATAGTTCCCAGCCTAATTGACAGCAACCGAAGTGCCACGAGTAAAACCATCTGCAGTCACCTTCTCGTGACACACACCGGACGCCTATCGGTAACAATCCCTTATAAGGCCACGTTGTCCCGTTTCCATGGCGACCTTCAACGTTCGCACTCTAAGACATAGGTCAACAGGCTGCACTCGCACACACCTTGGACATACTGGATATTGCTGTGTGTTGTGCGTCCGAAACTAGGATAAATGACCCCAACGGGGTTGTTGAATTAACTGCACCCGGCTTATCCCCTCGTTATTGGTTGCACGCATCCGGAGACGCCGATGCACCACTCACAGGTCAAGCTGGTATAGGTATCATTCTAAGCTCCAAGGCTGAGCCATCGTTGGTTGATTAGATTCCGGTGAACAGCCGTTTATGTGCGGCCCGTTTGACGACACCAGCCAAGGTTGATTCACGAAGTAGTACAAAACGCTGTTTGTTGGTTATTTCCGCTTATGCCCCCACCGACTGCAGTTCAATTGCTGTCAAGTACACATTCTACCATGAACTGAACGCGCTACTACGCAATACTGCTAGTACAGATAGTATAGTGCTTGCAAGCGATATTAACGCAAAAGTAGGGCGTCTTAGCTCTTCAGAAGCTCAGCGGGGTGGCAATTATGGGCTTAACTCCGAACGAACTGACAACGGTGAGCGTCTGCTGCAACTGTGTGCGGAGCACCAGTTGTTTCTTAGTGGCACTGCTTTAGATCCAGTAGGCGCGGAAGTGCCACTTGGCGTCCCCTTGTAGCTGGCCATCGATGGACCCAAATTGACCACGTAGCCCTAAGTTACTGGTCGCGTGGTTCCATCCTGCATGGTCGCTCGTACTGGAATACCTGCGTCGATTCTAATCATGCCTTGGTATGCTGTCGTTTCTCCATGAACTTTACCGGGAAGCGCACCAAGCGTCCCCTCCAATTGGCAACTGAGAAATTGTCTCAGCCGTCAGTCAGGCAAGCCTATCAAGACGCACTGCATACTGAACTTCCACTGTCTTGTCCTAATGACACTGAGCTTCAGTGGAATAGGATTTCGACCGCCATGCACGACGCAGAAGTCTCTGCTTGTGGCACTATTCATCGTCACCGCACCAGTCACTGGATATCCATGTGGTCGGTGTACCTGTTGGAATCTAGAAGAAACCTCCCGTCTGGCTCTGAGCACAGTGTGACCAGACGGGCTATTAGGCGTGCACTAAAGCAAAGCCTACGTGCTGACAAGGAAACCTGGTGGACCAGTCGAGCTCAAGAAATGGAGGAGTCAGGAGCAGTAGGCAATTACCGTAAGCTCTTCCAGGTGATCTGCATCACTGGTCCCAGGAAACCAGACGTCAGTGAAACAATCAGAGACAACGCTGGTGCGCTGATACACAATAAGGAGCGCCGTATGACTTGTTGGGCGGAACACTTTCAAGATCAGTTCAGATGGCCCCCTGCTCCTGGACCTCTTCGTACTCGGGTGATGCAGGACGTGCCATGGACGGTTCGTTTAGAGCCTCCGTCGGAGGCCGAGGTCCGAAACGCGATCACGGCCCTCAATCGCTTTCATGCTGCTGGCCCGGATTCCCTCGCACCTGCACTATATAAGGATGGAGGTGAGATCCTCTGCAAAGCACTGACCTCCCTATTCGAACGTATCTGGAAGGAAGAGAGTGTCCCGGCTAATTGTAGCGAATCGATTATAATGGCAATATATAAGAAGGGCAGGCGCACAGACTGTTCTAACCACAGTGGTATTAGCCTAACGCCAGTTGTGACAAAAGTATTGACCTCGATTCTCGTTCGTCGCCTCACTGTGGAACGGGAATCTCGGATTAGGGAACAGCAGGTAGGTTTCCACCCAGGGCGTGGCTGTATAGACCATATATTCACTTTGCGGCAGATGCTAGACCAGCGCCACGCATACCACAGACCGGCAATAGCTGTGTTCCTTTGATTCGGCCCATCGATGCATTCTGTTCGAAATACTTGCGCGGAAACATGTTTCCACGAAATATGTGAGCCTCCTACGTGCTCAATACTCGAACACTTCAGGCTGCGTCAGCGGCTAAGGTGACCTGTCGTATGGCTTTCCGACAACAAGTGACGTTCGTCAGGGTGGTCTGATTTCCACGTTTTTTTCAGTTGCAGCATAGACTGCATCATGTAGTGTTCCCTTGCGGAATCTCACGATGTAGGCGTTGAAGTGCTCCGTGGTGAAAGGCTAGTTGATCATGATTATGCGGACGAAAACGCTTTGCTTTTCGACAATGTTTCGGCGGCATAATCAACCCTGAATTACCTCTCTACTGTGTCCCCATTATTTGGTATGCGCTTCGCACTTTCCAAGTGCAAAGTATTGCTGCAGGACCACCAGCCACTTTATGACCCATTGACCTTGATAACGAGGAACTCGAGCTGGTTGATCGAATTGTTTAAATTGCCAGCTGCATCAGCAACGATAGGCACATAAAAACTGGAGTCAATTCGCACACTGCAAAAGCCAATACTGCGTTCTTGAACCTTTGGTATCTTTAGCGAAAGATGGGACTCTCCCTCCGTCTGAAAAGTCGTGATTTAAAGCCACAGTGAGGGCCATCCTGCTCTGAAGAGCTGAGGCGCCTTCAAGCCTTTGACCATCGTTGTCTGTGAAGCATTGCTTGTCTCGGATAGCACCACCAACCAAGCCCATCAAGCGCAACAATAGTGCCTTAAACCTTATGTGTACTAAGGTCCCCGAATACCAATTCAATACAATTAAGGGTAGGCTGACAGACGATCGAAAGCAATGGAGTTCCATCTGTACGGCGATCGGTGTCCATGCTGATCTCATGATATTAAAACGCATCTCGTGTCACTCAAACGCATTACACTACAGTGAACCTCGGTTACTTCGGGTAACACTAAACTCAGCGGATGAGACAGAGGCCGTACTGCTGTCTGTGAATCGAACCCACAACGCCTCAAGGGGAGTGCGCATACTACCTGAAATCCCGTGGAAAGAACGTTCAGCGGATCCTACTAACAGAGCGAGGAACAGCAAAAGTCAAGATAAGAAAACTGTGATTGCTCACGGTGTTCCAAAGCTAACTGATTCCTATTCCGACGATGCGCCGATGCACGACCGGGAGCAAAGACACTACATCCTTGAGGCATTTTCTCTCGAGAATGTCGTGGCCACTTCGTTGACAAGCATCCCCGTATCACCGCACTACAAGGTCCCAGGCTGCAGAAACTGGTATTCCAAACAGAACTAACGAGACAAACGTTTTAGAGAACTGAACTAATTTTCGTAGCAGATTGGCAACAGGAATTCTTCTGAAAGTAGCAGGAACACAATCACTTTCTAGTGACAAACCAGTAGGGGCGTAATTATTACTGAAAAAAGCAGCCGTAGAACCTGACGCGTTGACCGTTTTAACAGTAGCCATGACCCCAGCAGAGACACAGCAGAACCCGAACGACCACCGGGATCCGGGAGATCTGTTAGTTGAAAAATGCCAAATTCGTCTCGAGAACCTGCAACCCATAGGAAACACGATTAACAGCCGACCTTATATCAGTCGGCGTTAACTCACTTGTTTCATTCATCACATCCAACACACTTTTGGCGTCCGAGAAGCTCTTATGCATGTGCACAAATGCCCAAGTTCTACTCAGCAAATTAGCTGAACTACTGCTGCCGTGACACCCTACCGTGGGGCCGCACTTTAACTCGTCTGTCGCTTTGCCCTTTGTGGCCACTCCAATTCTCCCCACACAATATAGTGCGTGCGCTCGTTCGAACCAGTTCGACGAGCTCTACTCAGTGCTTCCCAACTCCTTGATCTAACCTGTGTGGAGTACACTCGTGCTCTAGTTCCTAGTTTTCGGCATATTCTTTGCCGAATTCCACTTGTGTAACCGAATCAAACCGGTCTTTCGGAAAAGATTTTGATCTCATTCGGAAGAAGAAGTTGAGGACTCCCAAACTACACGGCAACCATCCCTGAAAGTTGCAGCATAACAAAGTTACAGCCTTTTTGCTCTGCTCATCAGCTGAGCAGCTCTAGGGACGCTTATCAGCGCTCCACCTGCATTGTCGCCTAAGGCAGGCCGATAAACACACGCTGCCGCTTTGTGTGGGTGTGTGTACCACTCCGAGTCGAAGGATCGCTAAATTCGACAGTCTGCGCGTTACGATCTCCATCTGCCTCTCCGCCTGACCTTGGTGCGGTTGAACAACTCTCAATTCGAAAAGCATGGAAAGAAGACGAAGGCTGGTAGATGCATGCATTTCGTATTGTCTCCTCAGTACCATTAACAATAACCGGGATGCATATTAGCATGTTAGCTATATCTATGCATACCGGTTATTGTTAATGATACCAAGGAGACAATATGAAATGCATGCATCTACCAGCCTTCGTCATCTTTCCGTGCTTTTCAAATTGTTGAAGGGAACTAACTGCTTTAAAATCTCAATTTGTGTGCGTGTTCTGACCTATTCGTGCGTCACCCCTAGCGCAAAGTACACTCATCAAGGTGAATGCTAAGATGGAGGACGACTAGCATTCCATTGGTTCAACGTCACCTATGTTGCGCAGACAACTGCACTAAAGTGCTTAAGATCAGTATTCTCTGTTCTAGCTGCATTAGATCGTACTGTCCGCAATGTGCAGGCAAATCCGTCCAAAAAGTGAGACAGACAAACCGTTGCTCACACAATTGTTTTGCCCAACATGTCAAGTCATTCCAGTTGGCAACTGTTTATCTTTGCCCATGAAAAAATGCGATAGGATGACTTAAATAATCGCGCAATTTGTAAATACTAAGATCGCTCCCTCAGAGGTAAATATGGCCTAGGTAATACCTCACCCGGCCAAAGTGAGCTCTTAGTCTAAACCAAAGAAAAGAGCTAGATGCTCCAACCGCACTGCAGCGTCTGTGACACTAAATCCACTGGGTCACCTCACTCCCACAAGTGGACAAGCCTCAAACGTGCCTACTTCCACTTCTCTAACCATAGCTGCTTCACTTGGAGATTCAGCCATGACACCGACAACTCAGAGCGGAAGGCAATCCGGTGCAAATAACAAGCAGGTAACGTACGCATCGATTGGCTCGACAAACACACTGAGAGCGACACACATAGGTCGATCTTCAGTACGGTGCACGCGTGGCGCAACGCAGCTTTCACCGTCAACACCAGTGGTTCCTTCTAAACAACCCAAATTGCCGTCAAAAAGTATAAAGCCAACACTCGCTAGGCGAAACCACGATGCATTAACTCTTTGTGCACCAATGTTCCCGGATCCCAATCTGACACAATAAAGTGCAAGTAGCAAGACGATTGAAACAAGTGGAGTTCCATCTGCGAGGCGATTGGTATTCGGGTTGAGCCTGCAATGCTGCAACGCGTAGCGCGTCACCTGACCTCAGTGCACTCTGGTGAACCTCGAATTCTTCGAGTAACACTAGACTCAGCAGATGAGACAGAGACTGTCCTGCTCTCAACAGTTCGTCTTCGCAACTCACCGAGCGGAGTGCGCATATTACCTGATCTACCTTGGAAAGAGCGCCCAAAAGAAGCAGTTGGGCAACGCGGTATTGCTAATAGGGATAGCAAGAAAACAATATTTGTTCATGGTGTTCCCGAGCTTCTGCATTCTTCTGATCAAGATGCACAAACGCATGACCGAGAGCAATGGTGCTACATCCGCGAAGCAATTTCTGTTGACAATGTTATTGCCAAATCCCTGACTACAAGGGCTGCGGTCAAAAGCTAATGAAAGTAATACTACACTCCGAGGGAATGACGCAAATTCTGTTTGATAGCTGATTAAAGTTTCGAGCTAGGTTGCCAACAGAGATCTGGTTAAAGGCAGCAGACGAAAGACCAAAAGTCGGAAGCCGTTCAAAGGAACTTGCAAACGCAAAAATTCTTTATTTGTACAGTCCTGCGGAGAGACCGACACAACAGCGCCCACCGCACACAGGAGCACCGAGCACAGCACGAGTGAAATGACTGTTCAGGAACGCTCAATAATGCCATGCACCACGACTGAAATACATAAACCAAAAAACGATTAATGGCCGGCCACCTAACTGCCGGCCTAAAAATTAACACAAACTTGACATCTATCAACGAACTCCTAACAACAAAAGCCCTATCTTGCATGTACGCAAACGCCCAAGGCCTTCTAAGCAAGTTGGCCGAACTTAGAGAACTTCATGCCTCACAACCGCGGGACCTCGTCATGATTACAGAGACATGGTTAAACCCTGAGATAACCGATTCTGAGATCAATTTACCCGGTATGTCGCTGCTTCCGACCGATAGAACCGGAAGGGGTGGCGTTCTGATTCTTTACTATAATACAAACCTCTGACGTGAAGTTATCGAGCACCCGGAAATCCGAGCTCCTGATTCTCTTTGGTGCCTCCTATGGTTGCGAAACAATGACACATGTCTACTAGCCGTAATTTATCGCCCACCAACCTCAACGTCGTAAATGGACTCCAAACTGAACCACGTTTTTCAGTTTGCTTTGAACAAGTCCTACACCCACATTCTTATCGCTGGAGACTTTAACGTGCACGACATAGAAACGCCGGTAACCGACGGTATGCAGTTTAAGGCCTGCTTGCAACAGCTAATTGCTAGCCACCCTTTTTACGATCACGTAACCTCTCTCACCAGATTTCGAACTGCCAACATGCCGTCGATACTGGATCTTGTCCTAACTAACCATCACAATAAGGCTGGACCTTACCGTGGTGCGATGGTTTGTGTGCCTCATTGATCCATTGAGTTATGCTGGGGGGGTGCTTTTTCACCTTCAAAGTCACTCAAACCAGACTGGTCAATGGTTAGAGGCCAGACAAACTCAGCCTCCTGGTCCTCCAGCTTTGGGAGTTGGAATGAGGGTGACTCTTTATTCCTCAAAACGGACTCCTTGAAGCCCACCGCCAAACCCGCTGCCTTGCGGACAGGTATTTAAACCAAAGGCTTTGGTTGAGAACGCTAATCTTTCTCTTGTCTGTGCCTGGGCAACCTGACATTATCCTGCCCACGCAATACAATGAATCTCAATTCAAACAAATTTCTGATGCTCTGGCCACCGCAGAGGATAATCAACGGTGCCCTATCTGCTGCATCGGGCAGGGTGGATAGGGGTTTGGATGCTACTTCTCAACCCTATCGTCCTCTTATTCCCCATCTTGCACTCTTTCACACTTATCGTCCCGTTCCAGCTTCACTTTTATCCCCCCTGTTTTCAACCCCCCAATTCTCGGCCCTCCCCCACCTTGCATCAATAGTCGCTTGTCTTTTACTTTCAACTCATATGTCAACGCAGAGCGTCATTCCTGCCCTGTCAACAGGCCCGTGTCCACGCAAGCGGCCCATTCCAGTTCATCGGCTTCCATTTGGAGCCCTCGATCCTCCTTCAGACTGGAATGCCTCAATGTTCACACAATGCTTCAGATCGGTCAACAGGCAGCACTTGCCCGAAATTTAGAGATCATCTCCATCGATATCTGCTGCTTATCGGAGACCCGCCTGCAAGACTCGAGCTCTGTACTCACTCTGCGATCCCCTTCAGGTGACACTAGCAGCACTTCCTCATTGTGCCTATCTGGTGACGAGGCAGCTTCGAGCACCGGCCAAGCTGGTGTTGGCATCGCCCTGAGTTCCCGGGCTGAAGCTACTCTGGTTGATTGGATTCCAATCAGTAGCCGGATGTGTGCGGTCCGATTGGCTGGCTCGTTCGAAACTTCGAAGTCGCGTGGGACTAACAGGTGTATATTCGTTATCGCTGCCTATACACCCACAAACTCTAGCGATGATTCGGTAAAAGACGACTTCTATCGCCAATTGAACGAGCGCCTTCGACACAGCAGCTCGGACACTGGTGTGTTGGCTGGGGATCTGAACGCTCAAGTTGGAAAATTATTCATAAATGAGCTGCATCTGGGCGGCCAACATGGTATAGGCTACCGTAATGATAACGCTGAGCGGTTACTTTATTTGTATGAAAGTGCTCGCTTATTTCTTGCGAGCACTAATTTCCGACACAGCACCCGCCGGAGGGTGACTTGGCGCCCACCAGCCTCGAACCAGCTATGGACGCAAATCGATCACATTGCTATCAGTTACCGCTGGAGAGGCTGCGTCCAGAACTGTCGCTCGATTTGGAGCACATGTGTGGACACCGATCATGCACTTGTATGTGCTGACCTGCGGATGCGCTTTGGCGGACGCCCGCGACGATTTTGTGAGCGCATTGACACCAACCAACTGGCGAAGCCAGCTGTTCTGAATGCCTATCAAAGTACACTGTCATGCGCGTTGGATAAACGCTCACTGGATGCAATTGAAGGCCACTGGTCTCACAGTCACCAGACTATACTAGCAGCAGGAAAATCCTCACGTGGTATGTCTAATCACCAACATGGACATTGGGTCGCTTCACAGTCTCTGGAACTTATAGATGCTCGCCGGCATATTCCGGCTGGAAGCGAACATAATGAAACTCGCAATGAGCTCCGGGCAAAGCTCCGTGCTAGTTTGAAGAGAGACCGCGAATCCTGGTGGTCTCATCATGCATCAGAGATGGAAATGGCCGCTGCCATTGGTAACCATCGTAAGTTATTTTGATTGATACGGGAAACGGGCAGCAGGAGGCCTGGTGTTAATGAAACAATTTGTGACGAGAGTGGACAGCCTATTCCCAATTTGTCATAACGTTTGGAGCGCTGGGCTGAGCACTTTGAAAGACAATTTAATCGGTCGGAATGGTTAGATTTCTCGCCGGCCACTGATCGCCCCGCTCCCTGGGCTGTCCCTTTGGATCCACTCTCTCGCTCAGAAGTCGAACGTGAGGTCGGACGGTTGAAGTTAAATGAAGCCGCGGGACCTGATGACCTTCCTCCAGCCCCTTCAGATTCTGGGGACCTGCTCTTGCGGATGATTTACACGAGTTACTAGTGAAACTGTGAGAACAGGAAACTGTCCCAACCGATTGGAGTCACTCCGTCATAGTCCCAATTATCAAGGAAGGCTCACAATCGGAAAGCAGCAGCCACAGAGGAATCAGTCTGATCTCCATCGCCTCCAAATTGCTTGCCTCTGTCATCCTTCACAGACTGACTGGCACTCGTGAAGGACAGATTCGTGAAGAGGAAGCTGGATTTCGTCGAGGTCGTGGCTGCATTGACCACATCTTCACCTTGCGTCAGTTGTTGGAGCACCGTCACATATATTGGCGGCCCACCGTTGTCGTGTTCCTCGATATCAAAGGTGCATTCGATTCGGTGGATAGACATGCACTTTGGGACTGTCTACTCAGGAAAGGTGTACCTGAGAAATATGTGAATATTATCCGAGCATTATACGCTCGTAGCTCGGGCAGAGTGAGGGCTTACGGCAAGTTGTCGTCGCCCTTTAATATCTCCAGCGGCGTGAGACAAGGATGCCCGCTGTCACCCTTTCCTCTTCAATTTCGCTGTTGACGAAGTCATGGAAATCGCGTTTACTGGACACGACTTGGAAGGTGTGGAGCTACTCCCAGGAGAACGACTTCTTGACTTAGAGTATGCTGATGATATTGCCCTAATCCGTGGCAGCTCACAAATGTGTCAAGCGGCACTGCACAGATTAGCACTGGCTGTCCGTCACTTCGGGCTTTGTTTTGCACACTCGAAATGCAAAGCTTTTCTCCAAGATTGGCCTGGACCGCCTGCTAAGCTGACCGTTGGTGGAGATCCGCTAGAAGTCGTTCAAAAATTCAACTACCTGGGAAGTTGTATCGGCGCCCGTGGGATTGAGGATGAGATTACGAACCATATAGCAAAAGCTCAGGGCGATTTTGTTAACCTTCGCCACTTATGCCGCCGGCGCGACATCACTCTTGCCCTGAAGGGTAGAGTGTACAATGCAGCGGCACGTTCGACCCTACTGTGCGGTTGTGAAACCTGGCCGCTTAAAGCAGTGGACCTGAAGAGGTTAGTTACGTTCGAGCACCGGTGCCTTCGCAATTTAGCTCACATCTAGTGGGAACACCGTGTGAGCAACGAGCGAGTTCGACGCCTTGTTTACAGCACAGGAAAAGAAACTGAACCGCTCAGCGCCGTTATTTCACGCACCAGGCTCCGATGGATCGGCCCCGTGTTACGCATGCCAGCGCATCGACTCACGCGACGTGCGTTGTTTGCTCACTGGAGATGTGGATGGAAGAAGAGGAGGGGTGGCCAAGCGAGGACTTGGTCGAGAGGAGGGAACCTCCTCACTTCTGAGCTGGCCACGGTTGGAGCTTCACGGCTCCCTGGTTGGGGTCCAAAAGACAATGAACACGATTGGTTGGACACACTTGCTTATATGGCTAGGAGCCGACCTCAGTAGAGTTCGTGCTGTGAGTTTCTTTGTCCCACCCCATTCCTCTTAGCCTCCCCCTCCAACCACGATCTCATTATTTAGCCTTATATAATTTGCATAGAATTTTTTGTTGCACAGTAGCCGGCTGGTAGCTTATCGGAACGATGCCCATACGTTACCGGTAGCTCAGCCAGCTTTCACCAGTTGTTGTTTTTTCTCTCCTTTTTTCTGTGTTTTGCGGCACAGTAGCTGAGGTTTTCCCCACTTCTAGCTGACGTGTATGTTGACGATGATGATGATGATGCCAACTAACGACGAACTCATGGTTGGCGGGATAGTTACAAGCACACCACTGAGTCGTAGTGATCATGTTACTCCACTCTTTGACTATCTATGCTATGCGGGGTACCCTGAAAAGGAGGAGGATAAAGTACGTACTGTCACACACTACAATGTGTTGTCTAAGCTTGGTAAGGATACATCTTGGACTTTCTTAACCGAATGCCCCCCAGATGTTGCCTGGGAAACATTTACAAGGACGTGCAGCACACTGGTTGCTCACGCATCGGAAGAGAAGTCCTTCCAACCCAAAAACAAGCATAAGTCATTCCTGAGGATCAGTACACGTATATGTATGTCTCGGAAGGATTTGGCATGGCGAGAGCACCAGGGCTGTTTGAATGCCGAAACCTGAACTGCATACGTGACACATCGTAACTTCTGTGTGAAACTGATCCACGAAGACAAGGTCACTCATCAGCAGAAGTTAATGAAGCAATTCTGCACTAACTGCAAACTCCTGTACAGGCACGTTAACGGCTTTCGAAAGGTAAAGCGAGGGTTCCAAAGCCAGTCACGGCTGATAAGTGCACGCGATCAGCAATGGAAGCAGCCGAACTGCTACTGCCTCATTACTCCTAAACTTTCCAGCAGGTAACGAGCCCAAACTTTCTCCTCACTTCTATTACTCCACCATCTGGTTTAGAAAACATCACCTCCGCTGCGGAAGCTGTGTTGAGGAAGTTGTTATCCTTGCATATCCACAGTTCTCCTGGAGCTGACAACATCTGACAAAAGGCTCTACAGGCGGTAGCTAGTGATCTAGCAGAACCACTGGCTGTTTTCTATCAGCGATGTCTAGAAGCGAACCGTATTCCACCAGTATGGAAGCGATGGGTCATCAGTCAAATCCATAAAGGAGGTAGCCGCACTGATCTTGCCAACTATCGTCCAATAAAACTACTTCCCGTAATATCAAAAGTGATGGAATCCATGGGCGCAGACGCGCTGATGCAGTATCTGGGAAGCCATAACTTAATAGCCCCCGAGCAACATGGCTTTTGTCAGAAGCATTCGTGTAATACCAACCTATTAATTGCACGTAATAGCTGAACTGAAGCTGTTGATGATGGAGTAGCAGTCGATGTCATCTACCTGGACTTTTCAAAAGCTTTTGATCGCTTAGATCATCGAATTCTCCTTCAGAAGGTTGGGAATGACGGCATTGGCGACCCAATCCCGAGTTGGATTGACAATTTTCTACAAGAACGACGGCTAGTGGTGAGAGTCCGAGACTCATTGTATGATGCAATCGATGTGGCGTGTGGAGTACCACAAGGCTTTGTTCTTGGACCTCTTCTATTCTTGGTGTTCATTAACCATTTGGCGAGATCAATTACTTCCGA
Source organism: Dicrocoelium dendriticum (assembly GCA_944474145.2). Lineage (NCBI taxonomy): Eukaryota > Metazoa > Platyhelminthes > Trematoda > Plagiorchiida > Dicrocoeliidae > Dicrocoelium > Dicrocoelium dendriticum. Next base: position 227,889,427 of record OX104063.1, read on the forward strand.
TTTCCTTTTCTTCGCTGATGATATCAAGATTTGGCGAAGGATCAGATGACCAGACGACCACGAACGCCTCCAGTGCGATCTTAACACAGTGTCGAACTGGTCAGCTCAAAACGCCCTACCGTTCAATTGTAGAGGGGCCGCTTCCAAGAATGGCTCTGGGGAGCTCTTCGGAGCTAGCTGAGAGCGGATCGCGAAAGACGGCTAGCGACGAGCCTGGGCCCGGAACTACGGAGCGGGAACATGTGGACAGCGCAATAAATCAGACAAATACGCCGCTAGCGCAGCCCACAGCACCGAGGCCGAGCCGATTGACACAGCCCAGAACAAGCAAGGCGAGAGCTCTCGAACGACTCCTGGCCGACCCAAATCGGGTGCAGAGAAGCGGAGATCGAGGCGAAAACAGGAAGGCGGATCTTCCAAGTCAGAGCTCCCGAGGCGAAAGGACTGGCTCGCCTCTAACATCCGTACCTGTGTTGCGTGGTGGGACGGAAATCTAGTCGATATTCGATGGCGCGCGCGAGACCCTCATGTGCCCATTTTCGGTGTGCAATAAACGTCTACCCCCCCTGTCGTGTCGTTCTCGCTACATTGGTGCCGTGACCAATCGCGATGGAGTTGACCCGGTTGGAGCAATTTGCGGCCGGTGACGTGGAGGCGTGGCTCGATGATTTCGACGGAATTGCGGCTTGCACGGGTGTGAGGGGGGATGCAAATTTGCTAATTGCTTTGGGCACACGGTTGAGTGGACGAGCCAAGGCGGTGTATTTGCTCACTCGAAAGGCCAAACCCGATTGTTCGTTCGCTGAGATGAGGGCTGCCTTGTGTGCAGAATTTGGGAAGGATCTGGAGAGAGAACGAGCACTGCAACGATTTCACGCAGCCAGGTGGGACGAACAGGAGGATTTGATGGTGTTTTTCCAGCAGCTGGACAGACATCTAACGATTGGGCTCCCCGAGTTAGAGGGCAAAGCAAGAGAGCGCCTACTGAAACAGCAGTTTATCCGAAGTCTGCCCGGTCCACTCCATGATCAGGTGAAATTGGCGTCGCTGGTGGGAGACAGCAAAGCGTTGGATCTGGTGACAGTCGCCCAGAATTTGTCGGAGCGAGTGACAGTGAGAAGCATCCAGCATGCTGAGTTGGAACAGAAAGTAAATCGCCTTTCCGAAATGGTGGAGCAGCTGTTGTCGATAGAGTCTTCAAGCACCACTTCACAACGCAATGTACGGGTAATCCGGAACGGTCGCCGCTGTTTCCGATGCAACCAGAATGGTCATGTGGCGAGATTCTGCACCAACGTCAATGTGCCCCATTGTTTCTCTCTATCCATGCCGAGTCGGTGGCGAGTACCAGTCCTCCATGTAACTATAGAAGGGGTGTCTGTCCGGGCCATAGTAGACACAGGAGCGGCAGTGTCAATTACGAAGAGGTTCAACGGGGTTCCAGTGAATCCATCTTCAATCACGATGCAGACGGTCGGCGGGCATTCTTTGAAAGTGACGGGCACCCAGCGGTTACGAATCAGGATAGGAGAAACGCTCATCCGCCATGACATGTTCATCGTGGAGGAGACGACCGAAACCATCATCGGAACCGACATCCTGAAACGGCTCGGTGTCACAATTGACCTGAAAAACGATGTGGTGATCGTGGCTAACGAGACGATCGAGATAAACAAGGGGAGAACCGACCGGGTTGGTGCCCTCAAAGCCGTGCCTGATTGTCAGAACCGTGCAATACGCAACGTACTGAGCAGGTATGCCCACTTATTCACAGACGCGGAAGATGATTACGGATTTTGCAATTGGGTTGAACACCGAATACCGTTGATCCCAGGAGGACAATGCAAGCCAATCTTCAGACGAATTCCACAGAACACCCTGGTGGAGATACAGAAGCAGGTGACCGAGATGGAATCGAAAGGAATCATCAGGCGAACGCACAGCCCGTATTCATCACCCGTGCTATTGACGAAGAAGGCCGACGGAACCTATCGATTTTGCATCGATTTCAGAGAACTAAACAGGGTGACGGTGAAGGATGCATTCCCGATGCCTCAGATGGAAGAAATTTTCTCAAGCCTTCACAGTGCGAAGCAGATATCTCTGATTGATCTCCGCTCGGGATATTGGCAACTGCCGATCGCAGAAGAAGATCGCCACAAGACGGCTTTCAGTGTCAATGGCCAGCAGTATGAGTTTTTGAGAATGCCGTTTGGATTGTGCAACGCCCCGGCTACATTCAGGCGTTTGTTGCTGATGGTCCTCGCGAACCTGCAAGGCGTGGTTGTGTACGGTGATGACATCATCGTCTTCTCTGAGACGGAACAGGAACATGTGACCAGACTTGGAGCAGTACTGCAGAGACTGGATGAAGCTGGTCTGAAACTCAGTCGTAAAAAGTCGCAGATTGGCCAAAAGTCAATTGTATGCTTGGGTCACATCGTGGGCAATGGTCAAGTCCATCCACTTCCGGAGAAACGCGAGACTATCAAGTGCTTCACAAAACCAAAATCCAAGCGTCAGCTCCGTTCGTTCTTGGGTGTGGTGGCATATGATTCAAAGTTTGTGCCCCAGTTCGCAGAGAAGGTCAGCCCGTTGTTAAAGCTGCTTCGCAAGGACGTGCCGTTCGTGTGGACAGCTGAAGCGGATCAAGCCTTTGACCATCTAAAGGCATGCATAGCAGAAGCCCCGACATGTCTACGGCTACCCAATCCTGGTGAGAGGTTCACTGTGGCTGTCGACGCAAGCAACGTGGCAATCGGTGCGGTTTTGTCTCAACCGGCTGGGGTGGTGGAGTACGCGAGCAGAGTGCTGACGGGGGCGGAACAGAAGTATTCAACAACGGAGAAAGAATGCTTGGCCATCGTGTGGGCGTTAGAGAAGTGGAGAAATTACTTACTGGCGAATGAATTCCGGGTCGTCACTGACCACAAACCGCTCTCGTGGTTGATGACGGCGAAAGACCCGCGGGGACGGCTTGCGCGATGGGCCTACCGATTGCAGGAATTCAACTTCACCATTGAGCACGTGGATGGAACGCAAAATGTATTGCCAGATATGTTGTCACGCCCGTGTTTGGACGACATCATGCCAGACAATGCCATACCGGTGCGTGCGATCGCGATGGGGGAGAGGAACCTGCTGGGAGATCAAAGGACAGATGAATTCGTGAATGTGTTGTGCTCTCACTTACGGGCTGGCACCAAACCGGAGGCTACATCGGAGGAGGTGGAGGAACTCCTCAAGATCTGGGACAGGTTGAAGGTCGAAAACGATAACGTGGTGGTGGCGATAGACGGACGGAAAGTGCCTTTTGTTCCACCAAATCAGCGAGAACGTGTGATGCGCATAACTCATGATGGCGCCCATATGGGATTCGAGCGGGTCTTTGAATTGCTGCGGAGGCGAGTGTTTTGGCCAACTATGAGGAAGGACGTCGCGGCATACCTTCGGGAGTGCCCAAACTGCCAAACGAGTCGGGAGATGGAGTCCCCGAGACCGCCGATGCGATCGATGGAGGTTGGTGAGCCACTTCAGTGTTGGGGACTGGACGTCTTTGGGCCCTTACCAGTGAGTCGAACAGGAAACAGATACATTCTAGTGATGATTGACCACTTCACTCGATGGGTGGAAGCCATACCAATCAAGGACCAAACAGGCGAGACAGTGTCGCAAGTATTCGAATTCAATGTGCCTGCAAGGTATGGGATCCCACAGTGTATCATCACGGACCAAGGGCCCTGCTTCGAGTCAAGAGCGTTTAAGTCAGTGTTGGACAAGTGGGGCATCCAGAGACGGCGAACTTCACCGTACCACCCACAAACCAACGGGATGACCGAGCGGTTCAACCGGACATTGAAGACGTGGATAAACTGCACGAAGTTGGCATGGGAAGATGCCTTGCCTCAGGTTCTGATCGCGTATCGGACCAGCATGCAATCAACCACCAAGGTCTCGCCATTCGAATTACTGTTCGGCAGAGAACCACGGATTGCGCTCGATACTTGCCTACCGAACCAGGGTGAGTGGAAACATCCAGCTGAGCATCAAGAGCGACTGCGATGGAAAGCTAGAAGCGAAACCAAAGCTCGACAAGCGCGGAATAAGCGAAATTATGACGCCAGGCATGAGGCACACAAGTGGAGGCCATTCAGGATTGGAGAACGGGTCAAGTTACGGAACAACGATCGGCCGGATCATGACGGGCCGGGCGCAAGCAAGTTCAGAGAACGCTGGAAAGGCCCCTACACCATTATCGACCAGAAAGCAGGCAACTTCTTAATCGACTGCGGAGGAATGAAACGTTGGGTGAATGCTGCTCTCCTGCGACCATGGTACGAGAGGAAGAAAGGTCCTGGAGGAGGGGCGGGTGTAGAGGGGCCGCTTCCAAGAATGGCTCTGGGGAGCTCTTCGGAGCTAGCTGAGAGCGGATCGCGAAAGACGGCTAGCGACGAGCCTGGGCCCGGAACTACGGAGCGGGAACATGTGGACAGCGCAATAAATCAGACAAATACGCCGCTAGCGCAGCCCACAGCACTGAGGCCGAGCCGATTGACACAGCCCAGAACAAGCAAGGCGAGAGCTCTCGAACGACTCCTGGCCGACCCAAATCGGGTGCAGAGAAGCGGAGATCGAGGCGAAAACAGGAAGGCGGATCTTCCAAGTCAGAGCTCCCGAGGCGAAAGGACTGGCTCGCCTCTAACATCCGTACCTGTGTTGCGTGGTGGGACGGAAATCTAGTCGATATTCGATGGCGCGCGCGAGACCCTCATGTGCCCATTTCGGTGTGCAATAAACGTCTACCCCCCTGTCGTGTCGTTCTCGCTACAATAGC
>OX104063.1:227894755-227966638 GCA_944474145.2 Dicrocoelium dendriticum
TAAATGTCTTAAAGTAGGATTTTGATCTAATGCTAGGTACGTTGACTGTCCTTTTCGGTCTTCTTTCGGCCTGTTCCTCTCTCCCTTTTCTCTGAGGTCGTGAACATCGGAGATTCGGGACTGAACTGAGGAACTGCCTCCGTCTGGGATGGGACAAAATAACGAACAACAACTTACCTGGGTCATGGCTTCAATTCCACTCTAACCATCTGCACCCAACCACCGATGTCCAGTGAGGGTAGCTGGACACGAATTCTTCGCTTCCCGGCAAATATACATAATGAGAGAAGATTTCACGTGGTTCTGCAAAGGATCAACACATTATATCCAAAAAGGATGTTTAGTACCCGAAGTACCAATGGACAGGACCAAGGAACGCAATAGGCAACCAGCAATGGCATCAGCCAGCAGAAAAATGGGACGCAATCTGAATGCGAATAACCGAGTAAACAAACGTTCAACAAGAAACATAGCCAGTTACGATTTGCAATTTAATGGATTAGCGGCAGTGTTCCAGGACGTGGTGGGTTTTCGCCTGGCAAGCGTTCTCTCTATAAAAGGCCACAAATGTCCGTTTAACAACACTGCAACGTGGCGTATGTGACTCGCCACCGAATAAAGTCACAGCCCATAACTTTACACTGACAGGTCAAATAGCGTCACAATTCTAGATAGGACCGTTACATTGGAACTTCTACATCTGCATATACTGTCGTCTTTTTACTTCCTACGATACGTTGACCTTTACCTTACTTGTGCACAAACTCACTATTGGCATATATCTCTTGAGCGTGCTCTTCCATTACCTTCCAATGGATCATTCAGGATCCTCAATCTATTATTAGCTGAGGTCCCGTATCTCACGACAGCCAAATTACTGTTTCGCATTTTCACCATTGTGCACATCCAATCATGGACATATGAACAATTATCTACTGTAAATGTTACTGTTGCCATAAAATGTTTGTACAGTTGTACATATCTGATCATGCCTCCACGAGCGTGCCTCGCATAGTCGAGAATAAAATATCTATTTATTTATATCTGCGTATCAGCTATTGAGGGACAACCTCCACGTATTCCGCCAATTGCTGAAACAGGCACACCTGCAGCTCAGGCGTAACTGCTTAAAATGAAAGGAACAATATAGCCGTCTAGAGGGTTAAGGTAATTACCTTTCTCTTCGGATCTGTCAACCCTGGATTAAGCTCTTAGACTCAGCTGCATCCTCCCCCACTTCGGAGGTTTACTAAGAACGATTAGATGTTGCTCGTAGCTACCAAACCCCAGTTACCTAACCGCCTCTATAATGGATAACGCCAAGCATACTTTTCTACAGGATTTATGTATCAAACGGACCCAAGTGATTGACATAGTTTACTTTTCTCACGCCTTATATCAATTAACACTGCACCCCAGTGTATTTTTGAACGTTTATGCTCGATTAGTTTATTTGTACCCTGAGGTATTTTTATCAAATTAGACGTACAGTAGATTTGCTTTCATAAAAAAATAAATAAATAGTTTATTCTCGTCATCGCGAGGCACACTATCAAGAGCGTAATATGTTAATGCAGACATGTATGATCGCTAATTGCACAAATTAGTACAGTTGGGCCCTTAGCATAGGATGTTATATGTGTGTTGACATGTCAAATTATGTTTAACCGGGTATTTGCAAGGGACCATTTTGTGTGAGTAGGTAAATGTGACTCCGGGCGTGTTTTGTTCGTTGTGTTCGCCATCAAAGGGGGGATTCAATGGAACGCTTTGCAGCGGATGACGTTCGTGATGTGTGAATGAGCCTCCGAAAAGGGAAGAAGCAGTGACTTTATTTAGCGCCGAGTCACATCCGCCATGTCACAATGTTGTTAAACGGATACATGTGGTTTTTTATAGGGGTACCGCTTGCCAGGCGAAATCCAGCCACATCCTTGAACACTGCCGCCGAACAATTTGCTGGAACGGGATTTAATCGAACCACCCAGCTGGCACCACGAAAAGGTTGTTCGGCTAGCTAGCCATCGTATTCACCTCAACCGGCCCAAGGGACGCGACAAGCACCTGCTTTTATCCCGCAATAAAGCTTTGTACATTAACCAGCTGAAGGGCTTCAGCCAGTCAGGATATAGGCCGCTCATTACATTATCAAGCGCTGTCCGTCGAAGAGTAGCTGACCAATGCCATTCGTCTCCGACCATTTACCTGCCGCGAGGGCCGAATGCAATTGCGTGCTTCAGCTTGGTGTCATAAGAACATCCAACTGCCCAGGGGCGATAATTAGCTACCTGCTGGTTTCGCAGCATCAGTGGCAGATGGATACGGTGCCATTGCAATAAAGACTTGCGGGAACTTGGTATTAAGCATCTGACCGATAGGTGAGCTTGACTGTTTGGCTTACACAGGACTGACTGGCTCAATGTCGGTCAAAGTACCTATAACTGCCAGCTTTGTTTGACGGTCCAGCAGACGGAGTTGCTTCACGTCAACTAGCAAATCAGAGGGCTTCAGAAAGTCAAGGCCAAGAATTGGCATCTGGACATGTGCGACGAGAAAGATCCATTTAAAAGTACGTCGTAGGTTTAAAGTAAGCTTGCGCGAGCGTTGTCCATACACGCGAATGTTGGTGCCGTTTGCTGCGCGCAATGAACTAGTCGCCTCTTCGATGACATCATTAGAATCACGTGGGATAACGCTGAGTTCTGCGCCGGTGTCAACGAGATAGCGACCGGTGACAAAGGAGAGGCGACTAAGGCAGCCAGCAACTTCTGTCGCCCCTAAGTGCTGGCCTACCCGTTTCCCTGCATGTTGCGCTTGAAGGAACCGGGCGGGCGACAAGATCTGTCCTGATGACCAAATCTCTTGTGGTATCAACAATAGCTAGTCCTAGGGGACGACTACTGGAACGATTCCGGCGTTTGGATCCGGTGTGTGTTATGTTCTTTAGTCGGTTGATAATTGCCGCTACTTACGCTCTTAGTTCTGCTACCTCTGTACTTGAAGTAGACTGAACATTAGAAACTTGGACGTTGGATTCCCAAATACGGTCGGCAATGTCAGCGAACTTAGAAAGAGGCGCATCATTTACATATAGGGGGTTACGCATGTCACATGGCAGGCGATGTAGCCAAATTTCTTTAAGGAACGGGTCGCCAACAGACAGAGGCTTAGCTAGAGCCTGCATCTTGTGCAGCAACTGAGACGGCTTCCGAGCACGTAGCTCGGTTTCGTTAAGAAGCTGAGTAACGGGAGCATTGTCTGATATGCCAAATCGTTTTAAGACTACGGCCTTAAGCTCATCGCAAATCTTCTAACATTCGGGAAGCTCCAAGATGTCGTCCAGGTAATCGACGACTTGCGGAGGAAGCGCTGCGACAACGCAATGAAATTTGACACTGTCAGAGTTAACGCCATGTCATGAAAAATGGATTCTGGCTGGTTAAACCAGCCCTTAGGTTTAGTCCCTCGGAAAGGCGAGAAAGGGAAACGGAACCCACTAACCTGATCGTCAGAATCTAGGTGAATGACCTGCACGGTGAAAAATATGGAACTTGTAAAAGAGAACCCGAATAGTAAAAATTTTAATTAGTAGGGTAGGCAGTATAACTTACCGGATCTGAAAAGTAATATTAGTATCAAACTCACCAAAAGAAAATTTTTGGATTCACTAATTATAGCGCGATGGTCGTGCGCTATATATTCGGTACGAAACTAGACAGCCTACCAAAGCCAATGGGTAGGACACACGAAAATAAGCCAGAGAAAGGTTTATTGGACGGAGAGTTAGCTAATATTAACAATAGAGCACCAGAAGAGAGCTAGCTGGAGAGGAAGTAGTCAGGCATCGAGTGCGTTGATGGAGCGTCGTTCGCAGTCTAGTCGAGCGCGCCAAAGGCAGAGATCATTTATGTGCGGGAACTACGTTCCAACTGCAACGTGGCGGATGTGACCCGCCCCTAAATAAAGTCACAGCTAAACATTTCACACTGACGCATTCCTCAGCCTTCTACCTCCAACCTATGCAACTGGTTTTACTATGAAGAATGCTATGTTGGATCACAGGTCATTCCGAGTTCGAAATTGTCATCGGTTGCACCAAAGCCTTGTTTGGGCTCCTGTGTTCATGGATTACTACTTGGCGAAATTACGCCAAACTTGGGTCTTGACGCAACAGTCATGACTGATTTTTACGCTCCCCAGCGCGATCATGTTCCTTGATCTTACTATCACCTAACAAAATACTCATTCGCATGGACTACATCTTTTCGTGTATACCTTTCATTAAAACGAAATGTTGTAATATTCCAAAGTAGCTAAGCTTGTATCCATATTTTAACGCGCCTTTACAGGTGTGTCTCGTTGGGACCTTCGAGTCCGCCACTTGCGGGATTTTGAATACGGGCTGTTGAAAAACAGGGAACCTCTGATTGCACTTACGCGGTTAAATTTGAATTTCTGTGGTGCCAATTGGTACACCCATTTTGCGGCGTGAATGAATTGCCCTCATAATGCTAAGGATAGGTAGCATAAATTAATATAAATCGTTTAGTAGTACTACATAGGATATGATGTGGGAACATTTTACTGAGGCAAAGTTACTGAAATAAGGAAGGCCGAGATGGTGGCGGAAAATCAACAGATGGGAATGTGTAGAAAATGCGGTCAACAGATATGCCGGTATTTCTGATAATGTAACGCATTAAAATGTTGCATTTATTGAAACCGCAACTAACCGTGTACTGTAAACAGGAATCACTTTTACCAATGGTGTAGATATAAGGTTGAGAAAGCTGCACGGAATTTTAGTCGCGCTAACAATGCTCACGGAAGATATGAAATGCGAGATTCTAAAGCAAGACATGTAGGAAGTTTATTCCTAATGATGGGAAATGCGTAATTAATGGGTTTGAAACTTACTTTGGATGTCTTGAAGGTAACCTGTAAGTCAATGTGAATTGGTAAATGGTAAGAAGTGCGAAAGGAGTAACGGGGATGACGAGGGCATCTCTATGTGCATAGTTGAGGAAATACGGAATGAAATAACCAAATTTAATACGGAATGGCAATGGGCGTGCCATATCACGTAACCTGTGAAACCGCAGTCTTGATTAAAGACATCTCTTACCTCTGAGGAAGTCAGAGTGAAAGTTCAGATGCGGGAGGCAATGCGTCGGAGGTGGCTCAGTGGCGGTGCGGACTCATCAGGCAATGGGCGTGCCATATCACGTAACCTGTGAAACCGCAGTCTTGATTAAAGACATCTCTTACCTCTGAGGAAGTCAGACTGAAAGTTCAGATGCGGGAGGCAATGCGTCGGAGGCGGCTCAGTGGCGGTGCAGACTCATCAGGCAATGGGCGTGCCATATCACGTAACCTGTGAAACCGCAGTCTTGATTAAAGACATCTCTTACCTCTGAGGAAGTCAGACTGAAAGTTCAGATGCGGGAGGCAATGCGTCGGAGGTGCCTCAGTGGCGTTGCGGACTCATCAGGCAATGGGCTTCGCATGTGAAATCACTTGTGATGTGAACATCCCTCATTGATCACACTGCTTACCTGGGAGGACGGATGATAGAACGTTCACATAACGCAAACGGAACACGAACTGCTACCATTCATGTGCGGTGCAGGCCATAAGTGAAAGTCCGTAGACCATGGACACAAATAATGCAGTCTAAATCAAAGATCGTTACATGCATACTGCAAGCTTACCATGACATCAATTTACGGCCGTGAGGCACCTGTACCCCAACGTTGTTAAACTCTCCTTCGCACCTTCTTATATCTGCAGCGCACTTCCATACCGTCTGCAACAATACAAATGGGCACAATAGAAAGTACAGGGAAACTATGCATACCTGCAGCGCCTGTCATGCTACGCAGTTCATGCAGCTGCCACAGACACTACGTTGAGCATGCAAAGCAAATGAATTCTTTAGAACCACCATAGCACACACATGAAGCATGGTACCATTTTGCGCAGGCATCGCACATCACCCAGTGCACCGAGTCCCCGCGATTTTCCACATCATCCTCCTGTTGACATACTCCGCAGAGATCCTCCGAAACCAAACCCTCGGTATGGCGCTTCCGTTTCACGGGTACCTTGTAGCCGGAGGATGTGCGTGTGTGCAGTTTACGGAAGTCCTTGCCCCTTAGCGCACTCGTACTGGGGCTCAGCTCCATCACACGGCACTTTAGGGGCGATTTGCGCTACTTCGACCTAGTTGTGGAGGTGGATGGACCAGGTGTCGCGGTGGCGATTTCAGAGCGGACTTTATTTACATGCGTCACTTCAACCGGGACAGGCACAACCGCCTCCGACGTGCTGGGTACCTCCGACGCCGCGCCATCATGGGACCCTCCCGGCGTAGACAACCCGCACAACATCCGAACGTTGGCCTCCTGATCTAAAGGAAGCGGAACAGGGCACCTGGACGTCCGAGCATACAACTAAAAACTGCCTTCCTTTGTCATAAGCAACGCAAGCATTTTCAGGTACATAAAAGCCGCGGAGAAGTTATCCGATCCATAACTGCACAACCGCGTGCCAATGTCAGCCAAAAGATATTGAGTCCTGCGAAGCTTCATGCTGCGGCTTACAACCGCATCGGTATCCCCTTGCTGTTGGTCTCGAATCAGAACACCGCCATCAGATGTAACACTACCTGAGGAGGCTGCGGGAGGTTGCCGGGGTGCGATCCACCGACATCCATGCAGTATGGCCTTCGCCGATTGCTCGTGAAGCAAAGCAACATAACATATGTGAGCACAGGGGAGCCGCCACTGCCGACTAAACTCGCAATCATATTCACTGCCCTGTGTGATGTATACACGGCGGACTTTCGAACGAGGGCAGGTTACCAACCAATATGGGCCATCAGAACAACAACTGAGAACGGTGGATGCACGGAAATGGGCTAGGAAAACATTGCCTGCGAAATCAGTTAGCTGTGCAAAGACAGAAGCCACTAAGGACACCTCCGATGGAACCGAAAGTGAGCTCATGCACCGCCTAGCTATCAGGCTGTTCCTTTCGTGCACGATATTGTTTACCCTATCCACCACGCAGGTGAACAGAGTTAGTAACAATGACCTCTCGGACAAATACTGCTTCAGATGCTTGTTTTCGTTTTCCACCCTGTTGGTGGTGTGGCATCCAAAAAGGACAACATCCCTGAGTCGGTGAGCCGCCCAGCAGTCTACGTATGGAAGCCATGTGGCGCACAAATAGCGGTAACATTCCGGATTGCCACCCCGAACCGCGTTCAATACCCTTTTAAATACCGACGCATCGCGTGTATTTATCAGGTTATGAAGCCACGCGCGCAACTGGATTCGACGACCATCAGAAATCCAACGTATCCGTCCGCAACGCCTAGCCATGTCCGCTTTCACATGGAACCGACAAAACACAACTTTGGCGGTGGGATAATGACGCCTAAACGCCCGCAACTGAGCAGCACACTTATCCATAACCAAAGTTTTGCAACGTATGCTGCTGGGCACCATCTCCCGCATGGCCTCAACCGCTTGCCCATAGCTGTAGGACGTCTCATCAGGTAATAAGGCGTAAAAAAGCGATATACCCAGACCTGTGACGTCAACGAACATGCAGTGCCACAATATGTATCCACCATAATTCAGTTGGTGCGTTACATCGCACAACAAAACCTCCCCATAACGCCTCATAATACCAACAACTACCGAGGGAGCGAAGAAAATAATAACAAATCTGATTGCCCTCAGACACCAGTCGGCAAGCACCGTGCCGTTCCAACATTTGTGCCACCTCCGACACTTCACATGACTCCGATTTCCGATGACGAGTACGCAAATTGCTCAGGTCCGCACGGGTCACACGTTTGCCGTACTCATGAAGAATGAAGCGACGCAAGTCGGGGGTGCTATGAAAACTATCCATCAAACGCAGAACCTCCTTCTCCTGCACAGGAGACAGCCGACGATTGCGAGCATACAGCCACGGATTACCCAAGTGGAAATCATGACTATGGATCATGAAAGAACTTCGCACCACATATTTCCCATCCTTCAATACCAAGGAGAATCGCGCCTTGCATTTGTAAGATTGGTACCTACAGGCGTTAGCCTACAAGTGGTACAAATATCAACTTACCGCTTGCCACGCGATCCCGAACGTTCACAATGCACGCAACGGTACAGGATGTAACCGTAGGCGTCCCCGTCCACCAACTGTTTTCGCCTTCCACGCTGATACGCCGCAGCAGAGATAGAGGTGAATCGGGAAAAACAAGTCGCCGTTTCAATCTGAAAACGTAGCAATTGCTCCTCCATGTCTTCCACACTTTCATACTTCCCAATAACCCAAGACCTGAACAGCTCACTATCATTCACAGACATAGCGATAGCGGAAAAACAAGTATGGCCACCGAATTAATAAAACACACGGCATCCATTCGCACCATCATTGGTGACCATTTACATGGCATCATAATTGACACACAATTACTTTCCCCACACAGATCTCAGCTATTTCCACCTATTGCACAATCATCCCCCTTGGCAACGTCGCTAGGTAACCACGTTGCTATGTACCATTTGTACCACGGAACGTCCCGAAACAACACAATTTTTGGTTACAGTAATCACACGGTCCGTGAACAACATCAGTTATGAAATCATCGCCATTTATCCTGGTGTACCGGAAAACAAAGCCCCTCCAGGTCTAATTTTCATGTCAAAAATTAGCCACTCCCTGTTCATCAGGACAACGGGTTTCTGAGTTCGCTAAATGTGGGGGTTTTATTGGGTTAATGTCTTGCACAACGTGTTGGTAAAGAGGTCAGTAACTCCAAAAATCTGGAAACTGAACTGTACCATGCTTAATTGCAAAGTTGAATACAAATGGAAAAGTTGCAATATAACAGTACATTAGTGGTTAAAAAGGAAACGGAATACAAAAAATGGTTTATGGCAGGCCGCGGTATGTATCCGTAAAAAGAAAGAAGTGCGAGCATGTATGGTTAATCTTCCAAGACATATAGTAAACGGTGTTTAGCAAAGGGTTTTCTAAGTGGGTATTTAATTTCGGTGGAGGTTACATATGAAATTGGTAACCGTATAATCGACATGATGACGAATCCTTACTAATGGATAGATAATGGGTTGCGTGTGTGTAAGCATGGAAAGTGCTGTCGTAAGCGTTATATATATATATATGTTATAGGTATATATATATGTACCAATGTATAATGCACATATATATAGACATAAATAGAAATGTATATAAATATGTATATTGTACTAAAATTCCCATGTATGTGCGCATCTATAGGTTATTGAATTTAGTATAGGACATTGATAATATCATAAGTAACACAGTAGTACGTTAAGAAATGTTCCTGTGTAAGTCACCATACTGACGCATGCTCTATGCATGATACATGTTTAATTGTAAACTGAATAGATTTACGGATTGCTACATCGCGTAGGATGAAAGTTTTCCTTCATTATAATTGATTATGTGATATACATTTGCGGACGCAGAAGAATGATATATAAGAGTTTGGACTGCGGAGTTTTGTTATAGGGATAATCAGACTGTCCCCATTTAGCTTTGCTAAATGCGATTGGCTTCATTCACACAAGGGAATATGAGTTTGCATGAATTGATGTTATGTAAGCATGGAAGTGCGTAACCGCTGATTTCTGAACTTAAGAGGTGTTACGCGGAAAAGTGGTTTCTGGAAAAGTTTCAATGGTGTAAAGCATATCGGGTCGGTAAGAGTGACGGACTTAAGCAGTGGTATTCCTTGAAGTAGGGAAAATGAAATTCTGTAAACTTTCCCGCAAAAGATAACTAAGACGCAGTGCTCTGTGTGTATTCACCTGAACTGACGAGGTAGTAACTTTTACGTAAATGATATATATATATATATATATATATATATATATATATATATATAAGTGTAAACCGATTGCATAGTTGAGTAACAAAACTTCATGAATCGGAGGTTAATGTTTGGCGCAAGGTATTGTCCATATAATGCTAACGGATGTGCATGGCTACGTTGTACTTAGGTACGCATTCAGCTGTTAAGGTGGTGTATGATTATACATGTGGTGGGCAGACGGGACGCTCAACCATATGCAAATATCTTCTCGTTTAAGTGGGGAGCATTGCGAACGCTCATCACCCACTAAGCGAGAATACTGAAAAATGGTTCATCAAATATTGTTACCGGAGGAAGGGAGGGCGCATCGAGGTGAACAATGCTAAGTCGCAGTGCACTACAGAAAGAGGGTTTACGTATAATGGACGGGTACATCGGCATGTTAGTGGTTGAAAAAGTCTGCATAAGTTGAACTTACCACGTTCTTATTGGATGAGCAAGTTGTTCGCATAGGTTGAAGGGTTGCGTCACATGTCTTAATGTATGAATTCTATCACATATTGTCTGAAGCTTACGGAACCACCCAATGAATCTTGTGCTTGTAGTCCGCCGCAAGGAAATAGCAGAGTATGCAAACTTCCTATGCGTTGTGGGACGACAAGACACAGAGACAGGGGGTGGACCTGATAAGGGCTGTTGCTCCGTTCTCTAAAGAATGTGAAAGGTAGAGGAACTGGAAGGCGAGGAAAGACCGAACACGGGTCTATGGCAGGAGACGGCGAATGCACGTACGTCAAAGATGCTCTGAAAGAGAAATCAGGATGGACGAGGAATGTTACTTATGGCCAAGTATCAATGCAGCATCACACGGCGGCGGCGGTACGTGGAAGGAGGCTCAGTGGCAACGTGAGGTCGAAAGGCAATGGGTGGCGCATGTCAGTGTGGCTCTGAAAGATATGTGAGCATTGAAGATCTATGTTACCTGTGGCTAGGTATTAATGCTGCATTACATGGCGGCGGCCGTACGTGGGAGGGGATTAGTGGCAACTTGAGGTCGGAAGGCAATGTGCGGCGCATCCGGAAGAACCTACGAAACGGTACCTTCCAAGCACGCGTCCACGGAGCGTTGTCTCCTCGCATTCTTGCCACAAGCGGAGTTGCACAGGGGTTTGTTCTTGGACCCCACCTACTCCTAGCCTTCATTGATGACGTCACACCGTAAGTGCAGTTTTCGCTGCTGATCTATGTGGATGACGTGAAGATGTGTCGCACAACTAACGTTCCGGACGATGCCCACGCACTTCAGACGGACCTGCACTCTCTACCTCAGTGCTCCATAGAAAACCGCCTTCTAGTTACCGCATCGAAACGTCGCGCTTTTCCACCCGCCCTTCCGCTTTTATCCTATATATAAACGACGAGCGTCCATCCTCCAGACCATTCAAGCCGTAGGAGACTTCGGATAATTACTCAGACCAGTCTTCCCGTATCGTCTTCCTGTCGGAAAGCAGTTGCTGCTGATAACCGCATGCTGGGATGGCTGAAACGAGCCTTCCGTCAAATTGACCCCAGCAATTTTTACCTCCTCCGGAATGGTTTTCTTCCAGCCCACTTGCAGTTTCCTATTCCGGCTTGGAGCTCTTGGTTGTTGATTGACCAAGGCATACTACAAGCCCCACAACGTTGAGCAACCAAACTGATACGAGGTCTCAAGCACATGGCTTATGTACTAGGACTTCACTGCCTTGGTCTCTACTCGCTTAAGTAATGACGTCTACGGGGCGGCCTGATCGTTGCAGTTATGAGCTTGTCCACCCCCTGACATGCCGGTCGCCATGCAAACACACTGCGGCAATCGGGCTCACATCGAGGTCGCCACGCACTAAAGGTAACACATCAACACATTCGGCAGAACTGCAGACGACAACACATCGCTTTGCGAAGCCGCTGACTGTGTAATGCTCTGCCTGCGGATTTGTTCTTGGCACCCACTGCGGCGGATTTTAAGACACGCCTGGACTGTGATCTGACCCAGTTATACCTCCATACTCCCTGATGTAACTACCTTCTACTTGATGGAGTTTCTTTAGTTTTTCCTTTGCCTAGTTCCTTTCCAAGGCGCTTTCGGGGTGCGTGGTGTGATGTCACGCTTTGAGCCGACGTGCATTTGGTTGAACTGCCGCATATGCAGGGTGAAAATACCGGTCAAGCGGGTGTATAACCGGCTATAACGTTGACGGACATTTCATTGGACAACACGGGCAATCTTCTCCGTGTGGGTCATGTGAAGGTCCAGCAATGCAATGTTATCCATGTAAAATAACGCTGACAGCGCATAGCGGTGTAAGTGGAAGCCACATGCAACTGGGAGCATTATTGATGGCGGATTGACAATGGTCAATAAGTAAGCAAGGAAGTAAGGGTTTCCGTAAGCAAATCCATAACGTGCGCAATTACCGATTGGAAGCGTGCTCCATAGAAAAATTTCGTGAGGCAACGATGAAATTGTCTTCTTTTGCAACCCTAAAGGAATGCAAAGTTACATACATTTAACGTAACTTACCCGCAACACTGCGTACATGTGTATGCCGGCTCCCCATGGTATGCGGCACAACTTTGATGGCACCATCGGCCGCATACGTCACAATTTATCCAATTAACAGGTTTCTGTTTACCCGAGGCGTCCTCCTCCTGCTGACACGGAGCGCAAACCGCGCAGTCTGCATCTTCAGCAGCTTTCGCCCTTATTGCACGTCATGTGTATGTGCGGTAACCAGCGTACGTTCTCCCTTGCAGGATACGGAATTGCAATTCCCCTGATATCATGCTGGTAACCCCACCTCCACCGCAAGGGTTAGCAAAGGGGACTTCCGTTTTTGGCGCCTGCGGCCATTGCAATGAACCTGCGGAACACCAGCTCCTGCCACCACCAACGGGGGCAGTTCGCTAACCCGGGTTTCCGGTGAATTCCTGCTGGTCGAGGAACCGTTGCCCGTCCTCGCCTGGGTAACAGCATCGGAGGATGACGCGTCCACTGTTTGGAAGATAAGCAGGTCCTCCCAGGATAACCGTTGTACTTGTTCAATCCTCGATGATCGGGCGAATACTTCCACATTACTGTGAGTACCCAGCAGCTCACGCATGCATGCCATTACGCCCTTTGTGCGGTTGTACTCCTCCGTGCCCATACTCAAGGCATGCGCCTCCAAGTCAGCGAATATTTCCCGAGGGATGCGAATTTTTGGTACCCGGTCAAGGACTCCATCCCTACGTCATCGCATCCGCGCCACCGTCACGGTTCCATCCACGTCCTCCGAAAGGGCCGGCACCCATAGACTCTCTGCTGGCAACACGCAGCAGCAACCAGGAAGCACCAGCTCCTCATCGTACGCGTGCAGGCTTGCCACGTGAATAATGTGCACAAATGGAACGCGCCACTGACGATTAAATCGACATCCGCATGCGCCGCCATTTTCTATGACGACACGTTGCATGCAAAGGCGCTCGTCATTCACCAGCCAATACCCGCCGTCTGGGTTCACACTGCGAATGCGAACTCTAACACTGTGCCGCACGTGCTGCCGCCGGGCGTATGACGACATCTTCCTCAAAATCACGTGTCCACTGCTTACACGCTGCTCCACATCGCACATACCAAGCTGATCCCCAGCAAGCAGTGTTTCCCTCTCCTCCAAAATGCCACTGCAACATTGCACTATCACCTGAAACAGGTGCAGTAGAGTTGACCGCTCACTGAAAGTTGCCTTCAAATGCTTATTTTGATTCTCAAAGCGATTTGTACTATCACACCCAAATAATACCACGTGGCCCATCAAATGCGCCGCCCAGCTACGCCGCCATAGGATCCACATGCGACGCAGGTATTGGAAGCATTTCGCGCTGCGCACCGATATACCTTCCATAATCCGATGGTAATGTGCGCAATCGTGTGTATCCAACAACGAGCGAAGTATGCTGAATAGAGCCCTCTTACCTTCCGTGTTACAGAACGGAAGGTGTGAACAACGCCGCTGCATGTCCCGCATGATATATATCCGGCAGAATACGAGGTTTGCAGTAGGGTAGGCGTTGTGAACAGCATTAACTTGCGCAGTTTACTTTTCCATCACCAACCTTCGAGCACCGGCAACCGCGGGGGCTAACATCAACAAACTCGTCACTGCCTCTGTGTAAGTAGCCTCCGTCTCATTTGGCAAAAGGGCATCAAAAAAGCTCTTACCAAGGCCACTAACGTCCACAAACATGTGATACCATAGGATGTAGCTGCCGTAATTGATCTGATATGTGGAGTCCGCCAAACTGACCTCACCGCATTGGCCCACCAACTCCAGCATACGCGAGGGTACGAAGAACAGGTACCCAATCTCATTTCCTTCATGCATAATTTTAACCTGACCATTTCTTTGCAACAGCTGCTTAACCTCTTCCACCTGCGTGACACTAGCGTTCGAATGACGCCGCCGTATGTCATAAAATCGCGCCTCGTTAGACGAATGTTATATTGCTGGCACACAAATGCACGCACCTCTTGTGTCCGACGAAACGTTTTCCTTAAGTTACGCATCATCCCTTCCTGATCCGTGTTTAGCCGCCGATTTTTCGTATACAGCCAAGGCTTCCCAACGTGAAAACTGTGCGAATGCCCCAGAAACGTGTTTCTAATCCTTAAACGTCGCTGAAAATCGAGCACGGTAATTGTAACAGCGGTACCAGTAATAAGCTTTTCATCAGGCAGATACAATGCACTTACCGCTTTGCAGCAACATTACTGCGCTTGCTATGCACGCATACAAACATAATGTAACCGTACGGGCATCATTCTGGTAGCACCTGTCCAGTCTCCCTCTGGTACGTCTTCGCAGTTATAACGTTACGACGAATAAATGATGTAACCGCTTCAATCTGAAACACTTTCAGATCATATTTTATCGATGCGAAGTCCAGCTAAGGACCCTTGAGCGTACGTCGGAATACGCACGAGTCACCCACCATGGCTGATACGCGTGAAGCGGGAAAAGGATTAAACACCGTACCGCATTTAAACCAATTGGTGTATTGATTCCAAATCCAACTCTTAGCACTTCAACAGAAGACCTTAATTGTTAAGCATTCACTCGCGCCCCATGGCCCCAAATATACATTCAACCACATCCGACCGTGTGTACCGAAATCACACTATCGAAAGATCATTGATCGTTTTACCGAGAATATACCATTTATTTATTTATTTAACAGGCAAATCTCCTACTTCCCTAATGCATAAGAAAGCTATAATTTTGATATAATAATATAGTTTCCAGCCATCCGGGGAAATCTTCGGATCAATGCAGGTTCGCAAATCAGTTGGTGTTCCTCATAAAGGATATCGCAGGGCAAGGAGAGGCCAGATGAGCAGGCAAACTTCAATCTTTACATCTTATCTAACCTGCATTCCTTGTTTTCAGCTTTACCTTTTATCACTTTCCAACTTCTTAGACCACTGGGTCCGTGGAAAAATATTAGGCTTATGACCTTTGAGGTACGCCTAGTAAGGTCATCCTACCAGACGTAAGCCTTGCATAGCATGTTGAAAGCGCTTGTTGCTGCCGATACACCTAAGGTTAGAATTGGAATTGTCCAAAACCGTCTAAATACCGGCTTTAGAGGTACCTTTATGTACCTTCGTAGATGTCAATTGCTAGCTGGCATTAATTGCTGCATTTTCATTAAGCCTGGGGTCCAGCTACTTTACTCCGCCTTTTCCAAGTACTATCGGTATGTATACCGCAAAATAATACATGTAACTATCATCCTGTCGAAGAGAGAGCACTTTAAAAGTTATAGGCCCAAGCATCAGACCTTTTGCTCTTGGCCCCATAGGCATAGCTTTATCTGGTATACATATGCCTATCACTATTGGCAACACTGGTAGACAGGTACAATTAAAACTAAATCCCCTGCTTTGACTGCTTTTGCTAGTAAAACACTCGCATTTCCGGATTACTTTTCACTGGCAAGAAAGCTAACCAACGACAGAGAGGCCTCTGTCCCACTGGTTGGCTGGACCACCAGAAACTTTCCACCACCACTTGTCTTAGCTTGGCCGCGCGTGCGTTATTTATTTTTTAGCTGGCTCCAAAGCATAGCATGCATTTTGCGTAATGGTAGGTGAACAACCAGCTCCCACCTTTTTGTTACTATTCTACTCTTGATTTACTTTATCACTATTTGTCTAGTGTGCTAGAACAGCTCTTGCCAGGAAAAGCACCAAGGAAATAGCTGGTGCGACAGTATAGGACTGGTTAACATTGCCGCCTGGATGAACAACGCTGGCACTTGATTCAGAACTTAAACTTGGATAGAAATAGCTCGAAAATAATCACAGCTGCACAATAGTGTGCATCATCACATTGGGCGTTATAACCCTCATGTTCGAGCCAGCTCAATCCCCAAAAGTAGACTTGGTAATGCCCCACCAACGCAGATGCCAAATGGATTTGGGGCCCAAAAGCATTTTGCTAAAGTCTGCTAAATTTTCCGAGACTCAGTTCTTTATTATTAGTGACAGGCTCCTCTAGCTCACCGGTGTTAAAGACAGCCTCACGAGTATAGAAAACCGACTCTAAGAGATAAAACTTGAGATGTAATCAAAAAGATGTCCGCTTTCCAGGTCAAAACGTCTCAAATAATCATAAAGGTCTCCTGTATTATTCAGTTAGACCTACCTCATGAAGCCTTGTTCTAAACTTCAGAATCACTTAGAGGCTTAAAAATACTAAACTCTATATTCCTAGTGGTTTATGTGGCTCAGCATTCGCTGAAAATTGTACACTGAAGCCTTCCGAACATTGAGTTAATTATGAGTTGTCCTGAATTCCCTTGCATAGGTAATATTCCTTACTGAATTTCTAGTGTTTTCGCTCAACATTAGCGCTAAGTTACCTACATTTGCTATGTATGCCTAAAAACAATGATTTTCAGCCACCTACGACGTACCTAGTTGTTGCGAGGTATTACGGGCTAGATAGAGCATTACTAGATAGCTATGCCTATTTAGAACGTATGCCACTTTGGTACCTTTTACATTTTCTTTTCTTTTTCCTTATATGTGCTTGCAAAGCAGAAAGCCATTTTATCGAATAAATAATGGCGTTATTGGTAACCCACTGTACAATTGCGAATAACTCATGAACTACAGCACGTATAGCATTGTTTTTACTTTTAAAGTAATCAGCGGTTAAAACTTTTCGTGTACAGCTTATTATATTGCTACTTTACGTTATATTTTAGCCTTGGAAAAGGTTTTTCTTACTCTGACATTTACTCAGGTTAAAATGTGGCGCTAGAAATCAAATTCAGCGCCAGTAAATTTTGGTTATATTTTTTGTTTATTTGTATTTTCCTAGTGAATTACGCCGCCTCAGTATGTCTCGCAAGAAATCCGTTTTATTTTAATCAGCATTACTCGAAAGTGCTTTTAATCTTTTCGTATTCCTTATACTTCCACTGCTCTTATTACTTCCATGTGCGCACCAATAATTGTGGCGACTGAGCGGGCCAAAATGTCAAATAAATTTAACGTGAAGTTGTAGTGAATTGGATCCTGTTCCAAAGAAAACCGGCACAACTACGGTTCTGCGCAACTTTCCCAACAAAATAGCAAGGAAATCAATATCGCCCGAAGGAACCAGAAGAATTTCAAAGTGGGCGCCTGGGACCCCATCAGCTGTGCACCAAACAATGCCAATGCATTCGTAACTGCTAACGAGTAACATGTACTCACATTTTACCTACTCCCATGCAAGAGCATAGGATTAATGTGAAGATTGATCTGATCCCTTAAAGGTGCAGCCACTAGCCAATCTAGCAATATACGTATTTATTTATTTAGTTCGCTATTCCTGCTGAAGCACGCGCCCCTACCAGGCTTTGAAATAAGCTATCGTCAACATAACTTTTATAGCGCATCTCGATCTGGCACCTTCGCTGTCGCTCAGTACCGACTCTTTTAACGTGGCAGTTGGGGCGATCTTAAAACAACAGAGAGGTGACGCCTGGCAGCCGATGTGATTTTTCTCCAAACGCTTGCAACCTGCCGAATCTTGTTACAGTATTTGGGGTAGAGAACTATTAGCCATTTTGTTGTCCATACGTTATTTCCGACAAGTCTTAGAAGACCGCTCCTTTGCCGTCTGCACCGACCACAAACCCCTGACGTACGTGCTTAGCTCGACTACCCACCGATACTTTCCTAGAGAGACGCGCCACATAGAGTATACTACTCAGTTTATGAGCGATATACGACCTGTCTCGGGTTTACACTACACGGTCGACGACGCACTTTCCGAAATGATGCGATCTCTGCGGACGCCTGCACCGATATCGACTTGACAGCCATTGCCTCGGCGCAACTCAACGGACATGTGGTTGATTTAATACCTAGGTCTCCCACACTGGACATACAACCCGTTTTGCTGACATCATAAGACAGAACTATACTTTATGATTTATCGCGGGGCACGCCGCGCCCAGTCACGTCACACGAGTTTCGGCAGATCATGATCGACACGCTGCATTACTTGTCTCATCCAGGCGTACATCCACCGGTTAAACTCGTAGGCACACCGTTGGTCTGGCGCAATGTTAATCGTAACGTTCGTACTTGGACAGCGGCTTGCCTTCCATGTCAAAAAGCGAAGGTGTATAAACACAGGAAGAGCCACTTGGGATAATTTCCAACGCTAGATGCACCTTTTCCCCACGTGCACGTTGACACCATGGGTCCTCCGCCGCCTTTGAACGACTCTGTATATCTCATAACCTGTGTCGGTCGATGCACTAGGTGGCCGGAAGCTTTTGCCTTATTAACTATTCTTCGGAAACCGTAGCGCAAGCGTTTCTACAGCGCTGGGTAGATCAATCCGGTAGTCCGGCCCTCGTGGCCACGGAGGGACGGGCATATTGCTCGTCGAATTTTGCCACGTTGTTTGAGGAGGTAGGTTTTCGCCACGTGCATACGACGGCGTATCATGGTGGAGCGTTTTCACCGCCAAATGATGACGTCGGTAGTTGAGCACGTAGATCCTTCATGGTCCGAAACACTTCCTCTAGCCACCTCGACTTAAGAAACAATGTTATAACTGCCTTCAGCGCAAGGAGAGCGCAGCTAGTTTGTGGTTGCACGCTCCCCTTTCCGGGGCAACTGGAAGCCCTAGCCCCCTCTACTTCCGCCTTTGACTACGGAAGACACACCGAGTGATTGGCTTACCAGACGCGTCAGCTTTGTACGCCCACTCCAAAGCCGCAGAAGACACAAGTGTAGGTGCCTGAGAAGCTGTCCACGTGTTCACCGTCCTTCCTTGCGCAGACGGTGTTCGACATCCTTTTCCGCCGCCGTACATAGGAGCTTTCAAATTGCTACCAAGTGAGACTAAGTCGTAAACAATCGACTGCAGTGACTGACGCGAAGTCAACAACAACGACCATCTGAAGTCTGCTTTATGGAAAATACCACCTCGCCTACTTCCTCTAGTAATGCATCGTGCGACGTCACAACTCACTGCACCAACTTTCAGCATCCTGGTGTAGTTGAACCAGTCCACCATCCCGGTCTACAAGCATCGGCCGTCCCAAAAGCTCCCGAATCTAGCCCGTCGCTACCCACAATCGAACGCCGTGGTCGAGAAGTTTGTAAGCCTGTTGGTTTTTCCGACTACGTACAGTATAAATATGTTAAAGCTTGTAAATATGGTAAATATTTGTCCCGATTTGGTCAGAAAACTTATGGAAAATACTAAAAATCAAAAACTGCAGAAATAGAGTAAAAACATCCAAAACCCAAAACTCCCACCTTTTTGCAGGCCGCTCATTCGACCGTTCTTTTTTGACGTGTTCTGCTTGTGTTTTATTGCTTTCTTATCTATTTATGCCTCAACCCTACTCTTCGATAAATTCGTCTACAGAATCAATGTCTTTCAGGATCGGCGTAGTCAACAAGGATCCTAACGTGTGTGCTCTTCGTTGCTCCGCGGGGCGAATGTCACTTCTTCGTGGGTCGTTCCTCCGCCGAGCGAGGTGTGGCGGGGCGAAAGACCATTCCCAAGCACAGCGTTTACAGCAACCGATGTTAAGGTCCTGTCAGCTTTGTTCTGGGCTAGCCAGCATTGTTGTAGACCGACAAGCGCGCTCCAACGGCACACCGAAATGCATCCTGCCCTGAAATCAATACAAAATTACGCATAAACGGCACAGCGGACTCCGACGTCCGGCGAACCTTATTTGATCCGAAGTTCCACTCACTCACATGGCAAAATTTTGCCCAACCAACTTCGATTCATCAGTCATTTTCGCCATTGTAGGTTTCGCTTGTCTAACCTTCTAAGGCTGCTCTGTAGCGCCCCAACCGATGACTATTGTTTTGTGTACAACTTCGCTGATGACCAATTGTACACTATTCTTTCTTCTTGTTAGCTCCCTTACATTACTTCATGTTGGCCTACACCCGGCTAGACACTCAACTGACTTCTAAGTTTCCGCGCCGAAGTGTTCCTCCTGGCTTGCTTCATTCGTCCGTGTCTTCTTGTATCCCATCGAATACAGTCCGCTGTGTCCGACTCCAATTGCCTTCTGATATCCGCGCTTAATTTCGCGGACTAGTATTTACCAATCCTACAGAGTACAACAAGTGATCAATGAATGTTTAGTAAAATAATAAGAAATGTGGTGTATATTTATACATAGTTGTATGTGTGTCTGCTTGTGCCACATGCTGTGGCTAATGTTGCATACATGATACTTCTTTTTACCAAAGTTGAGTTCAACCGACGTACACTTAAACTAAATCTTTCTACTCTAGATAAATAGCATGCCATGTTATGTATTATGTTCAATTCTGTTATTCTGCTGCATATTGTGGGTCAACTTGACGGGGTTGCTTTCACTTACTTACTATAGTTGTGTTTGCTATCCTCGGTGTGGCTGCGCTTTAGGTGAATGTTGACAAGTTGCCTACCCGTCGGACACCCTTTTACCACGATTACAGGTACCAGCAATAAGCTACCCTTTGCTGAGCGGACGGTGTGCACGGACCTCCTGGCCTCCCTAGAGTCAAACGATGGTACAATCCCGTGTGAAGCAGACCTACGCGAGCCACCGCCTTGAGTACGTCTGGTAGGCACAATTCGCAAGCTAAACGGGAATGCGGTTGTCGTGTAGGTTGAAGCAGATTGGGCGGCCTCCGTTGATGAAACTTTGCTCCCAGGCACATGTCTCCCAGTCTTATTCATTCAGGTTCTCACTGGTTATGGGGTGTGTGGATGGATCTGTGCGTAGTGCAGCGCATGCCACTCCTGGTCCCTCTATAGACACAGGTGCCCAGTGACTGTCCTATGGAGGCCACAGAGACAGGCATATCCGGAACCCGAAGCTACCAGCCGTTTAGGTGCGCGTATATGCGGGTGTAGCTGCGCCATCTGGTTTTGTAAACATTTTGCCGCACCTTTGCTTGTGTTTGAACATGTCGCCGGTGCTCTAGAGATAGTTGACCACCTGGATTTAAAAGGATTTTACCGAAAACCCATTGGAGGGAAATTTACTTGTTGACGACTCACAACCGCTACGTCACCTTGTTGTAAAACTAGTATTTGTGGCCTTGCTAAAGCATACGCTTGCAAGGCGAAAACACGCCACTTGCCAGAACCCCGCCGCCGAACTACTTGCTGGAACGGGCAGATCCTGAATACCCACCTGGTACCACGGTGAGATTGTTCGATACACAGCGTTTTCCTGCTTGTCCAGGGTGTTACCTGCAAAGGTGTTTGGTACACCTCACTGATCCGCTGTAACCCGTGTCAAACTGTGTCTGTCCTCCTGTGTATTATGCAAAGGTTAGTCGCCAGGGCGCGGCTGAAATAGATGTTAGTTTATGTAATTGCACGGCCTACTCACATTGGCAGGGGGCCAATTTTTGTTGAACAGCTCGTCAGTTTACTTTTAACGCAAGGTTGTTCGTCAGTAAAAGTAGCAGTATGTTTCTGTCTCTTTCCGTCAAAGACCGTCGGCCCAGTTGCATGAAATACACCGCCGTAGGTGCGATATATAAATGTATTGCCTACTAACTTTTACAAGTCAACTGAGATTGCCAGCCGCATATTCAAAGTAATGAGCATTTTTACGCTGTCCAAAGGTATAGGCACAGGACTAATACCGGCTGTTCTATCACTTAACACACAGCGATCCATGGAGTCTAACCTTAAACCCATATCAGGTAATTACTCCCGCATACGAACACACTCAAACTACGATGGTGGATACGGACTGTAACGGATTAATAAGTTTTAAATCGCACCACTAACGACAAATATCTTTATTGCAATGCTCGCTGTGTCAGGCAATTCCATAGTAGCAATGGAAGATATTTGGAAGCTACGGGCAGAGCTAATGCAACAGGCAACGTAAAGGCTGTAAACTTAAAATCCGACTTGGTATAGGAACCAATATTTTTCTAGTTGCCAAGATTACAACTTCAACTTGACTGGCCTTGTCTAACCTTCGTCCACGCCAATCGTGGCTTTGGGATGTTACTTCTTTATAAGGGTTCCGCACCCTTAGAAACAAGCAGTATTACTGAAAATAAAGTCTGAGCTATTCTTGTCTATATGTTGCGTTTTCGCCCTGCTCCATGTAGGAACTTGCGTCAGTGGACGGAAGTCCTTTGTATTCCAACAGGATTACCTCCAGCGGTTTCGTTGTAGCATAGGCAATTGTAATGTAGTTAATTAGTTTTATGGCATAAGTTTACTCTAGCATTTTAAGTCCGCACACTTTACAGTGATGCTGAAGTTGCCGGCGGAACATCATTCAAAGTTAATGTCTGGAGTTGCCGCGAAGGCAACTTAGGCCACCCAACTACTTCGCTACCGAACGTCCAGGTAGTACGTGCCACCGCGACCCTTGCATCGTCGAAAAGCAAACCATACACCTAAACTTATGGTTACATTATGGGTAACATGAATGTAACCCTGAAGGCGAAATTGAAAATTAAAGTAATGTACGTGACTTGACTAGTAATAAAAGAAGTCATTGCAACACAGCAGAAATAAGGCACGGTACTTTCATTACAGATTGACATAACGTAATAGGAAAATCTTTTTAACGTCTAAAGGGACACAGCTTTCATCTTCACATAGAGTAAAAGCAGGTAGATCACCCACAACCCATATAAACCCTGTGATATCGGATAAACCAGTAAGCAAAGATTCCACTGAATTTAACGTAAGTCTGAATCCGAAGGATTATGCAGCGTTGCAACCTTTCGTAATACTGCAACAATATGCTACGTGCATAGCGGGCGATTTTTCTTATTAATCTACTGATACATACCCACTGGGGCTGTGCAACGGTATAGGAGCAACATCAGATTGAAAGCTACATGCGGAAAATTGTGAAGTAAAGGCTGGATGACCGAACAACCACCCCGTGGTGCTAGCTGGGGTTTCGGGTTTTACCTGTTTCAGCAAATAGTTCGGCAGCAGTGTTCCAGTAGGTGATGGGCTTTCACGTGGGAAGCGTTCTGTCTATAAACAGCCACAAATAACTGAGTAACAACACTGTTACGTAGCGGATGTGACTCTTCCCAAAATAAAGCCATTGCCTTTGCTTGTTCAGAAAACCTTATTTAATCCACATATGTCAAAGAGGCTCTTAGACAACTGCGGCTCGATGAAACTCATTTAACGGCACAGCACCATGTGTAAAAACGCAAGAAGCACACTTACTTACATATATTTTTGGATCCACATATTTGCAAGCCCTATTATACTATTGCACATAGTTTGATCAGATGTTGTACTATTACTATGATCATGTCGTAAGTAGCGTACCTTGCGTTGTCGAGAAGTTAAATTTATTAATATTTTTAATTTTTCCTTCGATAGTTACATCGGGGATAGTTCAGCAACAGTTATTATTGTAACAAAGAAATAAATTTTTAAAATACTTGTGTGTTGTCCTTTTAGGCAATGTGACGAATCTACTTTCTCTTATCTAGTGCCTACCAGCGCTTTGTTAATGTGCTGTTTTACAGCTCGAAGGGACATCCTTAGCAGTCCAATTGTTAACGAATAGCTAAAAATTGGTGTGCCAGTTGCGCTGCAGCATTTGCTTGATGACGACAGAGAAGAGACGAAGTACAACGTACCTGGACTAATGATGTAATGCACTTTCCAATAGCTGGTGCATGCGCATTCCAGCAGGTTATAGCGTGATGTGGTTTCCGTTGACAAGACGTGAGGCCATGCTCAAGACTTTCAAGAATGGCGCGGGATGTGGCAACTGGTTGGGGAATGTGCCCGTTCGGTCATCATTCAGCTACCGAAATCTCATAGGTAAAGGCTTCTCCGGCTTAACTTTGAGGCGCGTGCTTACTGGCTACATAGAGGAGCGGTTGCAATTGCGCTGAAGTAAGCCCAAATAGGAACGCCATGTGATTTAGCAACTACATATATGGAGGCAGTTAGTATATCGCGTATGCTGGCTAGTCAAACAACCTCCTCTTGGTGCCAGCTGGGTGGTTCGGGTTAATTCAGTTCCATCAAATGGTTCAGTGGCAGTCTTCCAGGAAGTGGTGGGTTCCCGCCGGGCTGACGTATGCCCTATAAAAAGCCACATATTTCTGTCTAACAACACCGCGACGTGCGGATGTGACTCGGCACTAAGTAAATTCACTACTACTTGTCTTTCCGGAGAATCTTACACGCATCACGTACGTCAGCCAATTCGAAGTCTTCTTTTGATCTTTCATTGATGGAGAATCCGGC
This sequence comes from Dicrocoelium dendriticum, assembly GCA_944474145.2. Taxonomy (NCBI): domain Eukaryota; kingdom Metazoa; phylum Platyhelminthes; class Trematoda; order Plagiorchiida; family Dicrocoeliidae; genus Dicrocoelium; species Dicrocoelium dendriticum. Next base: position 227,919,446 of record OX104063.1, read on the forward strand.
TTGCAAAATCACAAATCCAGTGTCACATTAAGGAACTCCCACAACATGAATAGTTGCACATACACACTAACAACTACATGCACACATACACATATGTTGCTGCTTAACAAGTAGTTCGTTTGTGCAAGTACCGATCATCGTTAGTATTACCATGATCCTGCCTTTACAGGCGTGCCTCGCACGGTCGAAAATAACCTATGTATTTATTTATTTAAATTGAGAATAAACCGTATCCCTAACCATAAGTATAAGGAGTTTTCAGTAATAATACACCTTTCCAGCGCCTACACATCAAAAGAGGCTCAGGAAACACTATCAAATAGCAAATGTATAAATAATGAGTTGTTCCTCAAAATCACCGAGCCACACCAAATCAGGTATGGCCAAGGCTTTAGAGGCGGTTAGGTTGCACAACAGACACTATACGTTGTGCGAAATGGACTGATCGCACAATATTTAGAAGTTACGGAAATGTGAGATGTACTGGTCAAGAACAGAGACATTAGTGATGTGACGATAGTCGGGGTTCAAGTGTGTGATGTAGTGCTCCGTGGTCGAGGAGTAATATATGGTGTGCAGACGGAAAGTACAGACTGGGAATTAGCTTTTTAATGTACGCGTCAAAATTATTGAACTGAAGTGAAATTTCACTCTGGTTAACTTGTCAGTGCGAATTTGTGGGCAGTGATTTTATTCAGTGGAGAGTGACATCTGTCACATAGTAATGTTGCTAAACGGACATTTGTGGCTTATTAGAGGGAGAACGCTTGCCCGGGGAAAAGTCATCACTTCCTGGAACACAATTTTAATGGTAATATATAACTGGCAATGTGTCTTACAGACCGATTATTCACTCGGCTATTTGTATCCATATAGAACCCCGATTTCTACGTTGGCTAACCGAATTGATTAGTCAAGATCTGCCATTGGGCGTTGAGTCCAGTATAAGAATAAAATGCCCACGACTGTCGTGTGAAGAATCGTGCAGTTGGGTCAGGTTTTTGTAGTAATGGGGTTTGGCTTTTCTGTGTTGGTATACTGGTCCGCGTGTGAAGACTTCGCGTCCAGGGATCCACGTTTGGCATGTTAAGTGGTGAGTGCAGTTGTTCCCTATGGCTAAATTAGTCCCAACTCAACATTCTGGTAATAGCTGTCGAAACAGCCGTGCATGTACACATCGATAGTAGAACCTGAAAGCGAAAACAGCGATGCGCAGAATGTATAACCTACCTTGCATCATTTTAAGCAGGAACATCTGTAACCCAAAAACTGCTAAATGGGGTATACACGTGAGCGAGAGATGTAGCTTTGTGAAATTTACTTCCGTGATGCAAATGTCCCGGAGCATATAAAAATATGTAAATCTACGGATGAAATGCTTATGTCGAATAGTGCTTCGCGGTGCACATACTACTGCAATCATACCTCAGGTTTTATTACATCGAGTACGATGGACGGCGCCTCGTGTGCAATGACAGCGTTGTTGAGTTGAGTAATAGGAACCAAAGCCCCATTCGGCTTAACCCTGCAGTGCTCATGGCAACCAGCCTAATTGTTGCAGAACCAGCGTCATGTAAGCACAGCTCTGCATTCGTGTAGGATGGTAGAGAACATACCACAATACCGCGGAAAAGCTGCAAAGTTTGCATATTCGAGCGACGCACCATGTGTCGCGCAGGTTGCAGTTGCGAATCGAAAAGGGACACTGAGAATTTTTCATCGATTCGAAATGGCGCGCATTTACGCGTGTGTGCGACAGGCAGTGAACGTCGAAAGCCAAGACATTGCATTGTAGATCGACACATATTAATGGTTAAATCGACCCAGCATTTTGGTCACCAGCTTCAGGTATAATAATAATATTTATAATAATAATAGGTAGATTTCTTATCAATTGAGTGTCTGCGTCCATACTTGGCATAGAGTATAAATGTAAACGTAATATCATGCCCTTGCATCGCAAGTTCTGTCGCATCTATTTGTATTTCATGCGGTTTGAGACGACTTTCTAATTTGGGTCTATTGCAAAACCATGAACTAATTAAATTGCGTAAAGTTGTGGTAATTCACAAACTATAGGTCATCTGGGCCTTCATCAAATAAATAGTCAATTGATCTTTCTCACGAACAACATGACCTAATGATGTCTAAGTCGGTAGCTTCCCAGCTTACTGCGGCATGAGTGCACAGTCTCACACTACCTTGTTGTGATTGCGAGCCGATTCCACAGAGCAGCACGTTTAGCCAGAAGCTCAAACCGAAAAGTTGTCTTACATCATTGTGTACCAGAGTAGAATCTTCGTTACAAAGTCCCACATAGGACTGTGCTGTAATTTCAATGTGGGTAGATTGCAAGGAGCCTAGTCATGAAGCTACTTGTACTACAGTAACAAGTTATGTTTTGGTCTTTGCAGCCAAAGTGGATTTAGATGGAGTTTGCAGGCACCGCTTCCGATAGTCCCTGGTAGAATTGTGGTCTAACATATTTTTAGTAAGGAGAGGTTGTAAGACGACAGACGCTGTACTGTCATATTTCCATATCGCTTTTGCCGAGAAGCACATAAGCATCAATAAACTGGTCAAGGAATTTCTGGTGTATGTTTGTTGTCAAAATGCCTTGAAGCTCTGCCTCCTAAATTATAACAAAACTGCTCAAATTCGGTTATCATCCATCTATATAAATCTTCAATGTTGCGACGTTTTCTTGGGACCTCCAGAGGTAAACACGCAGAGTTCATCCACAGAGGATTATTGGTTTGACGGATGGCTTTTGAGAGAAACAGGATGTTTAATTTGATAGAATCACAACACCACAACATGAGCATACTTTTTGCTTACTGTTTACTGTTTGGAAGCAGCAAGTAATGATGTCTCTTTGTAGCTGCATCTAAGAGTCTCAGATACAAAGCCCCTTTAGGATGGAGTGCGCTCGACAAATATTATATCGGCAAAGTGTTTGACCAGGAATTTCTTAAGTTCCGTCACCGACTTTGCCTAACATACATGCCGTGGCAGGTTGTTTCATACATTCACCGCTTTGCATTCAAAACAGAGTTGGTGGGCGACCCGCTTCAAATCCGGTACGACAAGCTGGTACCAGTGTCCTCGTGTGCTGCTTGGTGTGCGCAGAAGCGGCAGCGGCCTCTACATGGTCTATTGACCCATAGTGTAGGTTCGGCTGTACTCACACTTCCGCAGCCTCATGCATTGCGAATTGTGCAGGTTGATCAGAAGATTGACTTCTGCAGACCACATGGAGAGGCGGTCGAGGTCCAGCTGAAGCAGGTCACAATCATTAGGTGCGTGGAGTACTCTCCACACCTTCAAGTCACCTGAAAACAACACACAAAGGCAAACAAAGTAGATGAGGCAGGTGGCTTACATGGATCAAGAACAAGAGAAGCCCCAATAGTGCCTTGGGACACCTCATTGTTCGATGGATACCAGTCGGTCAAATTTTTGTCGACCTGGACCCTCCACTTACGAGTAACAAGGAAATTCCTGATCTAGCGGTGCAGCGAGCCGCCAACACAGCACACCATCAGCCTGTCGAGGAGCACTTCATCATCAACCTTGTCAAAAGCCTTGCTGAAGTCAATGTTAATGACGTCGACCGACTTGCCTTCGTTCAGCGATTGCAACCACTCGTGCCTAGTCAACAGTAGATTGGTGATGCATCAGCGACCTTTCACGATACCGTGTTGTGTGGGCGTTAAGTAACTTTACGACTCTAGAAGCTGCAGAAGACCCTACTTCGCTATCTTTTCAAGCGTCTGCCAAACTTTAGTCTGGCCGACCGGCCGGTGGTTATCCACTTTGTTTGGGTCACCACCATGCGTTATTGGCTTCACGACTGAGCATTTCTAGTCACCCGCTAATAAACCAGTGGATGTGGACTGTTGAGCAGCTCAGTTACAGAAGGCAAGGTGATGGTCGTTAGGGACTTGCGGACCAGTGAGTGGATGCTATCTGGCCTTGCATGCTTTGTCCGGTTAAGACCAGACGGCAGCTTGCGTACATCTTTCATTCTTCAATCCAGGCTGTCTAGTTCATTAGGCGCGGTATCCGTGAAACTCGGTACAGACAAGTGGACACACGCAACTATGGATGCGAAGTGCGCCGCCAATGCTGACGGAAAAGCTGTGTTCGTGTTTAGGGGTTGTCTATCTGCACCTTCCAACACTGGCACGTTACCTGCAGACCCTAGGCGCCCCTTCACTAGGCGAACATCCCCTAGGGGAATGATTTTCTGCATTTGCAAGCTGCTCTTCCAAGCTTCTGCTCTTTTAGGTTTTTGCATTGTTGCAGAGCTTTTGTTCTACTTCGTACGACTTGTAATCCTCGTAAGCGCTAGATAACAAGTATTTGTTCCATAGTCTGCGTTGTCGTTGGATCAGTTGGCCGTACTCCTTTTCGAAGGAACGTGGCTTGACTGGTCCAATTTTCCGATGGTTGAGGGTAAAACTTGGTACACCATGTGTTCACTCCCACTTTATTGATAGTCCAATAGATTTCACACGGCGAATCCTCTGGTATCGACAAGCCCATCCGGATCGAGGCGAAAACAGGAAGGCGGGACTTCCAAGTCAGAGCTCCCGAGGCGAAAGGACTGGCTCGCCTCTAACATCCGTACCTGTGTTGCGTGGTGGGACGGAAATCTAGTCGATATTCGATGGCGCGCGTGAGACCCTGATGTGCCCATTTTCGGTGTGCAATAAACGTTTACCCCCCTGTCTTGTCGTTCTCGCTACACTGGTGCCGTGACCAATCGCGATGGAGTTGACCCGGTTGGAGCAATTTGCGGCCGGTGACGTGGAGGCGTGGCTTCCTGACCTCCCACAGACCGACCACCACCCAGCCTGTAGAGGAGCACTTCATCATCGACCTTGTCAAAAGCCTTACTAAAGTCAATGTTAATGATGTCGACCGACTTGCCTTCGATCAGTGATTGCAACCACTCGTGCCTAGTCAACATTAGATTGGTGATGCATCAGCGACATTTCACGAAACCGTGCTGTGTAAGCGTTTAGTAACTTAACGACGCTAGAAGCTGCAGAAGACCCCTCTTCGCTTCCTTTTCAAGCGTCTGCCAAACTTTAGTCTGGCTGACCGGCCGGTGGTTATCCACTTTGTTTGGGTCCCCACCATGCGTTATTGGCTTCACGACTGAGCATTTCTAGTCACCCGCTAATTCACCAGTGGATGTGGACTGTTGCGCAGCTCAGTTACAGAAGACAAGGTGATGGTCGTTAGAGACTTGCGGACAAGCGAGTGAATGCTATCTGGCCTTGCATGCTTTGTCCGGTTAAGACCAGCCGGCAGCTTGCGTACATCTTTCATGCTTCAATCCAGGCTGTCTAGTTCATTGGGCGCGGTATCCGTGAAACTCGGTACAGACATGTGGACACACGCAATTATGGATGCGAGGTGCGCCGCCAATGCTGACGGAAAAGCTGTGTTCGTGTTTAGGGGCTGTCTATCTGCACCTTCCAGCACTGGCACGTTACCTGCAGACCCTAGGCGTCCCTTCACTAGACGAAGATCCCCTAGGAGAATGATTTTCTGCATTTGCAAGCTGCTCTTCCAAGCTTCTGCTCTTTTAGGTTTTTGCATTGTTGCAGAGCTTTTGTTCTACCTCGTACGACTTGTACTCCTCGTAAGCGCTAGATAACAAGTATTTGTTCCATAGTCTGCGTTGTCGTTGGACCAGTTGGCCGTACTCGTTTTCGAAGGAACGTGGCTTGATTGGTCCAATTTTCCGATAGTTGAGGGTAAAGCTTGGTACACCGTGTGTTCACTCCCACTTTATTGATAGTTCAACAGATTTCAATCGACGAATCCTCTGGTACCGACCAGCCCATCCTGTAGAGGGGCCGCTTCCAAGAATGGCCCTGGGGAGCTCTTCGGAGCTAGCTGAGAGCGGATCGCGAAAGACGGCTAGCGACGAGCCTGGGCCCGGAACTACGGAGCGGGAATATGTGGACAGCGCAATAAATCAGACAAATACGCCGCTAGCGCAGCCCACAGGACCGAGGCCGAGCCGATTGACACAGCCCAGAACAAGCAAGTCGAGAGCTCTCGAACGACTCCTGGCCGATCCAAATCGGGTACAGAGAAGCGGAGATCGAGGCGAAAACAGGAAGGCGGGACTTCCAAGTCAGAGCTCCCGAGGCGAAAGGACTGGCTCGCCTCTAACATCCGTACCTGTGTTGCGTGGTGGGACGGAAATCTAGTCGATATTCGATGGCGCGCGTGAGACCCTGATGTGCCCATTTTCGGTGTGCAATAAACGTCTACCCCCTGTCTTGTCGTTCTCGCTACACTGGTGCCGTGACCAATCGCGATGGAGTTGACCCGGTTGGAGCAATTTGCGGCCGGTGACGTGGAGGCGTGGCTCGATGAGTTCGACGAAATTGCGGCTTGCACTGGTGTGAGGGGGATGCAAATTTGCTAATTGCTTTGGGCACACGGTTGAGTGGACGAGCCAAGGCGGTGTATCTGCTCACTCGAAAGGCCAAACCCGGTTGTTCGTTCGCTGAGATGAGGGCTGCCTTGTGTGCAGAATTTGGAAGGATCTGGAGAGAGAACGAGCACTGCAACGATTTCACACAGCCAGATGGGACGAACAGGAGGATTTGATGGTGTTTTTCCAGCAGCTGGACAGACATCTAACGATTGGGCTCCCCGAGTTAGAGGGTAACGCAAGAGAGCGCCTACTGAAACAGCAGTTTATCCGAAGTCTGCCCGGTCCACTCCATGATCAGGTGAAATTGGCGTCGATGGTGGGAGACAGCAAAGCGTTGGATCTGGTGACGGTCGCCCAGAATTTGTCGGAACGAGTGACAGGGAGAAGCATCCAGCATGCTGAGTTGGAACAGAAAGTAAATCGCCTATCCGAAATGGTGGAGCAGCTTTTGTCGATAAAGTCTTCAAGCACCACTTCACAACGCAATAAACGGGTAATCCGGAACGGTCGCCGCTGTTTCCGATGCAACCAGAATGGTCATGTGGCGAGATTCTGCACCAACGTCAATGTGCCCCATTGTTTCTCTCTATCCATGCCGAGTCGGTGGCGAGTACCAGTTCTCCAGGTAACCATAGAAGGTGTGTCTGTCCGAGCCATAGTAGACACAGGAGCGGCAGTGTCAATTACTAAGAGGTTCAATGGGGTTCCAGTGAACCCATCTTCAATCACGATGCATACGGTCGGTGGGTATTCTTTGAAAGTGACGGGCACGCAGCGGTTACGAATCAGGATAGGAGAAACGCTCATCAGCCATGACATGTTCATCGTGGAGGAGACGACCGAAACCATCATCGGAACCGACATCCTGAAACGGCTCGGTGTCACAATTGACCTGAAAACGATGCAGTGATCGTGGCTAACGAGACGATCGAGATAAACAAGAGGAGAACTGACCGGGTTGGTGCCCTCAAAGCCGTGCCTGATTGTCAGAACCGTGCAATACGCAACGTACTGAGCAGGTATGCCCACTAATTCACAGACGCGGAAGATGATTACGGATTTTGCAGTTGGGTTGAACACCGAATACCGTTGATCCCAGTAGGACAATGCAAGCCAATCTTCAGACGAATTCCACAGAACACCTTGGTTGAGGTACAGAAACAGGTGACCGAGATGGAATCGAAAGGAATCATCAGGCGAACGCACAGCCCGTATTCATCACCCGTGCTATTGACGAAGAAGGCCGACGGAACCTATCAATTTTGCATCGATTTCAGAGAACTAAACAGGGTGACGGTGAAGGATGCATTCCCGATGCCTCAGGTGGAAGAAATTTTCTCCAGCCTTCACAGTGCCAAGCACATATCTCTGATTGATCTCCGCTCGGGATATTGGCAGCTGCCGATCGCAGAAGAAGATCGCCACAAGACGGAGTTCAGTGTCAATGGCCAGCAGGATGAGTTTTTGAGAATGCCGTTTGGATTGTGCAACGCCCCAGCTACATTCAGGCGTTTGTTGTTGATGGTTCTGGCGTACCTGCAAGGCGTAGTTGTTTATGGTGATGACATCATCAGCTTCTCTGAGACGGAACAGGAACATGTGACCAGACTTGGAGCAGTACTGCAGAGACTGGACGAAGCTGGTCTGAAACTCAGTCGTAAAAAGTCGCAGATTGGCCAAAAGTCAATTGTATGCTTGGGTCACATCGTGGGCAGTGGTCAAGTCCATCCACTTCCGGAGAAACGCGAGACAATCGAGTGCTTCGCAAAACCAAAATCCAAGCGTCAGCTCCGTTCGTTCTTGGGAGTGGTGGCATATGATTCAAAGTTTGTGCCCCAGTTCGCAGAGAAGGTCAGCCCGTTGTTAAAGCTGCTTCGCAAGGACGTGCCGTTCGTGTGGACAGCTGAAGCGGATCAAGCATTTGACCATCTAAAGGCATGCATAGCAGAAGCCCCGACATGTCTACGGCTACCCAATCCTGGTGAGAGGTTCACTGTGGCTGTCGACGCAAGCAACGTGGCAATCGGTGCGGTTTTGTCTCACCCGGCTGGGGTAGTGGAGTACGCGAGCAGAGTGCTGACGGGGGCGGAACAGAAGTGTTCAACAACGGAGAAAGAATGCTTGGCCATCGTGTGAGCGTTAGAGAAGTGGAGCAATTACTTACTGGCGAATGAATTCCGGGTCGTCACTGACCACAAGCCGCTCTCGTGGTTGATGACGGCGAAAGACCCGCGGGGACGGCTTGCGCGATGGGCCTACCGATTGCAGGAATTCAACTTCATCATTGAGCACGTGGATGGGACGCAGAATGTATTGCCAGATATGTTGTCACGCCCGTGTTTGGACGACATTATGCCCGACAATGCCATACCGGTGCGTGCGTTCGCGATGGGGGAGAGGAACCTGCTGGGAGATCAAAGGGCAGATGAATTCGTGAATGTGTTGTGCTCTTACTTACGGGCTGGCACCAAACCGGATGCTACATCGGAGGCGGTGGAGGAACTTCTCAGGATCTGGGACAGGTTGAAGGTCGAAAACGATAACGTGGTGGTGGCGATAGACGGACGGAAAGTGTTTTTTGTTCCGCCAAATCAGCGAGAACGTGTGATGCGCATAACTCATGATGGCGCCCATATGGGATTCGAGCGGGTCTTTGAATTGCTGCGGAGGCGAGGGTTTTGGCCAACTGTGAGGAAGGACGTCGCGGCATACCTTCAGGAGTGCCCAAACTGCCAAATGAGTCGGGAGATGGGGTTCCCGAGACCGCCGATGCGATCGATGGACGTTGGTGAGCCACTTCAGTGTTGGGGACTGGACGTCTTTGGGCCCTTACCAGTGAGTCGAACAGGAAATAGATACATTCTAGTGATGATTGACAACTTCACTCGATGGGTGGAAGCCATACCAATCAAGGACCAAACAGGCGAGACAGTGTCTAAAGTATTCGAATTCAATGTGCCTGCAAGGTATGGTATCCCGCAGTGTATCATCGCGGATCAAGGGCCCTGCTTCGCGTCAAGAGCGTTTAAGTCAGTGTTGGACAAGTGGGGCATCCAGAGACGGCGAACTTCACCGTACCACCCACAAACCAACGGCATGACCGAGCGGTTCAACCGGACATTGAAGACGTGGATAAACTGCACGAAGTTGGCATGGGAAGATGCTTTGCCTCAGGTTCTGATCGCGTATCGGACCAGCATGCAATCAACCACGAAGGTCTCGCCATTCGAATTACTGTTTGGCAGAGAACCACGGATTGCGCTCGATACTTGCCTACCGAACCAGGGTGAGTGGAAACATCCAGCTGGGCATCAAGAGCGACTGCGATGGAAAGCTAGAAGCGAAACCAAAGCTCGACAAGCGCGGAATAAGCGAAATTACGACGCCAGGCATGAGGCTCACAAGTGGAGGCCATTCAGGATTGGAGAACGGGTCAAGTTACGGAACAACGATCGGCCGGATCATGACGGGCCGGGTGCAAGCAAGTTCAGAGAACGCTGGAAAGGCCCCTACACCATTATCGACCAGAACGCGGGCAACTTCTTAATCGACTGCGGAGGAATGAAACGTTGGGTGAATGCTGCTTTCCTGCGACCATGGTACCAGAGGAAGGAAGGTCCTCGAGGAGGGGCGGGTGTAGAGGGGCCGCCTCCAAGAATGGCCCTGGGGAGCTCTTCGGAGCTAGCTGAGAGCGGATCGCGAAAGACGGCTAGCGACGAGCCTGGGCCCGGAACTACGGAGCGGGAATATGTGGACAGCGCAATAAATCAGACAAACACGCCGCTAGCGCAACCCACAGGACCGAGGCCGATCCGATTGACACAGCCCAGAACAAGCAAGTCGAGAGCTCTCGAACGACTCCTGGCCGATCCAAATCGGGTAGAGAGAAGCGGAGATCGAGGCGAAAACAGGAAGGCGGGACTTCCAAGTCAGAGCTCCCGAGGCGAAAGGACTGGCTCGCCCCTAACATCCATACCTGTGTTGCGTGGTGGGACGGAAATCTAGTCGATATTCGATGGCGCGCGTGAGACTCTGATGTGCCCATTTTCGGTGTGCAATAAACGTCTACCCCCTGTCTTGTCTTTCTCGCTACAATCCGACCCGCTGCTCCATTAAGGCCATTAAAGTCCGTCTTCCAATAGTTGAAGGGCGGCTTCAGCGGGAGAGGATACTGCAGCTGCAGTTTCAAGCTGGCTATGGCCCTTGAGTGGTCACGCGCTTCCAGGGGATCCAAGACCTGAATGTCCTGTACACTTTGCTCACAGCTGGTCAAAAGCAGGTCTAATCACGATGGTGTTGCGTACACAGTCATGCGTGTCGGTCGGTTGACGTGCTGTGTGGTCTCATTTTCATATAACAAATCCGCAACTTTCCTTATGACTTTACAATGGCCGTGGTGAAGTTCAGGCCACTGTATTTGAATTAAGTTGAAATCGCCCGTTAGTAGGAATAGCGGATGATTCATGTGGTTTCGGTCATACGGCAACCAATCTAAGCAACCACTCAGTGGACTGCGATATACAACGCCTACGAGCATCTCACAGCGTCTGAGGTGTAACAAAAGCACCCCAACCGCTCACATAGACCATCAGGGTTTCGGTAAGTGCTAGCTAGTCTCCAACAAAAAGAAGACTGTATGTAACTCAAGATGCCACCACGATCATTTGCTTGTCTATCACAAAGGAAGTACGACTAGCCGCTGACTATCACTTCTTGGGCGATTACGTCGGAATTTAATCATGTCTTAGCAAGGCCCAAGACATCTGGCCAGCACAGCTCGTCGCGTTTGTTCAGCAGACTGCAGAGGTTAATAAAAGCTACGTGCAAGCCGCTGTAGGTACCGCTGGGTGTTTGAAGTATCAGAAACTTTTCGATCCGGACACGCGTAGGAATTCGGGTGACTACCCGAAAATTTTTCGTACGGAGATATTTTTCTCCATCGTCCATGTGTCGCTTTAGTTCAATCGTCGCAGACCTAAATTATCGCTGTCTGCTGAATCTTTAGGTCTTCCAGCCTACCAAGGCGGAACAACATCAATGTAGGAGTAGCCTCTTCAACAAAGACAACCCTCATAGGTCGACTTTTGCTCTTAGCTCTCAGTCCGAGACCGGCGAGTTTTCGCTTTCAGCCCGCCATCAAGCACGTCGAGCAGTCTATCAATAAAGCCTAGTCACATTGTTTGCATCTAATTGACGAAGAAACCCGACATCATGAACATGTCTTTTGCCATGGAAGGTAGGTTACAGATGTCATGCTCACGTTTTCTCTGGAAACAGTAAGTTTTATCCGTCCCAGGAAATTCTCCAAAGAAAATGAGAAAATCATCAACCGATCTCGATGTCGGCGTATCACATGGAATTGGGTAAGGAAATGTCCTTCTTCAGAATTTAGTGCATTTTACGCACGAGCAGTATCCCTGAACGTTGCTAAAGTCTGCTTTCTAAAAGCTTTTGCTGGCGCATCAGCGGAAATGCCCTTCCAGTCCAGTTAGACGTGTCGGTTGCCAGCATGAGGGAGCCCGCGTTTCTGCAAATCCTGTATGGTCGGCTGAAGGAACTCATTAAAGTCTATCGGACTGCTGTAAAAAGTAAGTGCTATATATGTGAATTATATATTCTCGATAGAACGAGGTACACTAGTAATGCATGATCAAATAAGCGCAGCAAGCATAAATGCATTAGAACAACTAACCAAATAATGTTTATTCGACAACGCGAGACACGCCTATACAGGCATGTTTATGATAACAGAACAACGACTAATGGGGTAAAGTACAAAATACATGCTAGCCATAGCAGTGATGATATGTTTGTGAGTGTATTAGTGTACATAAGTGTGTATTTGCGCAGCAGTGCACGTGGGCTTTCTCTTACACCTCAGGAAATGCCTCGTGATCAGACCGCCCCATGCACGCCAATCAACCGCCTTCGATTCCCAACACCTGAAGTCAGTATTAGTTCGTGATAAACTCAACTTGGTCATGTCCTGATGATGTAAACTCGGTTTTCCCACGTCCCGCTTTCCTGCACGCAAGTAGCTATAAAGCAGTTTTTTCAGTATCGGGTCGAATCCATGGGGCGAATATGCCAGAGCCACCTCAGATGCCTCAGCAGAAGGATGCAGTCATTTGAATACATGCCACTGCTTCGAAGCACCTCTGTGTCTGCATCTGGGTCACTCCAGCTGATAGGTATAATACGGCGCAGACACAATTGTTGGAAACGCTCCAGCTAACGGACATTCTTCCGATAAAGCAGCATGTACGGGAGCCACAAGCACCGATAGAATTTACTCCATCGTCGTCGAGTACATGTTACTGTAGCACGTGCGGTCGCGAGTGCCTGAGTCAGGCAGGCCTGGTGAGCTAAGAGCGAGGTCACCCGGGGCCAACATCAAAAACGACAGGTGCTGTCGAGAAAGTAAACAGTCACGGCGCAGCATTGGTAAGTACGCTGCCTTCAATTTATTGTCCGCGTGCTTGCGTGCTAAATTCCTTTGTTTCAGGGTATTGGTTTGATATATTTTGTGAATGGCCGACCGATTACCTCATTTTAATATGTACCTGCATAATCTTCTATCCACTTTCACACGTAGATTAAAAGAAAGATAGTTACTTTTGTTAAGTTTGGTCACGTTTAATCTTTTTCTGCCACCTTGAGTTGAATGCGAATATGTTGATAACGGTTTTATATCCTATACTACTTCTCCGATTTATTGTATTGATATCGTCAGATCAGGTTATAGGACATTGTTTGACATCCCCAGTGTGGTTGCGCTTAATGTACCACTTAACAAAGTGCCTACCTGTCTATTACTCCCAACCTCGTGTATACTGGTCCCAGGAGACAGTTGGTAGCTTTTCGTGGGGATGGGGTGCACGGTCATCTTGGTGGCAGTAGGTTCGAGGAGTGGTTTCATCCAGTGTGAAGCGGACTAGGGTCCATGTACCGGCTTGGGTGCGCTTGATCCCCCAAATGCAGCGTGCTTGCTTTTGCCTGTGAGGTGGCGTGTGCCAGCGCCGTTGACGAAACGTCGCTTCCATTCACATGCCACTTGGTCTTATTTCTACAGTATTACGCTAGATATCGAGTGTGTAGATAGAGCTATTGGTGGTACAGTGCAAGTCACCCATGGTCCCTCTGTACCCACAAGCGTCCTGTGGCTGTCCTGTAGAGGCCACAGTGACAGGCACATCCGGAACGGGATGCTGCGAACCATGCCTGTAGCTTTGTTACTTAGGTTTGTACGTGTTCCGTTGCACCTTTGTCCGTTTGGTTGCGTCATCAATGTGCGCAGAAATGGTTAAATTCGGTGCATTGGATGTGGTTATCCGGATAAGCAAGCAGCGGTGACTTTAGTTTGCGTCAAATCACACCCGGCAAGTCGCGGTGTTGTTAAACAGACATTTGTGGCTTTTTATAGAGAGAACGCTTGCCGTGTGAAAGATCACCACCTCCTGGAACAATGACGCCGAACTATTTGCTGGAACGGGGTAAACCTTAACCACCCAGTTGGCCCCATGGGAAGGTTGTTCCGCTATCCAGCTAACAAAGTGATTGCTTGAAAAGTTACGATGGAAATATTGTACAGCTGGCACATGCAAAGTATATGTCAATTAGTCATGGGATCGACGTAGGTGATGGCGCTGGTGCCCGGAAAGTCCAAGTCACAAGCTCTGGTGGCAGAAGTCCAAATTTGGTATGATTTCGCCAATTTGAGATCCATGGTTTCTTAACACAGCAGCCGAGGGAAAAGCACGACACATTTGTTATCGATTAAAAGATGGGAATATTTGTGCCTCAATTCAGGCCTCCGGATAGCATTTGAAGATCGGGTACGTAGTTGCTGTCTTCATCAACAACTTGGTAGGATTCTCAATTACAGGAAACGACTTCAGAAGTTGCCTGTAGCACATTAACGAGTAGGCTTGCTAACATATGCGGTATTTTGCCTTTGGGGAATCGGGTAATGATATCAGAGGAGACCCGGTAGGATAGCATGTGAGATGTTCCTGTAGAAGAGAGAGAGACAGAAGCCAAGTGACTATACTTCGAAGTTGAGCAGCACTTTGTCCATGATAAGAATCAATATACCTACAGAGATAAATCAGAACATCAATAGGTAGACAGCCATCCATGGCTAAAGATAATTTCTACTTAACGTATTTAGATTGAATTTAGGAAAGTTGTATGAAACAAGGTGATCATAATTACTGTAGGGGCCGAACCCAGTTGTTTAAGCCTCAGTACATGACAGCCAAACCGCTCAAGTACAGGAGTTGAATATCTTCGTCCGTAGTTAAATTAGTGGTCCATGTGATATCCTCGTAATCACTCCAGATAAGCGTCATGTAAAGCATGCTCTTAAAAACCAGCTGAACCCATTGGTAGATCTCATAGGATTGACATCCATCCAAGCTTAGGAATAGAGAACCCAGCAGAAAACATAAGTTTCAACGCCATCTTGCGAATCTACCACCACCAGAACGTCCCAACAGGATTCAAATAAGGTTGTGTAGTCTCCGGACCAAAGGGCGCCGGATACGTCTTTCAATCGACGGTCGAACTTCCGATGGAAATCTCAAGAAAATCGTTCAAAGAACAAAAAGCAACCAAACAGACAGACAAACGTAAACGCATTGGAATACAAGGTAAATGAGAGCTGTTTGATGCTGTATCATGATTATTAGTCCGCTAAATACTGGGTATACTTAGTTACTATTTACGTTGGATACACTTGTGCTATTGTTGGGGTTCGAGACGAAAAGGAATATAAGGATAATTGGGAAAAAATTAGAAGCTGATACTCAGAAGGTAAGATTGGGGTATCAACCCAGCTTCAAACGTTTGAGTCTCAGTAGTTTGAGCGCAGGTAGAAAGCGTTGGACAGGCCATAAAGTCTACATCAGTGTAGTATATTGAAGGTATGCACTCTATGAACAATGAACAGTGACCAATGAACAATGGTTTATAACGGGTAAAAATGCAGGCTCTTGACATATCCCATAGGGTGTTTAGAGTGAACAAAGATTAGCAAGGGATAATGGAGTCGTCAGTTCGGGCGATTGCAGATTTAACTACACTGTCACATAAAGGGAGTTTGAACTAAGAATGTATGCACACAAAGCAATAACGGGAGTGGTTATTGATCACATAATAGGTGAGAAAAAAATAAAAAAGAGCAAAGACAACGCTTACTCGTGTGCAACTATCTTGGGTCGAAAGGATACAGAAATTCAGGTTCTATAGTAGTAGCGTTTATCAAATTTCGTGCTAGGCGTTTGGAGTGACTCATTCTCGAATAGGGTTATGGCATTATCCACTGTCTGTTGTGCATTAGTGCCAGCATCTGGTGGTCATGGGCTATAGCACGTAGTGTAAATGTGACAGAGTATCATCAAGGCGTATTTTGAAAAGGGATAGGGTGGGTGCATTAATTACATGTCCCGAGAGGGCGTTCCAAGGCTGTGACACTTGAAGGGAGAAATAGTTTCGCCGGCATTCCAGGCGACTGTACTGCGTGACTAACTTAAATTGGTGGCCTCTTAGCGAGGTGTTTTGACTAAGTATTAGAAGGGAATGGCATGGGTGGTTGGGGTTTCTCAGGATCTGGTACCCATTATGAGCTCTATCTTCAGACGCCGATAACGTCCCCTGAGTGGGTAGGGGAGGCTGGTCAAACTTCTGAAGCTCTTCGTTGCCCTACGTTGTGCAGTATCGAGCGCGGTGAGATGGGGCTTGAGCCAGGGTTGCCACGCTTGAATAGCGTATTCCGCTGAGGCCTCATGTAAGTACTAAGCATTTTTGTAAAGATCAAAGGGTCAGACTTCCCGCAGACTCTGCGAAGAAGGCCGAAGTACTGGTTAGCTGCCTTTTCAGTCTGCCTCAAACAACCGAGGTCAACTTGAACCACCACGCCGAGATCTCACTCGTGAGAAGCCCGCTGTAGAATTTGTGGTCCTAGGTAAAGAGGAAGTTCCAAGAGAGAGACACCAAATGCAACGGATGGGTACCGGATGAAGAAGTGCATATTGGTAAATTGCGAAAAATACCAACAAGTATATGGAAACAATAGAAATATAGTAGTAGATCTACCGACTTTAGCGTGCTCAGGTTGCAATAATCTGGGCACAATGAGAAGCAACTGTCAATCGAGGAATGTAGATTAGTGCGGAGCATTGCGATCAGTCAGTCTACGTTAGTTAAGAAGCGGACGGAAAGAAGCCAGCAAGGTGCTAAATTAGGACTAATATAGGCGGATTAATGGCAAGCAAGCGGCGCGACTGGATACTCATCTAAAGCTAACTGACGGAAGCATTTCAAATAGTAAAGCGTACGTAGACCACAGTATATACTTAGCTAATGCGCTGCGTTGCGTTAGATAGTTTAGTCCTTAGCTTGCCAGCGGAGAAATCATACAGGCTGATAAATAGGAAGCAAGAGAAGCGGCTGGTTGTCAGCTTATAGCAAATTGACAGACATTTCATGAAGTAAAGTGCATGTGAATGTCGGTGAATAGCAGCCAAAGACATATATGCATAAAGCTTAGGAAAAAAAGAAAAGCAGGAACCTTGGCAGAAGCGTAGAAAGGCAAGTTCGTTTCAGAAGAACGAAGAAGAAAGAAGGCTAACTACAGCGAGTAACAAGCTTAACGAGAAATAGAGGCAGAGAGGCTTATGCCATAATTAAAGGCGACACTGTTTGTTAGCCAAAGCGTGATGTCCGATTCTGAAGCCGTGGTAACCGAAAATGATATTTAATGGGATGAAGAAACAATGGATTTATGGGAGACATAAAGGCGAATAGTTAAGTTTCCGTAGGAGGGAGATCTAAAATTGATGCATCAAAATAAAATTGCCTAGCCGTGAACTTACCGCAAATTTCAACTGTACGTCTTGCTTAGTTATGTTGTAATGTAATGTAATGTAATGCAAGTAGCGTTATGCATCAACAAGTAGAGTTTGAATATGGGCAACGTAAGAGCGGATATGACACAGGGCAGGAGAGGGTTTCAAGATTGGGATACACACAAAAGTAAACAGTTACAGCGACATTCCAAACCGCTACACAGAGTCGCCAACTTCTAATGGTGGCTTCTCAGTGAGTTATTATGGCTGCGTTTCAATAAGGATCGGCAAGAGTTGTTAGTCATGGAGAACCTATTACAACAATATGACAGCACCACGCAGAAGACGCTACTGTTCACTAAAACTCCTAGTGTCTTTAGTGTTAACTGGAAAAGGAGGTCGAACAATCCATTGAGAGTTTTATCTTCCATCGTTCTAGCTTCTTAAGGGCGGTGAGCTCACACTTTTGCCAGGGGTTCCACACCTAGAGGACGTATTCAACGTGTGGTCGCATATAAGCGCTGAGCATTTGCAAAATAAGGTGGGTCAAACCTGCAGAACGTCCACGCAGCAGGCCGGTGTCGGCGCGCTTTTTTCACTGCCACAGCCTTCTTTGAGCCTCATAGATCGTCCCGCGAAAGCACGCCGAGATGACTATCAGGAGAAGAACAATGCAGGACATGTTCTCTTACTGTACACTTGTAAGCGTTGGTGGCGTTTGCAACTTGTGTTGCACTTGGCCGCGTTAACCTCAAGCAACTTCCAGGTGGACCATTCATAAGCCTCATCAGGATGGCCCTAAAGTGCTGGTTGGCCCTGTGCTAGTTCCACTGCCTTCCAGTTCTTGAGGTCGTCCACTGAGTAAAATGTTTAACGTCAACACATCCACAAGGTCTTTTAAGAACACGAGGAATAACTTTGGTGCTAGTACAAAGCATTAACGAACGCCAAAGTAAACCTTTACTGAATCGGACAGGTTGCCACAAACACACACATCCAAGCGTCGTTGGAGTAAACTTTAATACACTCAGCGTAGAAAAGAGTAATTGATCCCGTAGCTCCGAAGCTTGTGAAGAAGAATCCGGTGATCAAGACGGTCAATGGTCAAGCGAAAGCATGGTAACTGGCGTCGAGTGCTTCTTCATCATCTAGGTGTTGCGACCAGCTATCACAGACAAACAATCGTATCGTGCTACATGCACGCCATTTGCGGAACCCATGCTACTCTTGCGCAATAATATGGCACATTTCTAAATATCCCTTAAGTGCATTAGCAACGGCAGATTTAATGACCTTAGCAAGTAAAGTAAGAAGAGTTATCGAACAGTAGTGGGCCGGTACTGCACGATCGCCTTCCTTGTAACTGGTGGGGGATGTAAAGCACTTCCATATGGTTGGGACAAGCAGCTTGTCTAAAGTGCGCTGACAACGACGTTATGAAGTTTCAGCCAAACTCGCATCAGAAAACTACAATGACTTAGGGAGTATGCCTAACGAACCAGGTGCACTGTAATCGCCTATTGACATCGGCCGTTTCAGTGCGTTCGCGGCTGCGATAGGGCTGTGGCTAATTCCTGGCTGCGATGTGGTATGTAAGAATGATATGGAACGGCGAGGCATTCTGGAAATTACAGGGAACCTGTTGTCCAAGAGCATCAGCTGCCTCTTGGGCCGTTCGCGCTAGCACACGGATGTGTTTAGTGTTGGAATGCCACACGGTACTACGTGAAGTTTGTAAACATGCCCGTAACGTAGCTTGGGAGTGCACTGGAACCACTGCACCAAATCTTGTTGGTGTTTAAGTTTATCTTCTTGGGCAAATTCGACACAGTAGTTTTATCCAGTTAGGTAAGCATGCCGGTTTTCGGAGTTTGGATTGGATTTGTATGCTTCCCAAAGTGAAGCTCTCCGGGCCATTCGTTTCCACATCATGTTTCTCATGAAGGAAGTATTTTGAGCCAAGTATCATAGTCTCCTATGCATTTTTACTTATTTGTTAAACTGCCTGATGAACTTTTCCATGCAATATCGTGATTTGTGTCACCAAAAACGACCAATCTGTGGTATGATTGGGATCAGATAGAATGTAGTGATGTGCTATTATACGGACTCTTTGCTATCCATGTTGGGTGGTTGAGCGTGGTAGACCTAGCCTAAATACAGTTTTGCTTGATCAATGCGCCTCAAGGAACTACTCACTGTCACTGTGTTAATAATAAGTTCCTCACTAACGAAGGCGAGGTCCAATATGACCGGTTTGTTCATCGTTCTGAATCTCGTTAGAGGGGTACCGTGGTTACCGAGTGGAAGGCCAGAGACTAATTCCTGTAATTCGGCATGTGGGACTAGTTAATACTAGGCCGAGGCGGTGCGCGAAAGTAAGGGCGGATATCAGAAGGCAGTGGGAGTCAGACACAGCGGACTGTATTCGATGAGCTACAATAAGTAACGGACGGATGAAGCGAGGCGGGAGCGTACACGTGAGCGCGGGAACTTACAAGGCAGTTGTGTGACGAGCCAGTTGTAAAGAAGCTTAAAAAGAGCAGGGGTAATGTACAATCGGACAACAAGTGAATTGTACATGAAAGATAGCAGTTATCTTTTAGGGCGCTACAGGCTTTAAACTGCTCGTCGAGTGGGACCTGACCCCCTAGTGCGCGCAAGTTGAAGCCCTCTCCAAGGAGAACTTGAGAGTTAGGCTGAGTCTGGAAGGTTTTAATTGCAGAAGATAGGCGGTTGTGCATTTCCAGTGTCGATGTGGGAGGATGGTATGCGAGTGCAGCTAAGCATGTGTCGCCGCGTGTTAGTTGCAAGCGGCACCAAAGTGTGTACAAAAGTTGAAGCTTTGGGTCGTCAACAACTTGGAAACGCAGGTAACTAAGGGAGATCAAATTACGCCACTACCCCTGCTAGGCCGACCTTTACGTAGGACGAACATATCAGGTTAAGCGATTTCTGCCTCCATGATCTAATCAGACAATCAAGTCTCGTTATCCTTACCGGGTATGCCGACATCAACGCGTGGCGAGGCTTACGTTCGGATACTTTGTTGCAGTCATAGAGCATTGTATACATACAAGTGGGTGATTCATATGTTGGAAGTGAAGCTAAGGTTGCGATAAACAAGACCGAGCTTTTGTTGACTCTTGCGTGGTCGGCAACATTTTTCTTTTTGGCTAACAGCTGATATTGAACTTTGAGCCGCTTTCTGTTGGCTGGTAGAACCGTCACAGGACAGAGTTCCAGTATCAGCAAATATTATTTAGGTCGCTGCCACTTTAGCATTTGGTTGTGCACCGCATTTTACAGATTAGCAAATAAGACTTATTGGAAGGACTGTCGGACCTTGGTGGTCTTGCACTCTCTCGGGCATCTGAGGTGTGCCGTTGAACGCGTTTATTCGTAGATCTGAGGGAAGTTTCCTATGCCAACTGCACCAAGTTCTAAGTGCACTTATCGCCATGTGTTTGGATTGGAGCCCAACTTTTCTCACCTGTGCGCCGCACCATTTTTATTTTGATGACGACAGTGTTCTTATGCTCGCTTTGGTGCTCCCATTGTCGAATGACAGCGTTTGACGGAGGTAGCGCCCTTTGTCCGAGTCATGCTCATCAGATGCTTGAAGTGCCGATACAACATGAATAAAAGCGAATATTCGTTGTTCCGCTGTTATCTGTCCTCGGAGAAGAATCCGAAAGACACAGCAGCCATTCCGAAAGGAAGCGGCTACTAATAGCACCGTCTCAATAAGGTTTGCTGATTGTGGTTTCACAAGCAACAACCGTGGTTCCCCGGAACGGGTCGGGTTTGGGTGCCTACAATGCCTGCCATGCCACCCGGCTTAACTATGAAGCCTGTTGGCAGACATGGAATCCAACTGTCCAGTTGTCCAACAACTTACCTTTAAAGGAGTTCTTGTTAGAGTCAGGAACACTGAAGCAAATGATCGTCAGCAGCTCCTCGGCTTTTTTTGAAGTAACAGGTTTGTGAAGCAGTGGGATCTGCTTCGCAGAAGGTTCGATGGGCCCAGCTGCGGCACTTATGACGCACTGTATATCGTGTCAGGGGTAGCCATCGATTTTGTTCCTGATGCCTGGGTAGCGGTATAGCATGCTCTACTGGGTTGCTATCAGGCAATATCGACAGAGCCAGGAGGGCATTCCCCGTAGTAGGTGGAACTAGGTTGCCAGCCTTATTCCAAGTTAGATTTGTTCGTGTTTCTAGTTTCACTGTTTTACGATTGCCGATGGATCGGCCTTTGTATTTCGCTTCCCAGTCTTGGGTACCGAGCTCACTGTCGGTTGCATATTAAGGGTGGTATTTACTAAGCTTGCATTCCTCGAGTACCGCCACCAGGTTATCGCATTTCTGCGCAAAAATAACTACGCATCAAATAAGTTGGAGGTACAAACAAGCATTGCAGCACCATAAAAGGCACGTTCTATTGTTCTGCATTTCATTTACGTTTAAGGAGGCACACTTGGATTGATCTTATGCCAGCTGGGTGGTTCGGGTTTAACCCGTTCCAGCAAATAGTCCGGTGGCAGTGTTCCAGGACGTGGTGGGTTTTCGCCTGGCAAGCTTTCTCCCTATAAAAAGCCACAAATGTCTGCTTAACAACACTGCGACGTGGCGGATGTGACTCGCCACAAACTAAAGTCACTGGCCCGTGGATATTCGGAAAATGCTATCCAACCCACGAAAATCCATCGCTTATTCTCACATTTCTGACGATAACCAACAGTAAAACATTCTGCGGCGCATTCAAACCCACAAGCTACATTCCTACACAATTGGTTGGCGGCATCCGGTTTCGGATTTGCCTGTCACTGTGGCAAGCCACAGGACGCCTGCGCTTACAGAGGGACCATGGATGACTTGCGCTGCACCACCCACAGCTCCAACCACACACCCCATATCCAGTGTAAACCCGAAGGAATAAGACTGGGAGGCATGTGGATGGGAGCCAGGTTTCATCAACGGAGCCGGCCCACAAACCTGCACAGGCAAACACAAGCACACTGTATTTGGGGAATCAAGCGCACACAAGGCGGTGGCTGGACCGTAGTCCGCTCCATACTGGGTGCATGGAACCACTCTTCGAGCCTAGCACGACCACAAGGACCGTGCACCCGGTCCCCTCCAGCAACGACCAACTGTCTCCTAGAGCCAGATGGACGAGGTAGTGGATAATAGACAGGTAGGCACCTTGTCAACATGCACACCAAGCGCAGCCACACCGGGGATAGCACGCAACAGCCAATCACTTGAAACGACAAAATGAAATAACATAAATCCAATAATGCATACAGATACTGTGGCATAACTCTTCGCTAAATTAGCATATGAAATAAGTTGGTTAGCAATGAATCCGCGATAAGGAAAAATGTCCACAATTACATACGTATATACACCCATATACTTACACTGTTATGCCAAACAGGTCCTTTTGTACAATTTGATCACACTATGTTCGCTAAATATGATCATGCCTGTAAAGGTGTGCCTCGCGTTGTCGGGAATAAAAATTTATTTATTTATTTATTTACATCTAATATAAAATATACCGGATTGAACCGTTCTCCTTCAACGGCAAGTGCTGCCGGGCTGTTACTCCGTTCATCGTCGCGAGTTTGACCTAATTCCTTGTCAGGTTTACAGTTCTGTTTTTAGGCTCGGACGGTGGGGTTGGACCGTGGTGTGCATCCGCACACACAGTTGCACATACTCGCGCACGGGCCAGGCGACTGATCATCTGAACTCGGCAGGCGGGCTAACGCTACCGTGACCCACGCAAATCATACCACACTGAGCTGGACGATGTTTCGGCCTTTGATCAACAGCGGATGTCAAAAATCGCAACCCTGGGTGTGTTGTGTGGTGGGATAGTAGATAAACAACAAATAACTGATGGCTGCAAACAATGATGCATCGCCTTAACGTGATGATGGATGAGCAAGTGTTTCGACTACCCTATAGCCTGGCACAAACTTTCCAAGTGATAGTAACATATATAATAGAAAATTGAAAATGAACTTGTTTCAAGCCTGAGATTCTATAACAACTATGTCAAACTTGCCGAAAGTGAATACGAGAATTAAGCGTTGGGAATATTTCAACAATTTTATGTTCACTTTTCAGCGCTGATAAATCCGAGTGGAAGGAGTATAAGCTAGCTGCTGCGCAGTAAGCTGTTGAGGGATAATCCACAAAGTATTCGCAAGCTCTGATTTGGTCCGTTCGCACTGCTGAAGTCAATGGGGCAGGAGTCAAGTGTACACCATAAATAAAAACGCAAAATAATACTAAGTTCTAGGTCTCACCAGGGAGGTTGAGAGTCATGGTCAATTCAGAAGTTGTAAGTTTCCCAAAAGATCCGAAAAGGGTAGTGCAAATAAGAAAAATGTCGAGAATGCCATTAAGGTTAGGTCCATTGCTAAACGATATAGTGGACGTATGTTAAGTAAGTCGAGAGTGAGACACTTCAGAAGTTGCAGTAGTCCAGAAGGAATGGTAGAGTGAAGTTGCCCTAAATGCCGACTACAAACATGTCAGAGTACGGTTGCATTAACCTACGCAGTGTAGTTCTTGATCACTGCCTTGAATTACGGAAAACAGGCATCCATTAATGCGCAATTGCGGGTGTGCTGGTGGAACCCTACTGTGCTGGAAAACGCACCTCATTCACGATTCCAGTTCAACATGCACTCGCAGCTTACCCCGCATTTGGCGTTCGCGGCAGTGACGATGTGGCTGTATGAGAGTGTGCGAAAATGCTGACAACTTGGCATGTAGACGCCGAAACCGACGCAGTAAAATGTAAATCTGTGCTACTGCAAGTTGCCCACAAACATCTATCATGGAGAACTGCCTTGAAAGTTACGTCGCCCAAACTCCGTAAAAAGATGCTTGCAGGAGCAGTATGGAGCGACATAAATACAACACATACCAACGGTCCTCCTTAATACATGGACCACAGTACTGACCACAGTGCTTATAGCAGAAATTGTTGTTGTTGTTGTTGCGAGAAAGTACACTTCAAGCAAAACTGCCAAATTAGTGCTAAACTCTATAGTTTCCTAAGCTCGCAACGAACCCTGCATTTACAGACCCGATGGTGAAGCGATAGTTTACGGCAAATGAAATGTGGTGCATACCTGCTGTTGTAAGAGAAGAGGAGAGCTTGCTCAAAGCACCCCAGCAAGTTTGCATATTATGTGTTGAACAGTAAGCTTAAAACGACCACCCTGAGACTTGAGCTTATCGTCATCCATGGCATATGCTAAGAGACTGTGGTGTAAACCAATGAAGCTGATATGGACGGATGGTGACGTAATACATGATGCACTCAAAACAGTGACGTAACTTTAATTAAGGAAAGAACAATACATATAAATGGTTCTTACAGTTCGCTGTTATTACAAAATAACCATTTACCTTTAATAAACCTACATTACTCGGCCGCCAGAATTTAGTCTTAAAGCGGGCTTCTGGGCACCCGTGGTTGCCGTCAAGGAAGGCTTTCTGGATGAATGTCCTACAAGTACCTTCCATACTAATGCATACACAACAAACAAAGAAACGCGCTTAGATGTCGATAAGTTACTGTTAATAAAATCACACAGCCATTTTCCTAAGTATTGCCGTTAAAATTTGCATCGCATACTCCTCAGCCGTTTATAAGGTCACGTGACCTAAAATTAGATTCCAATATATCAGATAGCCTCAATATTTCCACAGTGGTGAAACGTTGTTCTATCCGCTTAATCTGCATTTGATGGCAGCACAGCAGTCTGCGGTGCTTAACTTGGTGTGCACCTTATGCCATACGCCGGAAATGTTCGCTACTTTTGTGAGGGCGGGTGCAATTCGCTTGACCCAGAATAAATCATTTCGTTATAAATCATATCGTTATCGTACTGCGTAGGCCGGCTTCCTTGAGTGGATAACGGGCATAGTAAGCAGACATGGTAAATGCCATATTGTACGTTAAGGACAGGAAAGTTGCCTACCTCTTTATTAAGGCGTTCCGGTTCGTGAAGCGATAAGGAGAGGTGTGCTGACTCTACGCACTAACTGATTTAGGGCAGACACGTAGTATAGCACTACATTTGGGTAAAACTCGATGGACATGAGATGTCATAGTTCTGCACGCTTTTGCTGAACAAAACAGGGCTAACTATTAGCAGACGGAGCAGGACATGCTGGAACTTTTGACATGCACCGTTGCGTTACGCAAGTTGATGGTCGACAAATGCCAAGCGCAGGTAAGCGCTTTTTTCAACATATACTTCAGAGCAACCATGGCTTTATGCCTCGATATCGATCGGAAGTGCAGGCAGCTTCGAGCTAATTCTGTGGCGTCTTAGACCGCGTATTTCAGCTGCTTCCTAACCTCCCCCTCGGTGTCTCAGAGCACTATCATTACATTGTTGAGGCCATTCGATCAAGGAACGCGTAGGGTTTTACTACCTGAGGCGGGACTGGCTTACGTGGCGTTTGTGTTGGAGGGCACATCTGATGGTCCATGTAGTGCTGTTTGGCCGTGGTAACACCAGTCGTGTCGAGAAGGAGAACGAGAACCTACAGGAATGCCTACGTCGACCTTGCTCACTTACAGAGCTTTCGCTGTCATTGTTATTCGCGTCACTTCCATTTCGGAGGAATGGACTGGGTGCTAACAGCCGATAACCTGAGTGCTCACTCTGTTCGTATAGAGTGTAGCAATGCCAGTTCCATGTTGCCGAAGTTTTTCACTTATGCACGTTGACAATTTCTGAGGCACTGACGAGTTGCGAGGAAACGCAGCAGTAAATTAATAACTAAAGATTTACCGTCAACCGTGCGCAGCATAGGCATGGTATTGGTAAAACGGACAAGTAAGATTATGATTGATGCAAACATGTAGCGTTCTCAGATGCGAACCGGATTTATTTGTGTTGTGTAAATGTAATGAAGAGTGCTTGCAGCGACATTGAAAGAACTTTTAGTGTAGCGCCAAATGTGTGATTGCGCTTAAGTTCTACGTCCGTGAACGAATGGCTCACAGGAACACTTAAAAATAGATGACTGATGTCCGTGGAGATAGGACCACCCTGTCGAGCAAGAGGCGGGGAATGTATTTAGTGACGAGTCACACCTGCCATGTCGCGGTGACTTTAGACAGACATTTTAGGATTTTATAAAGAGTAAGCTTGCTGAGCGGAAGCTCACCACGTTCTTAACCACTACTGTATCCCTAACATGTTTTACCTCGCCTGCACATCAACTGCCACGGCGTCCAGTCCCCCGGTAACATTATGCGGCTGATAAAAGCATGCGCCTAGCCAAATTTCTTTTATCTCCATTGCGTCCTTAGATATCCTTTATTGTGTATTGATAATTGCTGACCTGGTACTCCCGGTACAGTAAACGCACGAAGTGGGGTAAACGAATAAACGGCCCTCCTCAGGGCTAATCACTGAGATAAGACGCTTACGAATTTGCGTTTGGTTGCTATACCCGTGAAGCTAAACCGTTTCTGTACATCTCGATATGAAGGTTTCATCGCAGTTTTAAATCAACCAACCTCTAGGCACATCACCAAGTAATTCGCTCATTATGATGACAGATACTCTCTCTGCATATTAATGTTGTATGTTTTAGACCCAAGCAAACATTAGTCACCGTACTTCAGCCTGCCTCCGCTGTGCCACGCTGCCGCCACTCACAATGTGGTTACTAATCACCTTGCGTGCAATTGTTGCGCGGGTTTCTACTAAATACATAAATAAAAAACGTATATTTCTGGATCGTGGCCGGATTCTGTGCCCGCGGGGGTCAGACCTTAATATCCACAACTCACATGCTCTTGCATGGATAGTACGAACGTTGAAACTAAGTGCTGCTTAAACGCAAGTACCATACCAAGTAGTGGTGCTCTGATTAGTGCGGCGTCTTTTGCAGCACCTGGCAGTTTTAAAGCGCCATACCGTTGAAAGGATTTGCCTCGCTGAACGCACCGCGCCCATTGTGCTTGTCATCTGGCATCTTCAGGCGATCATTGTGTTCCCTGATATTGATAACGATAAAGTAGAGAACTGCCGTATTGAGTCACGCTTATTACGAAGTAGGAACCATGTCTTGACGGACCTCACTCCACATCCTTTGGACGGTTTTCGCGCATTCAGTAGCTCCGTTTAGTTTTAGGCACATAAAAAGAAATAAAACAGACGGTGTTAGTGCAAGAAACTGGTTAAAATTAACTACAGTTCAAAACGGAAAAACTATGACACATGTTTCTAAGAAGGGTGACATAATTAAGAGGCACACTTAACTGGAGAAATAAAATTCACATGAGGTTAAGAACATACTTAGGAATAAAAACGTGCTGGTGGTTAATTCACTAGAGCATCCGTTGGAATGGCTTGTACAACTACGGTTTTAATAAGCATAGGTCGTATCCAAATGAAGGATTATCGTGCTTCATGTTTTGCTGCACAACATTGTGCAGCTCTTTGTTATGTTCGAGATTTCTCTTTCATTTTTCGAAGGTCAGAGGTAGAATGCGTTGTAAGATAAAGCTTGGAAGTCATAACAGCTAGCATGTTTGTGATTTCACCAAAGCTAGCTGCTCCAATACGCCAGGCGACATGAACAAATAATATTATAACAGCAATGCATTCAACTGGTGGGTGCTGGTGGTCCACCAGCCGCTGCGTATGACTCATGTTGTGCATTAGATAACTTTCCTACAGATGGCTAAGGCAAGGCTTAGCTAGCCAGCCTAACAACCTCCACGTGGTGCCACCAGGGTGGGCCGGGTTAATACTGTTTCAGCGAACGGTTTTGCGGCAGTGTTCCCGGACGTGGTGGGTTTTGCATGGCAAGCGTTCTCTCTATAAAAACCACAAATATCTGTTTAAAAACACTGAAGTGGCGGATATGTCTCGCCGCCAAATGAAGCCAGAGCCCGCCGCCTTTCCGGAGGATCTCACCTCATTCAACGACGTCAGCTACTTCGAAGATATAATTCAATTCCTTCATATGTTAGCGAATTCACCAAACAAAACCACAATTTCAACACCAGAGTAAAAATTCCTTTAAACTTTGTATTCACCCAAGCACTTATATACATACATACAAAATGTCTCCAGCATGTACTGGTTACTTTGGAACATTCTTGATGATCGTTGCATTGATTATACTGTTGTAAAACTGCATTCGTACTGCTGCATCGCTACTATGCTGCGCCTGCGAGACTACGACTGCCTGATTGCTCAGCCAAGCGCCCAACAAACCGATGGGATACAAAAGGCCAACGCTCGGTAACAGGGAGTTTATTCTACACGATAGGTTAGTTCTATTTATTGGTGAACGAAACATACTAACTTTGGAAGCGTTTGGCTCTCAGCCAATGTGAGTTAATTCCGTCCCATGGATTTTCCATATTTGGCAGAATGGTTCGCCACCGTTGACTCGGGCTTGTATTTGCCGGGCAACCAATTTGCACTCGATTCCCAACTTTGGCAAAAGAGTCGAAGGCCGTTCCACGCTCACGCTGATGACCTTCGCATGCAGCAGACAGCTCACGTGCTCCGCGGCAAGCCTGTGCGCGACCTCGCATCTGGACACTGGCTCCGCTTACCTTTCTATTACCTCCCCCTTTGAATTGCTTACTCCCACCTATTTTCCGCACTTGGGATTGGTCGTAGCCTGTTCCTTGGAGTCCACTTGTAACCATCGCGTTTGCCTTCTTCTTCGACTTGGCCTGCATGTCCCGTCGTGTGGCATCTGTGCGACCGGCTGTGTTCCGCTTTGGAGACCTGTAGTTTCCTAAGCCAACTGTATCCAGTAGTATTTCCCACTGTGGGGCCGCTGGTTCTTGATGTCTTTGGTTTTGCAATGCCGCTGTCGTAGTTGATTGATGTGTCTGGTCCACTTGTCCTTTCTGACCATTATCACATAAATAACTTTACTCCGCTTTCCACTAACCGTTCCGTTCACCCATCTTTCCGGGGTCTAGAAGTTTCGTGCATACACCAAGTCGCCAAGCTTGAACGTGCGAAGCCTGTTATCCTGCCCCTCTCTCGTTTGTCCGTTGCGTTTTCCAACAATTCTGGGAATCAGACTGTTGTGTCGCCGCTGATGCCTTCACCCCCCGACCGCAAGAAGAAGTCCAAAGACGAGCCAGAAGGAGACTTGTATACATGAAATCACAGCTGCTTATAAAGTTTGAAGGCAAAATGAAGGGAAGCTACTAAAGTACACTTGAGCCAACCAACTGAAGGAAAAACGTAAAATGCAACGGCGAATAAGCAACCGTGTATGTAAGAGCGAATCGCGTAAGTCCCCAAAAATAGCATCATTGGACTCCAAGCGTAAAGCGAAAGACCATTTACAGTGACGGGCACTGGCCAATCAGAATGACGAAATGAAACGTTTAAACAAAAGTCACGAAACAAACGCGAATAAGGAATGCAGACCCAAAAGTTGAAAACTAGTACGATAATTGTGTGACACTAAATATTCCTTTAACATAACCAAGTAGAACAGTAATGAGAAAAAAAACCAATGGAATATGTTCTTGCAAACAGCGCTGCTGAGAAAGTCATGACGAGGAGCGTCCATTAATAATGACGCGGATGTACCAATCGGGCGAACCCAGTAGAGCGTTTAAACAACAGTCAAGAAACAGAAAATAGGAAGAGTAAAGAATAGCTATCAAGCTCGGTCACAATAAATGAATGTCTAATAGCTGTTCTCCTAATACAGACTACCAAATATCGTTCTAATTTTTCGTACCAATAGACGATCAGAAGGAGATTTACCCTCCGGTGTGTTTGGATTCGGAGTGTTTCCATACATTCTCAAAAACGTCTGGTTTGCATCTCGTGACACCGTCGTTCCTTCTGCTTTGTGAAGAGCACGTTTAAAGATATCTACAAACCGTTCGGCTTGCCCATTTGATTGTGGATCGTACGCCGGCGAAAACTTGTACTGGATTCCGTTTCGTATGCAAAACTTTCGGAATAGCGTTGAGGTGAACTGGGCTCCGTTGTCTGTAACCAGCATCTCCGGGAAGCCAAAATACTGGAAAAGTTTGTTCTGTTCATGGATAGTGTGTTGGGCGGTGCGATTTCGCATCGGAATCACGTCGGGCCATTTTGTGTAGGAATCAGCAAAAACCAAATAAGTTTGACCGTTGATTGTTCCCGCATAATCCAAGTGGATTCTCTGTCAGGGCTTCTACTACTCGGGCCAAGGGTGCCACGAACATTTCGGAGGTACCTTTGCCGCTTGTTGTCAAGATTCACAACTCTGACAAAACTGCTGGTTTTCCGCATCCATTTGAGATCAATACACAAAACTTCGCACCAGTGCATTCATTCGGCTGGTTCCGGGATGCGCTGAATTACACTGCTGTAATATTCGCTTCTGCGACTTCCTTGGTGCCACAATTCGGTCTCCAAACATTAGACAATTGTCTACGACCGAAAGGGATCCGAGTCGATTAAAGAAAGGTTATAACTCATTCAAAAGTTTGATATTAGGCCAAATGGACTGCACAAACCCTATCAATTTCAGCAAGATATCGTCTTGAGTCGTCTCTGCACGAATCGTGTCCGACGTTACTGGCAACTCACTTACACTGTCAACCAGGATGCGCTGAACTTCCGACTCGAATTTGACAGATGCAATCAGGCAGTCATTGTTTTCCTTCAAGAGGGAACTGAGGAGGTGAGTTAGAGCATCAGTTGGGCCGAGTTGATGTGTAGATCGGTATTGTATACCGAAATCGTAATACGACAGTACGGTTGCCCATCTCTGTAACCGACCTGTTGTGAAAACAGGATTAATTTTTTGATCCAAATATCGAGAGTAGAGGTTTGCGGCCCGCGATCTGTTCGAAATTTCTACCATATAGCGTTTTATGAAACCGTTTCACTGCAAAAACAATCGGCAGCGCTTCCGTCTCAATCTGGCTGTAATTTTTATCCTCCACTAACATCGACCGTGCTGCGTGCGCAATGACCTACTCTGCTCCTCCTGGGAACACGTGAGAACTGACAGCACCTACCCCATAACTGGAGGCGTCTGAAGCAACAACAATCTCCAAGTTTGTGTTGGATTGGGTCAGAAGTAAATCAGAATTGGGCGCTGCTTTAAATATATCAAAGGATTGTTGGAACTCCTTTGTCCATCGCCATTCTTTCCCTTTCATCGGCAATTCGTTCAGAGGACCTCTTGTCTGATGTAGCCTTGGCAAGAAAGCACTATAACGAATTATAAGCCCGAGAAATGAACGAAGTTCGGCAACATCCCTTGGTGGTGGCAGTAGCTTGATGGCTTCTATATTAGCGGGATCCGGACGTCAGCCATGGTTGCCAATGATGAACCCTAGAAACTTGATACATTTCATCAGAAAATTGCATTTTCCGCTCTTAGCCGGAAGCCGGCTTCTTCTAGACGGGTGAGCACTTTTTCTAACCTGGCCAGCAATGCTTGTGGGTCAGACCCCATAATCAATTCGCCATCCAGGTATACTGCGACCCATGGTTTGTTGAAAATTGGCGGGAACATTTTTCACTCCGAATGGCAACCGATTCTACTGGAAATGACCCAGAGGCGCGTTGACCGTCAGTAGTGTTCTGCAGTTTTCGCCTACTGGAAGTTGTAAGTAAGCATCAGCTAGATCGAGTTTCGCAAACCATTTTCCACCGTTAAGCTTGGTGAACAAATCTTCAGGTATAGGCAAAGGGTACTGGTGGTTCTCCAAAATGGAATTTAAGCCGGTTTGAAAGTCAGCACAAATACGTACCTTGCCGTTTCCTTTCTTTAGCACAACGATGGGTGCCGTCCATTATGAGTATTGTACGTGCTCGATTATGCCTTCCGACTGCAACCGATTTAACTCAGACTCCACTATTGGTTGTGTTGCGTACGGCACTGGAACTTTTGGTCTAAAGCTGGTCTGGCGTCTGGTTCGAGGTTCAGGTCAGCTCTGGCTATCCGGCAGCATCCATGACCGGGTTGGAACAAACTTTCGTGTCGTCGCTTTAGTTCTGCAATTTGACTGTAAAGTTCAAGGTTCATATTCTGCGTCTCTGCGGGTTTCTCGACTTGTAATTTCTGGCATATACTGTTAACTGACTGGTCAAGTAATTTCAATTCCTCCATCCAATCGAGACTCAGGGAATTCAATCTTGGTTGATCTGTCGCATAACAGGTTGTACGAATGTGCTGAGCACGGAAACTGACCTGCCAATGCAAATCTCCGAGAAGTTTCAAAATACCGCCGGATGCGTTTCGTACTGTGTGATCTGTGTGGACAAGCGGTGGTCGTCCTAGCATACACTATGTGTCTCGATAAATCAAAATGATGACTGACGCACTATGCAGCTGCAGCTTAATTTTTTATCGTTGGTCTTTAAAATTGTAAACTTACGCCTGCCGACACCGTCAACCTTGGAAGTCGCCATCACAGTTTTGGCCTCGTAGTGACACCGGAAGCGCATCGGGATTCAAAGCCGTATTCCGCTCATTGTTGGTCGCTTCGCAAGACAACACGACTCTTTATTTCCTCGCCTACCACAACGCTTGCAAATGTGATTTCGGAACGGGCAGTATTGACCAAAGTGCCGTGCCCTGCAAATCCAACAAGCAGAAGAGGGTTTAAAATGTGGTGAACTCTTATGAACTGATTCCTTCTGAGGACTTTGGCTGACCCGGCAAATGATGTCCTGGCTACTCTGGATGGACGCCTGCTGGACCATCGCAGCATCATGCTTCAAGTTCATCAACCGTTGGCATTCGCTCGTCACTTCCTACAGTGTGACCTCGGGATTCTGTTCAATTATGCTCAGTACTCTTGTTCGGGCATCAGCATCGTTGGTTGCTTGAAGACCACATACATAAATAAGGCACTTGTACTTATCAGCTGTCATCTTGTGAAACAGCGACCGTTCACACTCACGATTTACGCGACTCGAGTAAGTAACTCAGTCTTCCTCATCTCGCTTGGTCATTGTCAGGCACTTATATCGGATATTGTATAATGACGACTGCTTTACACATATCTGGGACAATGTAACAACTGCTTCACCGAATGTTAAATCGGTGCTCGTTTTCGGCAAGATGCAATTCATGAACTTTTCATGCTCGGCCGCACCCAATTTCCGCAGCATGAGGCGAACTCTCTTGTCCTCTGAAGCACCGGCTATATCAACGCGAAAGAGGTCTTCGTATTTATAGAACCACGATTCAAAGGTAATACCGGCATCGGCATGGTAACGGAACTCGCCAACATGCTGGGTCAAGGTTTCTGTTGGGGGAAACGTGCACTTGTTCCTGTTACCGATCCTGCTTGTAGGGACAAATTCTTGGTCAGCGTTTCGATCAACTTGGCCTGTGCTTTCTCAAACTGCGCTTGCTGCTGCTGCAACAGAGTCTACATTTTTTCAAAACTCAATGACAACTTTCCGTTCTTTTGCTTCCTGTCGCCACTGTTGTAAAGCTGCATTCGTACTGCTGCATTGCTACTATGCTGCGCCTGCAAGACTACGACTGCCTGATTGCTCAGCCAAGCGCCCAACAAACCGATGGGATGCAAAAGGCCAACGCTCGGTAACAGGGAGTTTATTCTACACGATAGGTTAGTTCTATTTATTGGTGAACGAAACATACTAACTTTGGAAGCGTTCGGCTCTCAGCCAATGTGAGTTAATTCCGTCCCATGGATTTTCCATGTTTTACAGAATGGTTCGCTTCCGTTTTATCGGGCTTGTATTTGCTGGCCAATCAGTCTGCACCCGATTCCCAAATTTGGCAAAACAGTCGAAGGTCGTTCCGCGCTCGTGCTGGTGACCTTCGCGTGCAGCAGACAGCTCGCGTGCTCCGCGGTAAGCCTGTGCGCGATCTCGTATCTGGACACTGGCTCCGCTTACCTCTCTATTACACACGCGTCTGTATTACTATGATCATGTTTTCTAGGCGTGTCCTGCACTGTCAGGAATAAAATATTTATTCATTTACTGAAATTCCTGGGTGTCCAGCTAACTGAGATGATAGGGGTCACCTTGGCCCATGGTTAGCTTTCCTGTTTGGTTAGTGAAATATGAAATAGTGAATGCCATGCTGGCGAAAGAACAGTAGAATAAGCTCTGGATTATTCATAGTGCCGCTCTACCATTGTTTCAAATGATGAATGGCATACGCATAACTCAGATAAAACCTAAGATATGTAGATCCATGTGAAGATAAATTGCAATGCAAAAGGCTTTATTTGCCAACTATTGGTCTAAGCGTGGTTATTTAGCAACCATTATAAGCACATCTTCTGGAAGTAAAATCAGCCGAATTTGGAAAACCATGTACTTACGCATAACGAAATCATTAACAAGTGCTAACTAGCTTCTGTTGATAATGAATGCTCCCAGTAGTACGTCGAGTGCAGAGGCTGTTGTCAAGTATGTTAAGACCAGTTATGTAATAACTTCATTTTGAACGGTGTTAATATCTAGAAACAATAGCCGTACCATGTTACCATGTGCTACGAAGCTAAGGTTTTGTAGATTTCCATTAATAAACTGTTATCAAAGCTCGTAGGTTTATTCCGTTTTCGCAGATTTAAAGGTCACAAAGCATATATTACCGACAATTAGCACCTGTCAGTTAGGAATATTCATGGATGTACATCAAAATCAGAGACATTCAGACGAAAGGATTAAAATCGTACCTAAGATAACTTTATTGAAACGATTTGTGTTAACAGTAAAAGCCTCTTATTTGAACACGAGGTTTAGGTTGAGTAAAATGCCATTACTAGTCGTATCCCGACGGTCCCACGTCTACCTTTTTACGGACAAAGTTGTCAACATGTCTGGAAGGTGGTGATGGTTAAATAAAGGCATGGTGAAGATGGGATGTAGCAAAAGAAGTTGTCTAGGTGGATGGATTTGTTTTGTCCCGCGGGATCTTATATGGGCAGTGCCATGGGAAGAGTACAGCTGCCAGTCTAAGGAGTAAGGCTGCGTCATTTGTCGATCTGGATATGCTACAATAAGGTACTCATTGATGGAGACAAGTTATGAAGTTTGTGATACCGGTTGTGATACCTTACAAGTTTATGTGCCCTCATGATTATTACCAGTTTTGACTGTTGTTACGCTACGCTGCATTTGCTATATAAGCGCAGTGACATATTAACGGGCCTTCCGGTAAGTCAGTGAAGGCTACCCACTTTCACACGTAAATTTTAGTGTCTTCTGTTGCGTACATTGATAATTTTTTGACAAGTTTTCCAGCTAACATTTTATAATTGAAGTAGCCAAATCATAAAAGGCCCTATTTAGGGACAACCATCAATTTTCAATGTTCATATCATGTGGTTTCAGTATGCTGCACACGCTCACCCACAAAGAAGGAAATAGTTGAAAACGGTTTAAATATCAACCTTAACAGTAGCACGCTCTTTTCTACAAAGTTGCCGCTGTCTAGTAGTTCGTTTAATATAACTGTGAGGTTAATCAGCGCATGTAAGTAACAAATCTTAAAACACTTCGCCCGATTACTTTCAAAGCATATATATTACAGTAACCATTACTGAGTTCCAGTACATAAGCCTTCATATAACATTTGTGTTAGCGTCCAGTCGGTCAACATGATTTTATTACACATCACGTCTACATGCTACGGCATGCCGAGGCTGGGCAAGGGAAGACTAATCACCAATGCTCTGTCCTGCTCTGGCGCTGGGCTATTGTAAGTATATACATTATTTTCAAAGCTTGCATAGTCGTAGCTAGATGCTTTCCTTTCATTTTCATTGTAATTATCAATCATCTTTTTATTAACATTTATATATTCTCGTATCCAATTACACGTATTTGTCTACATATATGCCGCCTTATTGAAGATATTTTTCTGCACACAATTATTTATGACCTATAGTTAGAGACATCTAGTTCTGTATTTGTCTGTCACTGTCGCCTGCACGGAGCTGCCACAGGACACCTGCGCATCCATAGGGACCACAGATGAATTGTGCTGCACCACTTGCAGCTCTGTCCCCATAGCCTGCATCCAGTGAAAATCACAATGCTGAAATTGAACGGCATATGAATGAACACCGCGCTCCATCGTTGGGGTCGGCCCGCATTACTTCAACTTACATAGCAGCAACCTTCTAGCATTTCAAATTCAGGAATAATGCAGAACACACCTACACAAGGAGGTGGCTGAAGCGTAGGTTGATCCCCACTAAATAGAACCATGCATTTAGCCAAGCGCTGACACGATTCCAGCGCACCCCGCTCCAAGCAGCAACGTTACACAGTCTTCTAGAGCCCGCGTAGACAGACAGATAGGCAGCTTGTCAATATTCACATCAAGCATAGTCGCACCAAGTCACCAGTCGACACCCGAAATAAAAGATGCTCAACACGCATCTCGCGTACGGACCAAGTGCAGCGATGATGTAGCACACGTACAACCTCAAGCGCAAAATTAGCCTGGGTAAGTAACTCAATTGGAACCGGACACAGTGTACTTAAGAACGCTGCGCGGATGTTGATTAGCTAACCAACTGGCAGGTCGTCCTTTAGATGCGGACCTTTGGTGGCCACACTGGTGACCTAGAAGGCTTGCTTGGCGCAGGCACCTGTGACCGCATGGACTGCAATACCATCTGCTTGACGTCGAAAGGGTACACTCCACCAACGCCTGTTGCTTCCATACACGGCTTTACCCCGCTGCATGCAGTACTGCTTTCTTTTACTCCTGCGCAATTACACACTTGATTAGTTAGTTGCGTCGATTGTTAGCCATTGCCTGCTAACATCTGAACACAATATTAGTTTGTGCTAAACTAACTTCGTTCATGTAATGGTTACGTAAGTTATGTTTGCTTAAGTGCCGCTTCCCTGCACTGAGTTGTCCACAGCAAGTGCTTAGTAAGGCGCTTCCATCCATGTTGCTGCTTTGTCACATCTACCACAGGTGCCGCAGCAGAAGTATACGGAGCGCTGCATACATACCCCTGTGGCAGTGCACTTCAGTATCTGAACATTTGTTGCACAAACCAAAGGGTAGAAACCGCTGTAATCACTATAGATAAAACGGATCCAGGTCAGTGACAACCTTCTTGCACAGTGTCCATATTTCGCTCTCGTATATAACAACGGGCAGCATTAAAGACTTGTGTACCATCAAATTTGTTCCAACGGTGAGTTGCTGATTGCTCCATACACCTTATTCCGGTTTGCCAAACGCAGCAGCCGCATTCCATAAGCGGATGCGCCGCTCACTCATTGTTTGCAGGCCG
This sequence comes from Dicrocoelium dendriticum, assembly GCA_944474145.2. NCBI lineage: Eukaryota > Metazoa > Platyhelminthes > Trematoda > Plagiorchiida > Dicrocoeliidae > Dicrocoelium > Dicrocoelium dendriticum. Next base: position 227,957,061 of record OX104063.1, read on the forward strand.
GTTGATATTGCGCTCCCAAGGAAGCAACATTTTACTGCTGTCGCACATACGTCATCAGCAACCTGGAATTGAGCACACCCACGGACTCCATCCCTGTTAAAATTAGCAAAAGACAAACATGCTTACTAACGTCGTTAAGTTGGAATTTTTCCGCAGGCACAAGGACAGCACAGGTCATGTGCTGCAACACATCCGCGCTGTGCGCAAAACGCACAGTTGTCAAGAAACAGCGACATCCGGATGTTAGTTTCTCAAAACATAGATATTGTCTCGAAACGACGGATGTTCAGCAATCCACCATCAATACAATGCTGTACACAGACATAGTTTTCACAAACAGTAACAAAAGCGCAATACGTCATTGCGTGGAGTTAACTATTAATCAGGACAGCGTTTAAGACACAGCCTTGCTATAAACAAGAAATAACATCCTAGTCAACCGAGATCTGTCCAAACAGCTGCACACTCACCTATCTACTACGGTGTAGACACTAAATTAAAGTTACCAAATTACTAGGACAACTAAGCTTATCCGACACCAACCAGCGTGCATCGCAGTTTGCTATGCCAAGATTCATAGTGAAGTCAACAAACTGCCAGTACCATTACTGTTTTTCCTTTCAAACTATCTTCTACACTTGACGTGCCGCGAACATTACATCCATGGTCTTGCGGTCGTAACATGATCCGCATTGCTCTTTTGTGACTCACACTGGCTGAGTGTGAGGTGTGCCCTGTAGCAGTGTCTGTTCAGGAGCACAAGTGCCGTTAGGTATTTGAAGCGACTGCAGTGTTTCACAGGCAGATTTTAGAGGTTCAATGCAACGAAAGCTTCGCAACTATTCTTGTACAACAAGAAATATTTTTGCGTACTGACCTGGAATTTCTACGGACTCAAGTAAGGCAATACCAGCGGTTTTCTGGTGTCCTCGGCGCACGTGAAGACAAAAGGAAAGGTATATAAATCAGAGTGTATTCAATAACTTCTATGGTCAGGTCTAGGTAGTTGGGGATGAACGGCGGTAAATTGTTGCTTAAAGAGCGGAACATACGAAGCACGTCCATGTTTTCGGGGTTTCTTGAATCCAGTGCAATTTTACCGGGATGTTTAAGTGTTATGTCGGTGGTTATTACAAATAGAGATCAACGGATATCTTATGATACGATGTTAACAATGCTGGGCAGGTTCATCGTTCAGCGCCGGGACCAATGAGCGTACGAAAGCGTAAAGGTAAGAGTAACCTTGAGTTGCCGGTGTAAACTTTCGACAAGTCATTTAGCAGAGGGGTGCTAAGCCGTTGTGCGTATATGGGAAAAAAACAACCATGCGGTAAAGGTTACGGAACAGGGCCGCATGGAAGTGATGCCATCCATAAGTGGTGACGTTAGCACGGTGCCAAACATAACTATTACGTATTGTTGATATATTAACAATTGTCTTAACCGAAGCACTAAGTTGTGGCACTACAGAAGAACAATGGGGAACGAAGGATACATAACAGTATGTGCTTAAAAACGTTGCACGGAGGAAATGGTCCAAAAACTTAGATGGATATTGGAGGATAAGTTTGGGCAACACGTTGTGTGCTTAGATTGCGACGCGCATTCTCAAAGTAATTGACCGTGATTCACATTGAACTGAATCTTATTTGCTGCGATCACTGGGACCGTACTCAAAGCAGATGGAAATTGGGTGTTATCCGCAAGAAAACACTACACAACCAAGACGCTTTTAGATGTAATTTCATTTCATCAGGTGAAGACAGCAGGCATCAAACCCGCAACCATTCGAGTAGTATCTTGTACCTTATCCCCATGGCTAACGGGTCACGACGGGCAACGCTTGGCACAACGGTAAATGACTAATGGGTGGGTCAATTTTTGACTATACGTTGTGTGATTGGATTGCGACGCGCAATCTCTATATAATGGACAGTGGTTCACAGTGAAGGGAATCTTAGTCACTGCGATCACTGGGACCGTATTTGAAGCCCAATTTCTAGCTGCTTTTAGTACGGAAAAACCGCCTGACATGTTTGATGGGTGAATGAAGAACACCAACTTGATGCCATCCGCAAACAGGCAGAACTTGCCATATTGTATTACCTGGAAAACGTCACTGATATATGGCAAGAATAGCAGTGCGTCTAGTACGCTGTCCTGAAAAACGCCACTTGTGACTGGTTTGGGGAGTGATATAGACTCATCCACCTTTACTGATTGCGTGCGGGATGAGAGATAAGATTCGAACCATAAGAGCAGGCGGTCTGCGATTCCGTAGGATTCAAGCTTTACTGTTAGTTGCGCGTGTGGTAATCTATCAAAAGCTTTTCTCATGTCAAGGAAGTTTATGACCAGTGCTTGTTTAGCATCAATCTGTGCAGTCACATTGTTAAGCAACTGACATTGGCAACCTTGACAGTATTTGGACGGCAAAATCCATGTTGTTGTCTATTGATAAGGTTGCTACTAAGTAGAAAGTTAAGTGAGTTTTCCTTAACTATTCTTCTCGTCACTCTCGAGGCAAGATGCGTGTGGCTGATGGGGCGGTAGTTTTCTATGTTTTGACGGCAACCTTGTTTTTGTCTAGGGATGACAATGGAATGCTTCCAAGTGTTTGGATACACGCCGAATTTCATTGGGAGTGTAAATAAGTTAATAAGTATAACAGGAAGTTCCTGGCCGCCGAGTATCAGCAATGCAGATGCGAGACCATCAGGACCAGGGTGTAGTGACAGCTTAAGTGATCTAATTACTCGGGTTATAGAACGTAGATCGAAGGTAATAATGTCTAGCGGGTCGTGGGTAAGTTTAGGCACAGAAGTTGGCAAGATCAGGTTGTTGTCAGTGAAGCAATCGCAGGAGTAGCTATTGAGAAGCTCAGCTATGTCCATCGGAGCGCTGATTACTGATTCATCAGCGAGTCTTAGAGAGCTGATGGATGTTGCTGTACGATGGTTTCCATATTTCAGTAGCTGAGTGAGGGACTTGGTTTTGTTGTTGCTGTTATAGGCAGCGCGCTCTTTAGCTAGCTTAATCATTACCCGGCAGTGCTGCCAGTTGTTTATGACTTTGTTCATGCAAACAAGGATATGGAAGTCATGCGTCTTAGAGTTTTGGTGACGCATTTTCCGGAGCTTCATCAGCACCTTGTTTAGATGGGATGAAAGCTTTATCGATTTTGACCTGTGGTTGTGCGTTAGCGGAGCGACCACGTCTAGACAGTTGGTGCTGTTGTTGTAGAGTTCATGAGTGGCCGTGTCTACATCAGTGGACAGGAAAAAGTTATCCCAAGTAGCTGATCTGACAAGCATAGAAAAGTTATCCCAGTTAATGTCTTTAAACATCAGCGATTCACCAGCCAGACTAGTTGAGAGATGGGGTGAGATAGAGAGCGCAAATGCTAGATGGACTACCTTGTAGTAGCTTCCTAGGATGTTGTCCTTTGCGCTAGTAACAGCATCAGAGATGCCAAGCGTAAAAAGTAAGTCGAGAGTGTTACAGAGCCTCGTCGGAACATGTACGGGTTGAATCCAATTGTTCGCTTATATGATGTCAACAAAGCCTCTGTATCTGAGAGGTGCACTCTGGCCATTCCAAGAGATATGTGGCATATTAAAGTCACCACCTACTATCTTGTAGCGTGGGGACATTGTAGTGATGTCACTGAAGAGGTGTACTAGTACATTAATCTTGGTATTAGAGGCATGTGGGGATTGTAAATGCAACCAATTAGGAGGACAAGTGTACCCCCATTGGTCTGGATCCTGATTGAATCCTCGGGGTCTCCAATTGGTGACAACGCAAAGGCAGAGGCACCAAAGTCATCCCCTAAGTAAATAAGGCATCCACCTCCGCGTTGGTTGGTGCGTCCATTGCAGAACGTGGTGTACCCGGGAATATTTAGATAGTTGTCAGGGGTGCTTGAGGATTGCCAGGTTTCTGTGATCAGAACAATTTGAGGAGAGGAGAGAAGAACAAACGGACCGATGTAACGCATTTTGTGGTTGATGGATCTTGCATTGATAAGGAGCATGTTGTAGGTTCGACTGCGTACGTCCTTAGAGAGAGTGAAATCGGGGTCGCGTATAGTATCCCTGCGTGTCACAATGGTGGGGTCAGTAAAGAGTGAAGCAGGTGTTTCACGTGCAGGTAAAACACATGTTGCAGTTATCACCTCACAACGATCTGGGAAGATACACTGAGGTGTCTGGCCGCATAGGTTATTGTGATCCCACAGGTTGTCCGCTAGCGAGTTGTAAGATGATTGCAAGATAAAGGGTTGGTAATGTAGCGGGTCTAGTGGCCCATTCCTTTGCGCAGCAACTTTTATACTGCCACTTAGGGAGGTTGTTGTAGTGGGAACAGTAACATTGTCGTAGGCATGTGGGTCATGCAGTAGATTATTCTCTACTCCTGTGCAGAATTATGTTGGTGGCGATAAGATGTAGATGGGGGTTACTGAGGGCCCTAGGATGGACCGAGTGTGGATGGATGGAACATCGCAATGAGGGAAGACCGGATCGTCAATGCACTTTGACCACGAAAGCGGTTCGCTATGTGTGAGCGTGGACTGCGGGCTAAAGTGGACAATTTTCACTTTCATGGGAAAGGAGGCCGGCACCGAGGTGTTGGGGAAGATAACTTTGCGTTTAGTAAGTAAACGCTTCGCACCTGTGTGTTAATGGTTTGCCAAATTTTGGTGCTGCTGATTATTTGCCACCGACATGCCAAGAGTAAACTTGGCGATTGCTGGAGCTAACCGAAGGGTTGAAACCAGAGATTTGGAGAGGGCTGTAATGAACCAGGAGATTTCGGAGAAAAAGTAGTCCAGGTGCTAGCTCTTGATGGATTGGGCGCGCTGGGCCATAACTTGTCGTGTATCATAAAAAATGGAAGGTGGTAAATGGGGCCGTGTTGCATGCGGTTACGCTATGCAGATTAACGAACTGTTGCTTTCCAAATTTTGGGAAGTGGTTGTTTAGAGAAGAGTCTTCAGCTTTGGCACTCCTTGTTCGATGGGGAGTGCCGTAAGAACTAATTCCAGGTCCTCATGCGTTAGGCGATTGTTGGTGGGTCAGGGCGCGGGCTGCCAACTTGGGAGCTTCACGTATGTAACGGTTAGGTGGTGGCTGGCGTAGCCTAGTCGTAATCGCAGACCCCATCGAAGACTGATATCATGGGGAACATGGTTTAACGGTTACCGGCTGCCTAGCCTGAGTCCTAGCGTTGGTGTGTACCATCCGGTACTCAGGTGCTTACTTGTTAAGGTTTTTGTGATACTGGGTTACGTAGGTCTTGCAAATCTTTTCTGGGTTTGTTGTAGTTGTGGGTAGCAGACACCTTTGGCGTGCTTTACAGGGGACATGTGGATTTCCGCAAGAGGCATCCGCATTGTTGCTTTCACTCCTGATGAGGAGAGTAGCGGGCGAAGCGATAGGCAGGGTTGCTGGTTCAGTATCAGAATCACACATATCAGAGTCACAATTAGATAACTGTCTGAAGGTTTCTCTTTCTGCACTAGTTGCAGTATCTCGATCTGAGCCAGATTTGGGTGTGCTCACTTTGGGGTGACACTTTGTTGTTGTCGTTGTTGTTGTGATGAATCTAAATAGCAGTGCGCAGTGGTGTAAAGCATGTGACGGGCGATGCATCTTTTGTTTCAGGTCGGGCTTTTGTGTTAGATAATGATGTAGAGGTGCGCGCTGTGGACTTTTGTAGGGGGTCATATCCTCTCTGAGCTGTATAGTACCGAAGTTATCCTGTAGTTTGAGGAGAAAACTGGAGGCCATGGAGCGTGTTGCAAACTCAAGACCTGCAACTCTAAGCATGATAGGACATGTTCGGTCTGGAATCTTTTTTAAGCGCCTAGCTTTGCCGCAACCTAGCAACAATTTGCAGACGTTTAGAAGCTTACGTAGCAAATTTTCAAGTGGAAACCGGTCTGGGACGTTGAATACTATGGCATTATTAGCGCGACGAAAGCGCTGTTTGGCTTCTTGGGCAACTACGTTAAGGAGCATGTCAGCTGGGTCTAGGTCTGATGAGTTTTCAGGCTTTTGTATGCCCGACAAGTGTAGTAGAAGCATCACTTTCTTCAAGGTCGCGTGGATGTGCATTATGTTGCTTTCTAGTTAATTCACTTGATTTTCAAGTGCGTGAATTTTTAGCATTGCTTCAGTAAGTGGGTCATTAAGCATAACCTTACATTCCTGAGAAGGGATGACAGCAACTATGTCAGATGTTGATGTAGGATTTACAACCTCTTTATCACCAAGCACTGAGCTTGAAATATTGACCACCAAGATGGGGTCAGTTTAGTCCATGAGTTGGACATCGCGCACGTCAGCTTACGCCGAGTTGGCTTTAACAGCAGAGAATGTCGTCGATATCACTCTTCGTTTTTTACGCCTCATAGCTGCAAAACGTTCAGCTACCATTATACAGAAAAATGGAGCACGATACCACGAAGCTACAAAAGCGGACTTGGACAGAAAGTCAAAGGAAAACCCTATGTACGGTTATAAGATGACGGTGCGATATAATTAAATATCACAAACGATTTGATAACGTTTTTGAGAGCGATTTAGCATCACTGAATAGCCAACCCAAAATATTCAACTTATTTGATTTTGCGCTGCTGTGTATTGGGTCTATTAAGTCAGCCCAACCAAGCAATTGATGTCACAGAAGTCTAAATGAATTCGGTGTGTAGGAGGCCGACTAAAGGGGACTGGATTTATCGGCGCTTTGGGATTAGGGCCTAGAATGAAGGTAAGGGCACGGTTATAACAATAACATAGGACCAAATCCAGCAGTCCCACAAGGTAAGGGTTGCAGAGTTAAGTCTGCGGAGCCTACACGTCTTAAGTATCAGAGGCATGGGAGCAGGCAGAGAGAAACAGACTAATCCGGTGAGACAAGATCAAGACAGGACAGTAAAGCTGGCAGTCCGATTAAAAAAGGAATGGAAACGGAAATCAAGATCCAAAAAGGTTATGATCGGGATGAGAAGGGTTTACTGACAAAGAGTGGAGGAGCCCACGGGGCTTTTCAGGTGATGTAAACAGGACGCTGGGTCAGCCGAACCAAGATTCTTAACGTCGAACTCTGAGTGAAATCGGAAAAAAGTGGCCCATCTGGTGAGATGGGATTAGTCGGCGCGTAGGATTAACACGTACAATAAAGGCAGGAAAAGGGCTGTAACAACAGATGGTGAACAAGTCTAACATCCTCTCGAGGTAGGGGAACAAGAGCGTTGAATCTGCATTGCTTATACCGCTTAAGTTTGGGTAGGATAGGGACAGTCAGAGAGAAAGAGACTGGTCAGTGGGAAAAGAAAGTCGTAATTAGTGCGGTATGAATGCTGACGGAGAGCATCGACAGAAATGGACACGTTAAGGAAGAGGGGTGACATGATAATAAGGATGAGTCATGACCAGCAATGCTCCAGAGGTGGAAGTAACACAGCGTTGCGTCGGCAGTGACGAGGTCAGTTAGATCTCGGAAGTCCAAGAGAGGTAAAAAAACAAGAGACCGTTCAGACGAAACCAGGTAAGTCAGCAAGATGAAGCTAGGCCGCCAAATAAAGGTGGGAATAAATTAATGTTTGTCATCAGAAAAGTAGTTTGGGACGGAAGTGGCTGCATGAAAAGGCGGTAGGCCTCGAGCTTATGTAAACAGACCGTTGTGTCCGCCAATCCCTGGTCATTAGTGTCACAGTAGCTTAAAGTAAGTAGCTCATTATGAGGAGAATAGAATGTCAGTTCATAGAAAGAAAGCAGTATAATTTAGGTCTACGTACTAGCAGAGAGCATCGGCCCAAAGAAACATGTTAAATATTTAATGGGATATAATAATAAGGATGAATTAGGACCAACCATGCTTTTAAGGTGAGGGTTAAAAGGCGTTAGGTCAGTAGAGCCTACGTCATTTAGGTATTATAAGTTCGAGGTTGGTCAGGAAGCAGTAGACCATTCAGATGAGACCTGATAAATCAGTAAGGTGAAGCTAGACCGGCAAGTTAAGGTGTGAATAAAAGTAATGAGTGTCATAAGTAAAGAAGATTCCGGGACGACAGCGGCTATATGAAAATCTCGTTAGCACGCCAAATAAAGGTCTGGGGATGAGAGGAACAGAGTATTCGGAATGCAGATCCTAGATCGATAACGTCTCGGGTGCCTGGGAGCAGGCAGAAAGAGGGAGTCCGCTCAGACGAGGCTAGATTACAGCCAGGCCCGGAGAGTTATCTGTCCAGTTGAGTATACGGTGGCTTCGGGTTATATGTCTTTATGTGAGCAGGTCCTTGTTGCCAGAACTCATCTTCAGCAACGCAGCTGCACAGAAGTTCCGCCAACTTTGGGACGCTGAGTATTCGTTTTCTAGCGGAGGAGAATTCCACTGCATTTTCTGACGCTCTGGCTATTTCTGGTAGCTTGTTCCACACGTGCGCATATCTACAGAGGAAGAAGTTTGAACGAATGTTGCGACGTGTCTTAGAGAGAGAGAATGAGTGAGACTTTTGCGTATGGGGTAACGTGCATCACCCATCGGTTGAAAAAATGCACTTATGACCGAGTCAGCGGTTTTGAGAACTGTAGAGGAATACGTGGTTAGTTTTAAGGCTGAACGGCCAGAGAGGTTCCAGGCCAAACAGTTTGCAGCGTCTTTGATAGTTGAGCGTAGACGGGCCAAGTAGGCGCTTAGTAAAAGACCGCTGGACTTTCTCTATCCTCATCCCATCACTCATCCGTGCACTGTAGATAACTATCGAGCAGTACTCTAAACTCGGTCGAGCACCTACTTTGTACAGCGTGAGCCGAGACAAGCCAAGCTTACGGACTTCAGTATATACACAATAATAGATCTGGATTTGGCAGAGCTATAGCTTGCTTGTTCGGAAAAGTTTAGCGAGATAGAGTAATGCACAACGAAGTCGCACACGGTGGAGCCGTTACCTAAGGATGTGCCATGGTAGAAGACCGTTACCTAATGTGTTCGAGTGTGGGGACAAAAGACAGTATTATGCAAAAACACAAACTAGAAGCAAAATCAACACGCGTTACAGTTCCTCCTTCAGTCGATGTTAGTCCGATGCCGACTAGAGATTCGAAGATATAAATCTGACTAGTAGATAGACGTGGCGGCAGCACAAGCAGAGGTAGTGGCAAAAGGAAAGCAACATGACGCGAGCGTGTAGAAATTGTTGTATTCAAAATTTGTGAATTTAAACAAATGGTAGAAAATAATCGGGAACGGAAATGATAAAAACAAAGCTAACATATAGTGTAAGCACAACCACTACACTGTTAAGAGTTAGGGTGTTAGTGTGGTGTAGTGCAACGGTAGCGAGGACGTTGCATTTCCTTGGGGTGAATTCTAGACTCCCAATATCGCACCAAGTTTTGAGAGCGCCAAGATCGTTCTGAATATTTGAGAGGTGTAGCAGTCTGGAGATTCCACGGTCTGCCTGTGTAAAATGCTACCTAAAATTATTTCATTGCACACCTAGGCAACCGGTGTGGTTTGTTGAATTGATTGCTGAGTTTTACAACCACAGAATCACTTCTAACTACGCG
>OX104063.1:227966735-228098193 GCA_944474145.2 Dicrocoelium dendriticum
GCGCAGAGCTTGATGTATGAGCGCTTGCGTGAGCGCATGCTTCGACAAAAGAAATATTACGATCGCGGAACGAAGCAGCTTCCACGCCTGTTGCCCGGAGACGAGGTCTGGGTCGCGCCGACACCGGGAGCTAACGGGTCTTGGAGGAGAGGGCGAGTAGAAGGTCTCAAAGGCGAACGAAGCTACGACGTAAGAGTTGGGGATAGTCTATTTCGACGCAACCGGGTGCAGTTAAGGAGACAACGTGGTGAACAAGCACGGCATCGTGCGAAGCAGCCAACGCAGCCGGACATTTCGGTGGATACGGCAGCACACGACCACAAGACTACACGCAGTGGAAGGCGATACAGCGCTTACGCAATCGGACTACAAAAAAAACGAAAAAAGGAAGGATGTGATGGTAGCTTACGTGCCAAACCGCCAGCCAACAGCGCGAACTGGTTTCCACCAATCGGCAACACAATCGGAGATCGCAATCAGTTCGCGGCACCGCCAACCAGTGGCGCACACAAGCTACCGATCGGACGAACAGACCAACGGCTCGGCAAAGCGTCTGGCAAACAAGCGTGGTCCGAATATCCAATCAAAACCCGAGACGGCTCGCAAACGAGTAAGCGACGTTAAGGGGATCGAGGACTTGCATCAGACGCCTGACCAATCAGCGTCACGTCAATCCGGTACGCGAACGACCGTCCATAGGCCAGAAAGAGCAGGCACTGAACCGAAACCCATCGGCCGATTGGTTTTTGATCGTCAAGACACAGCATGGGGAACCAATTGTAGCAAATGCCATGGACGAATTACGACCGAACGATTGGAGGCGAAACGCCCAGGATCAAAGGACACTGGCAAATGGAGACAAATGCATGAAAGTGTAGTAGCCGAATAGAAACGGGCGCAGAAAATGGTCATATCTGATATAAAAAGAAAGCAATTCTCGCCAATAAAGATTTTCGTGTCGCCGCCACCTGTTGTTCTTTCTGCCGGAGGGCCGCACGTTTTACATGGCGACAGAGGACAAGAAGACACGCCGAACCCCGCATGCGTTTGGTGGACAACCAACGATTCCGCTGCCAGCTCCGTTGCAAATGACCGAGAGTTCGTTGCCGGAGAATTGGAGAATATGGAAGGCGAAGTGGCTAGACTTTGTAACACTGACTCAGTTGGATTCTCAGCCAATGGCCTATCAACTGGCGATGTTCAGGCATGCCATTGGAGACGAAGCCAGGCGGACGCTGCAAACGTTGGATCTCAGCGATGGAACTCAGGAGATGGAGCTGGATGAAGTAATACGCAGATTCGGCGAGTTTTGCGAAGGTTACACAAACGAAACTTACCAAAGGTATCTGTTTTTCAGCCGAAATCGCCTGCCGGGTGAATCAATCGACGCATACATCACGGAGCTGAAAATTCTGGCGCGGGATTGCAATTTTTGCACCTGTTTACGAGATTCGCTGATCCGCAATCGAATTATAATTGGCATAAAGAATGAGGAACTTTCCAGACGCCTTTTGCGACAGCGAAACCTGTCTTTGGAACATTGCATCGATATCTGTTTTAGCGAATCAAGGACGGCTCAACAGTTTCAGCAGCTCAAGATGGAGTCCACGACGGATCTGTTTGCAGTATCCCGAGGCCGAGAAATTGTATCGAAGTCATCGAGCGCGAATCAACCCAAATGCCAGTTTTGCGGCCGCTCACACCCAAGGCGCAAAGAGGATTGTCCAGCATGGGGCCGAACCTGTATGAAGTGTGCGAAGAAGAACCACTTTGCACGTTGTTGTCAGGCAACCAAAGTCGACTCAGTCGGGCAGGACGATCAGGAAGAGCCGCAGGAACTGGCTATTAACAACATGACAGAACGTGAGAGACCAGTCTGTGTATTCGCAACGTTGCTTATTCAAGGGCGTCCGGTGCGATTCCAATTGGATTCAGGAGCAAGCGTGAACATACTTCCTCACAAATACTGTCCCGATGCAGAATACCGCCAAATACAGACACAGCTCAGAATGTGGAACGGATCAAAGTTACAACCGAAGGGCTGCGTTACCATGAAGGCCATAAACCCGAAGGATGGCTCCGAGCATTTACTTGATTTTCTCCTGGTATCAGGAGATTTAATGCCCATCCTGGGCCTTGATTCCATTCAGAGTTTGGGTTTTGTTTCTTTTAATCATGATCGTTTTGTTCACTCGTGCGAAGTCGGTACAGAGATCGTAGACAACTATCCCAGTGTGTTTGATGGTACCGTGGGAAAATTCCAAGGCGTAGCTCACCTGTCGTTAAACGAGTCCGCTAGACCAGTAGCACTACCAGCGAGAAAAGTACCTATCGCTTTGCGTGAGAAGTTCTTAGACGAGTTGCAGCGTTTGATCAGTTTAGGTGTGATTGCCAAGGTCGATGAGCCAACCGATTGGGTCAGTCAAGTCGCGATAATCACCAAGAAGTCAGGCGATTTGCGTGTGTGCATCGACCCTAAGCCGCTCAACGCCGCACTCAGGAGAGAGTATTTTACACTACCAACGCTAGATGACGTCTTACCCGAGTTGTCCAAGGCCAGATTGTTCACGAAGGTCGACCTCGCTTCCGCTTTCTGGCACGTCCAGCTTGACGAAGAGTCCAGTTATTTAACCACGTTCGGAACGCCATTTGGACGGTTTCGGTGGTTGCGCTTACCATTCGGTTTGAAAGTGTCCAGTGAAATTTTTCAGAAACGATTAATGCAGGCCCTAGACGATCTACCCGGAGCTATTTGTGTAGCAGACGATGTAGTGGTTTTTGGGGCGACTCTGGAAGAGCACGACCGTAACCTGAGCAGATTTCTAGAACGCTGTAAAGACAAGAATATCAGATTGAAACGTGAGAAAATTGAGTTACGAAAAACAGAGCTGGTGTTCCACGGACATGTTTTGAGCGCAGAAGGTCTAAAGCCAGATCCGGAGAAAGTTAGAGCCATAAAAGAGATGCCACCTCCGACAGATGTTAAAGCCGTGAGCAGACTAAACGGGATGGTGAATTACCTCAGCCGCTTCCTTCCACGACTAGCCGAAGTAATGGTTCCTATCCGAAAACTTACACATAAGGGCGAGAGCTGGCAGTGGAACACAGAACAGGAGGAGGCTTTCCAGAACATCAAACAACTGATCGCGTGCGCCCCTGTCCTAGCGTATTACGATCCGTCACTTCCCCTTGAGATCCAGTGTGACAGCAGCCAATTCGGTATCGGTGCCGTGCTAATGCAGAACGGGAAGCCCATCGATTTTCGCAGTCGGACACTAACGGAATCCGAGCGCCGTTATGCACAGATTGAAAAGGAGATGCTAGCATTGGTTTATGCCGTAGAGCGTTTCAACGATTACACTTTTGGTCGCCGGACCACTGTATTTACCGATCACAAGCCTCTGGTATCAATAGCCAATAAACCACTGCACGTCGTCCCACGCCGCTTACAACGAATGCTCATTCGGCTCCAGAAGTACGACCTAGACATCGTCTACCAACCGGGGTCGAGGATGTACATTGCAGACACACTGTCTAGGGCATATCTTTCCGATGTGACCGCAACGCAAGAAGACCAAGACATTGTCCATGTCACTCAGCTATTGGCCGTCACAGAGGAGCGTTTCCAGCAACTACTACGCCACACGGAAGCAGACGAGCTGTGTAATCGGCTCAAGGAAACGATACTGAAAGGGTGGCCCGATAGTAAAAACAAGCTGCCAAAGGAGTTGACTCCCTTCTTTAACTTTCGGGATGAACTTGTCACACAGGATGGGCTAATCTTCAAAGGCAACCGTATACTCGTTCCAAAGGCAATGCAACGACCCATGCTGGAGCTGATACACGGAAGTCATTCAGGAGTCAATGCTTGCGTGGCGAGAGCTCGAGAGCTAATGTTTTGGCCTGGAATGACTAGTCAGATACGGGATCACGTTTCAAACTGCTTAGCCTGTCGAGCACATGATGTCCGCCAGCCGAAGGAGCCTATGATGCTTCGTGAGGTCCCGGAAAGGCCGTGGCAGAAAGTCGCCCTAGACATCTTTGCACATGACGGAAAGAATTACCTGATCGCTGTCGATTACTTTAGCGACTATTTCGAGATTGATGCTCTCACGTCTACTAGCACACAGGCCGTGATAAACAAGCTACGATCGCAGTTTGCGCGACATGGGATACCGGAAGAGGTAGTGTCCGACAATGGCCCCCAATTCAACAGCGCCGAATTTCGGAGTTTCAGCGCAAAGTGGGATTTCCTTCATCGTTTAACCAGCCCTTACCACAGTCAGTCAAATGGAAAAGCTGAGTCAGCCGTGAAGGAAGCAAAGAAGTTACTCACCAAAGCCAAGGAGACCAAAGAAGATCCTTACATCATGTTGTTAGAACGAAGGAACATGCCATCTGCCGAAATTGGATGCAGTCCAGCGCAACGTCTGTTTGGCCGTAGGACAAGAACCCTGTTGCCGATCGCCAATACTCTGCTGCAGCCTGAAATACCATCGCAGAGCTTGATGTATGAGCGCTTGCGTGAGCGCATGCTTCGACAAAAGAAATATTACGATCGCGGAACGAAGCAGCTTCCACGCCTGTTGCCCGGAGACGAGGTCTGGGTCGCGCCGACACCGGGAGCTAACGGGTCTTGGAGGAGAGGGCGAGTAGAAGGTCTCAAAGGCGAACGAAGCTACGACGTAAGAGTTGGGGATAGTCTATTTCGACGCAACCGGGTGCAGTTAAGGAGACAACGTGGTGAACAAGCACGGCATCGTGCGAAGCAGCCAACGCAGCCGGACATTTCGGTGGATACGGCAGCACACGACCACAAGACTACACGCAGTGGAAGGCGATACAGCGCTTACGCAATCGGACTACAAAAAAACGAAAAAAGGAAGGATGTGATGGTAGCTTACGTGCCAAACCGCCAGCCAACAGCGCGAACTGGTTTCCACCAATCGGCAACACAATCGGAGATCGCAATCAGTTCGCGGCACCGCCAACCAGTGGCGCACACAAGCTACCGATCGGACGAACAGACCAACGGCTCGGCAAAGTGTCTGGCAAACAAGCGTGGTCCGAATATCCAATCAAAACCCGAGACGGCTCGCAAACGAGTAAGCGACGTTAAGGGGATCGAGGACTTGCATCAGACGCCTGACCAATCAGCGTCACGTCAATCCGGTACGCGAACGACCGTTCATAGGCCAGAAAGAGCAGGCACTGAACCGAAACCCATCGGCCGATTGGTTTTTGATCGTCAAGACACAGCATGGGGAACCAATTGTAGCAAATGCCATGGACGAATTACGACCGAACGATTGGAGGCGAAACGCCCAGGATCAAAGGACACTGGCAAATGGAGACAAATGCATGAAAGTGTAGTAGCCGAATAGAAACGGGCGCAGAAAATGGTCATATCTGATATAAAAAGAAAGCAATTCTCGCCAATAAAGATTTTCGTGTCGCCGCCACCTGTTGTTCTTTCTGCCGGAGGGCCGCACGTTTTACAGCCACCAAATACTTATCATGATGCAAGTTGCGTAGCCCTTTTCTTAAATGCAAACCAAAGTATTGGCGGCGCTCGGAGACCGTTATTAAAACTCGCGGTTAATTAGGGCCTACCTACAGTATTCTGCGGTCTTCCGTTTATTGGACGGCCCTTGTTAACGGTCCTGTGACGGTGTCTCCAACCACTTGGTTCGTGCTCTCCCTTTAATTTCGCCGGTCAACGCTTGCTTTATTTGGAGCAACGTCGAGCCTCGTTAGTGCCATGACGGATAGACCGCATGGCGAGGTCCGTTTGGTCGTGCGCCCGTGTGGGTGACTGTACCACGATTGCCTAGGTACCACAGATAGTTGTGGTTTTACCATTGACTTAGGCGGAACCATTCCGCTAGTTGTGTGTCCGATCAACCTGCTTTTCCGCTGGACCAATGTGTGCTGTTTTACTATTGTGCTGGGCTGGATGCAATATACAAGCAGAGTCCTCCTGACTGGAGTCTGGTTGACCGTTAGTCTAGGAGACCTGTGCTGCCCCGGTCGGCCAGCTAACGCAACGGTGCGCTTCATCAACTTGGACACCGGCGTAAGCAGCCATGCTCCAGGTGGCTAAACAATCCTAAAAGTCAAAAGACATTATCAGGAAGTTATCAAAAATCCAACCTTGGCTGTGCGGCTGCGACAAAGAAACCTACAAAGTCAAACGTGTATCATAACATACCTTCAACACACTCACCTCCTTCTTGGGCTGCTAGCACTGGCCAGTTTGGGACAGCCGTGTTGTGTCTGCAAAAGCGGTCAACACAAATAAGTGCCACAGCATAACTAAATGAATACATACCTTAACGAACATGTGACCCTGATTGTCAAGCGTCCAATCACCCGCTCATGGCTTGTCAGTAACCTCAGGCTCTTCAAGCAACAACGCAAATGGGACGTCCCCGTGACACCAGCTGAGTGGTTCGGGTCCACCCCCTTCTTGCTAATGTTTGGTGACAGTGCACTAGGACGTGGTGAAATTTGCTTGGCATGCGTCCTCCCTATAGAAAGCTACTAAGGTCCGTTTAATGGCAATGCAATTAGGCGGATATGATGCCCTTCCAACTAAAGCCACGGCCCTATGGGCACGCAGTCGACCACATCCCAGCTACGGACGACGCTCATCCGCACACACACTACCTATGCAATCAATCAAAAATGCAGTGGCGCATATTGGAACTCGAATAACAGCTAGATACAAGCACCCTTGCATACACGCACAAACTCAAAGCTCCATCGTTCATGGCTAACTAGCACCTTCCCCCAAATTTATTTGTACCCCCAACATGATCACACCTACATAAGCTTCTTGCATTGTTCGAGCATAAGGAATTCATTTAATTATCTATGTTTCGCTTATGTTCTAAGCTTGACAAGTAAGCACCCTGCACCTCCGTCTACTTGGTCCCCAGCACACCGGTACCACGGCGAATCCCTTAACCCCAAGATTCATCTACCACCGTAAAGTGGAGTTACTACTTCCCTCATTTTAAGCTCGCAATGAAGATTTTAAATAAATTAATAAATAGTTTATTCTCAAATTTATAGACACACCAAATAATGCCTGATTTGGTGTGTCTCTACAATTTTGAGATGGGTGTACGCTGAGCTTCCTGTGGTATCCGCAGGTTTTATAAGTGACTGCAGACGTCCAAAGCCAATGGAATCGGTTTTTGTGACACGTACAGCGTTACGGATAGCACGTGGTGCCTATTTGTCAAGCCAACTGCGCTCAATTTACACTTTTGCTTCCCCAAAATGAGACGAAGATCACTGCTGTCTTGCTATCATCGTTTTGCCTTGCCTCAACAGCTAATGGCTCAGTTACTTTTGCGGTCAAGCGGAGGCAAGCACTGTGGGCCCCACATTGCGGAATGAGGACGTTTACGTGCCCAGTGCAAAGCGATTAAGCCAAGACATATAAGGCCCTAGGCAAAACTGCTCACGTGGCTTACCTGTACGAACAGTTGATAGTAACACTAGAGCAGACGTACTATCCAAAGCTCAGCCTTGGGATTCTCAATCACAGTTGAATCGGGTTCTCTTTATAGTCGGTAAGCTGTAAAAGCTCCTTACTGGTGCTCTGCCACATCCTAAACCGTCGACTACCAAGGATGCTAAACCAACATTACATGGCCGCTGTCATGTCTACATAAATACACCCAAGTTAACCAAAGCTACACTATGTAACTTACTGCTAGTTGGCCAAGGGTTTCTGGAACGGATAAGTGCTTACCTGTTGGATGTAGATAAGTAGGAATCAACGTTGTTGGCTAGCCAAACAACTTCCTCATGGTGCCAATTGTTTGCTACAGGTTTAACCTGTGGCAACAAACACTTCGACAGCAGTGTTTCAGAAAGTGGTGGGTTTCCGGCTGGCAAGCGTACCTCCATTAAATGTTCCACATGTCTGCTTATGAACACGGACGTGGCGAAGTTGACTCTCCACAAAATAAGGCCACGGCCCCGTGAATACTTAGATAATTACATACAATCCACAGACACCCAACGCATATTTCTACACCGCCGAAGGTATCAAGCAGCCACAAATACATCGACACAATTACAAGAATAAGCTCCAAAGCTACACATATACGCCATTACATACACATCCATAAACGTTTATCGTTATGGCGAACATGTTGTATATTCGTAGGCATTTGTTCACACTTTAGCAGAAGATGATCATGCCTGTATAGGCGTGCCTCGCGTAGTCGAAAATAAAAGTTTGTTTAGTTATTTAGTTATGCTTGCCGCCTTCGCAGTAAACAAGGGCACTGGTCAAAGTTTTGTCCTCTACAGGCGGTATATTAATAAGAGGATCACCTTTGTCGCCTTCTCAGACGCACTCCACCTCTTTAAAGTAAACACATTTTAGTATTGCCGTACCTCGCCCCGGGGAATCAAGGTAAATTGATGCGAGCGGTTGCTGAACTCAGCTCCCGCAGTGTTAGCGGTAAGTCATACGACTTGTGGATATTCGCACTTTCGGAGCATCCTGGAAACCTACTGGAGACCACACCTTGCTATTCCAGGGTGTTAGGGTTAAAGAACTGTTGTGCAACACTTCCGCTTTTTGCTCCATGCTGGAAACCTACAGGGTAACATTCAGCTAATTTCTGTGGGGATTCGTCCACATCTTAGGGCCCTTACAGCAACCCAAGTTTCTGGGTATGTTCTAAACTCAAAGAAGCAGAACCCCGGCTATGGTAGAGTTGTGGGACTCTGCGAATGCGCTGAATGCATGGGTCCCCTGGTTAAAGCTACTTGTGACGACGATCGTGAGTTCGAAGCGCACTGGTGTTAGGCCAATGACTAGCGATTATCTCTTATGATCGGTTTTGTCAGCAGGGCCCCACGGAGTTAGGAGCTCACCTGTTCGCTTCGAGTAAATTTTATGGTTAGGTCAAGGACTACTAATTCCTGGGAGTCCTATGTACCACATGTGTCGACTGTGATTTGCTGCATTGTACTCTTTATTCAGACCGCGTTGATGCAAAGTTTTTGAAACTGTTCTTACGTCTAACCGAGGGTAACATGCTACAGCCTCCCATTGGCATATATACGAGATACCTTATAAAGTAATAAATCAAGGTAGGTATATTGCTAGACGGTTGCATGACGCAGTGCACTCGAGCGACCAGATCAATACGTTCACAAACACCATCCTCTTGCATAGAGAGCGCATACGTAGAGAGCATACGCACCGTTTTCGCGACTATTTTACGAAGCATTAGAGGAGTATTTTTATAATGTCTGTTGCAACGTTCGACATTCAACAACGCCAGTATTCCCGTCGCAATAATAATGGATGCATCGGCCTCTTTACATTTACAGTTAAAGGGTTTTGTGCACTATCGTGGTATTCTTAAGGCTTCTTCGAGCGACCTTTGTGCTCCTCGGTTTTATTAGTAGCAAAGTGGCGCGTAGCGCCGTATTTATGCACTTTTATAGGCAGGTACCCATTCTCTTCGAACCTCACTTCACGTACTGGAAACTTTTAGTTCACTCAAAGGAAAATTAAGTGCAACACCTTAAGAAGGAACGCAAAAATTTAAAATGATTTCTAGTTGACACAAAAGGCATTTAGGCACGTTCCAAACAACGACATAATATGACTGCGTACTTAACCATAAAAATACAGACTAATGTAAAATACAACCTGAACGATTAGTTGTCAT
The DNA here is from genome assembly GCA_944474145.2 of Dicrocoelium dendriticum. Classification (NCBI taxonomy): domain Eukaryota; kingdom Metazoa; phylum Platyhelminthes; class Trematoda; order Plagiorchiida; family Dicrocoeliidae; genus Dicrocoelium; species Dicrocoelium dendriticum. The sequence goes on from OX104063.1 coordinate 227,976,446, forward strand.
CTGTGTTCTGAAGCACAGAGTTTATAATTGCGTATATTTGCAGATAATAGTTTGCTGAAGCTACTATGGCAAAAAGTGGAACAAAGGTAGGCTACCCAGTACAAATTTTAATCGCTGGTTACGAAAAGCTAAACTCTGTGTGCTGCGTGCCGCTGTTAGCATGTTCCTCTTTTACCATTTTTCCAATGTCGAGAAACTTATTAGGATCCGGGTTTGGACTGAGAGATTGCCTCCTTCTGAGATGGGAGGAAATAACCAACAAAGGCTTAGCTAGACCATGGCTTTGTATCGAACCAACCCACTGTACCCAACACCTCAACGACTGATATCTGGTGAAAATAGTTGCACACGAATTCCCTACACTGCAGCAAGTATACACACTTAAAGAAAGTGAGACCCAAGATAGTCTAGAAATTTTACTTACCTGCACGATTATTCTTACTATTCGACTGCCCTCCATGACTACGGCGGGCCTTGACTGAGCTAGCTGATCAACCAACAGAGGAGTCATTCGAGTACGAATAACGGAGTAAACAACTAGTTGCTAAGCGGCTTTGCCAGTTAAAAATTACCGTTCAGAACGCTCGACGGCAGTGCTCCAGGACGTAGTGGGTTTTCGAGCAGCAAACGCCCTCATTTTAAAAAGCCATATAAGTCCGCTTATCAACACCGTGAATTGGCGGATGTGACTCTCCACGGAATAAAGTCAATGCCCACAATTACACTCTGGCATATCGACTAGATCGACTTTCACTATTTTTTGGCATATACAAAAGAGATAATCACAGTCTTCACGTACTGGCACCACTTCATCTACTTTGCATTTGGGGTTAAATCTATGCACATACGTTTCCAGTTCATCGTCATCCCACAGACAAATTTGCTTCATCTGAGTACTTCTTTCGTTGCTGTAAATTATACAAAATTGGCTACAGCCGATTACGTGCATTGTAGTGTAGCTGTTGCTTAACCCAAAGGCTTTTAAACTTAGATCATGCCGTAGTTAATGTGCCTGGACAAAGTCAAGCATAAAGTATTCATTTATTAATATATTTAGTTATTCGCAACTGATTATATATATATAAAGCACACCATGCCTTTCACCTTGCATTGACCGGTTTTCTGCTTTCAAGCAGATATAGAAAAACGTGTATGTAACTTGGAAAAACGTCAAAACTTCTAGATAGTGATGCGTATCTAGATTAGCACAATTTAGCATAAAAACCGCTTTAACAACTTGGCACGACGTGCTGGGCAGAAAAACAGTTTTCTGGCGCATATAGTCAAAGGCAATGGTGCGATTATGTTGCGCGCATATTTTGGTAGCCAGTAAGTTATCCTAAGTCCACAAGCCCTTAGGACAACTTGTAATTGGCCCACGAGCACAAGACTTCGGTGTGCAATCGCCAGAGAATACTGGGCCGCGTAAACAAAAATGAATATAAACTTCACAATTCTTAAGCATCTCAGTGTTTGCGAATTTTATCCCCGGACTACCTGAGCCCGGTCCACATGAATGAACCAAAAGACGTTAGAAATAACTTGGCCATTATGAGCCAAAAAACGCATTTATTCCTTAGACAAATTTTGCGTTTTATCTCTTTGAGCCTATGTTATATGCCCATAATGCTATGTAAACACTACCGGTGTGCCAGAGGCGTCTGCCGCTAAAAATTAGGAAATAAGTATCCGATATAGACATACAACAACAGCCACAGGTAAGTCACGTCGTAATAGATCTCGCTAGAAACAGGGGGGAAGCTTAAAACATCGAAATCAAAACCGCCTTATCCACGGCAACCTCCAGCGCCGCCGTGAACATAACCCCACAACCAAAGTTCACTCAACGTGTCCAACCAGTGGGACACGGAATCCGAACTTAAGAGCACTAGGTTCCTGTCATATTACACTCACCTTTTCGGTATTATAAAAGGTTCCAGCTAACCTTCCAATGATCCAACGCCAAATTCCAGCAACCGTCACCGACAATTTATTATTGCTAAAACTACTGGGCATTCATCAAGCTCACAAGAGTACAGCAAATCTGCAACACCCCAACGTTTCAATATAGCCAATGCAAACCCCAGTAGGTACCGGATAGGTGTTACATCCAGTCAGTTCTTACGGCCGTATCAAGACTCACACCATTGTAATAAGCCGATTACTAATGCGACCACTAACTTTGAACGGCATGGTCGCAATACGTATCTACGTAATAGTCCTAGCCCCATTCCGCGCAAGTCAGCATTTGTTGCTGGTCAAGCTACAACGCCACATAGGCTGCGATCACGAAAATATGTTAAATAAGTAAAGGGCTCATTCTTGAATTCAGCTAGTCACACAAAATAAGAAATTTTTAAAAGATACGAACAAGTATGCTTTGCAACAGGCAAGTTGCAGGTAGGCAGGTAATCAGAAGTAGCCGAATTTGTACAGTTTGTCACGATGGAACAGTACTAGTGAGGAACAATGTAGTCAGTGAAGTGACGTTAGTTTAGTTTAATGTTTGCAATGGGGCCAACAAAAAATCTATATAAATGTAGTGGTAAAATTATGTGCAGAGCGGAAGCATTTCCTCGTACGTATCGAGAAGCTTGTGGAAGTCGACTCTAATCAACTTGCACGAACACTGCTCTTCTCCGGCTTTATGAACCCCACTACCCTGTAACTGGGCCACCGTGTACTATCATACCGCGTAGCGCTTCGAAAACCCTTGTAAACCATTCAGTATGAAACACTGCGAGCTGCGAGTCCTCTGAGCAATGATGGCTGGATACTTATACGGCGCTGCATCACTTAACTCGACTACTGGACATGATGTAACTGACACCGTCCAGCTTGTTCCAGCCACTCGGAGGAGTTCTTTGACCAACTTCTCTACACCTGACCATTCGCCTGGTTACCTAACTCAAACATATACACAACCGACTTCAGCTTACGCTCCTTATCAACATACCGCCCTGCCCTCTGCCAGCCTCGTACATTATTCTCCGCTCTCTAATCGATCGTGCGTTTGAACGTATGATTACAAACCAACCTCGTACCTCCTCGGGGTTCGATCGCTGCAATATTGTTTGACTTCAACAACCAAACCACTGCGACAGACTCATGTAAAATCTTCTCCTTGAATGCTCGAGTCATTGCACGCAAACTGCACCACCTTGCCCCTTCATTCTTCAAAACCGCATGTAGTACGCAAGTGGAACGGTGGCTGATAGTCTGATGCGCCACTTCATAAGCTTGGGCATACCCCCTTCTGTAGTATCCACATCGATCAATGGGGCGGCGGTTGTCTTATATACGTCACCAATAAATTCCACGCGTCAGTTTTACAAACCGTACAACTTGGAAGTCCCGAAAACACAGTCTGGATTCGGACCATAGTAGGTCAAATTGCCATCCATTTATGCTGCATCTAAAACCCACCGCATCCCGCTTGTACTGGATTTGACGAATGCACTAGGTTCTTTCATGACTTTTCATCCCTCCTGGCTCCTTATTAAAGCCATCAGTAGATACTTCCGTATGACCCCATCGCTGGGTACCCCCAAGTATCGAGTCTTCGTAAATATCGTCTTCACACACGACTGGACACAAAATGTGTACATACCCACAAGATTGCCCAACATAATGGACCTAATAATCACCAATGGTACCCCCATTCAAGGGCCAGTGTATTAGGTAATGTTTCGAATAGTGACCACTAGGTGGTGAGGCCACCATTCGAGCTTCCCAAATCCCGCCACGGCCAATCTACACGGTTTTAGACCCCTCCAGCGCATGAATTCGGAGGCCTTTTTCGTGCACTCCTTGGTCGCTTTATTCTTAGCAACTAGTATGGATACTGCGACTGAAGAACTGTGCCATAACTTCCCGCATTCTATGGTATCCTGGCCCGGTCGGAGCATGCGTTGAAGAGTTCAAAGGCTCGAAGACGCATCCAAGTACAAAATTGCTGCTATACATAAGCAAATGCGCTCACGCTACAAGAATACTAAGGGGCTTCATACCACAATTATTTATGAACGGTCCTAGACTAAAAGAGAACCTTGTATGGCCAGGCAAATACTTTAGTTGAGCGCCCAGCGCGGCGTAGTGTAGAGATGCTAAGTCCCGTGTACTTAGGAAGCCACAACGACTTACCGATTATTACCCACGGGACTCCCGAAAAAAGCGTTAGCACTGAGGTAGCAGAGTAGCGCGCGTTTATTATCCTACACTTCTGTGACGCGTTTATCAGGACTGTTTTGATAAGGGTAACCGCTATCCAAAAGTTTTTAAAGGATCGGATTTACACCATTGCTTTTAACTTGAACCGTTTCAACCGAGCTCTGCGCTCACTAAAGTTGTCACATAGCACCGGGTTTGACGAGGTCCCATCTTTCTAACTAATACTCAAAGTGCCGGATATTCCAATACCTTTTCTTAAACTTTTCATCCTCCCTAGGCTGAACGGCACTTACCCAAGCATGTGGCAGCATTCAACTGTTGTTGGACGACACGGACGAAGCTGTCGCAGAACTATCGATAACTATGGTCCTATAAACTAAACACACGTCGCGTCCAGATTTATGAAAATGGTGGTTAAGGTAATGTTGCCTCACTTGTTACTACAGCGCAACATCAACATTAGTTTCTAACACAGGTTCTATCTGCTAAAGGTTGCCAAACCTGCCAGTTTGTATTCTCAAAATACGTGACGCACTCCATTGACGGTGCAAATGCTAATCAATAAGTTACTGGATATGCAAATAGCGCTAGAAGGGGTTTTCACACTGAAATACTAACGAAGCTATCTGCATTCGGTGTCTCTAGCCATCTTCTTTCTTGATTCTCTTTTAACCTTTCTAGCCAAACACTGTTAGTGAAACTAGATGACACATCTTCCAGAGGAGCACACGTAACTAATGGAGTGTTTCAAGGCGGTCAACTTAGACTTCTGCTGTTATTTATACCTTAATGACCCATTCCAGGTCTTTAAGTATGATACACTATGCATATTCGCCGCAAACACAAAGTCATATATCTATTTAAACTTAGCCGCATACATACTGGCCTCAAAAACATTAAAAAGCTCTCCGCGCTCTCGAAAATTGTTGCGATATTTAGAAAATATTATTCCCACCAGTGAACTTCAATGTTCTCTCTTACCGTTGCGCCATACCACGCAGCTCTGTTACTCTCAGCCGCAAGTTCTTGGATTGCAGTGCCGAATGGCGCGTGCTTGAGACCAACTCATTAAGTTTTTTAGCACGAGCAATCTATAGCTCTGCCAAAGTCAGATCTATTATTAGGTAAATACTGAAGCCTGTAAGCGTGGTAGTCTAGACGCACTGTGTACTAAGTGTGCGCTCGGCCAATTTAAGTGTACTGCTTAACAGTTTTGCCAACTCTCGTAAGAGTGATCGAACAATGATCAATGAATTTTAGCACTTATCCTTAAGCACCTTCTTGGCCCACTTGTGCTCAAGTATCCTGAACGCTGCAAACTGCTTGGCCTCTGCAGCTGCGTAGGCTTAAAACGGAACTGCTATTTTTCTATATACGTCTCAACCACCGACTCAAGCATGACCGGCTTTATGCAACCGACGGGAGATACTCATTACTCCACACGCAAAAGCCACGGTCATGCTTTCTCTCTAAGACAAGTGGCAGCCTTCGTTCTAACACATTTCTTTAATGAGATGCGCATGTATGGAACAAGCAACCGGAAGTTGGCAGAGCGTTAGAAAATGCAATGGAATTCTTCTTTGCCATAAAAGGATTACCAAGTGTCACTAAAGTGGTGGGAGTCCTCGGCTACTGCGTCCCGGAAAACGAGTGTTGACGAACAACCCCTGATCACATGTAGATATATATTCATTAACCAAGCAAATATCAAAGTCTAAGCGTTTTGGGCTTAATACTACCATTCTGTGCCCAACACGCATCCGTGCGCAAGTGTCTTTCCTCAGCACTTAGTCGCAAGATTCCGCTACTTACTTACTATTCTCACTTGTTCTATGAGCTAGACTCCATTCATTGTCAATGTAAGCATACCTGGATTAATGACAGCAAATTTGCGGCACTGCACTCTCCTCTTCTTATAAGCTCCCTACCTACCTATCCGGACGCTATTATATCAACTTCAGCTTCAGCGTTCCTTGTTCTGTATACATAGTACTCCACTGGCTCATTGACCATTCCTTTTTACTACCGAGTCCCTAAGTTCATTGGATTACTTGTTTACATCAATGAGGCGTTACTGTCCAAATCTATGCAGCTTCTTGCTCTTCCTCATCAATTGCGTCACGGTCATCTCTGTACACTTATCCATTTGGCTTTCCAGTAAGAGTTGACGTGGGCTTCGCCTGCTACTGCCGAAACCCTCTACATCCTACACACCATCTCTGCTGACACAATGTTTTCATTCCCAAGATAATTGGACGGTTTCACCTTTAAGCGCTTACGTATCTACGCTCACCTGAACGTTCACTCACAGTGCCCTCTTCTAGCGTGATGAAAGGTGACTGGGTTAGGCTCATCAGGCACAACGCTCTTTAACTCTTATCTCAAGGACATCGTTGGCAAGGTATACCGTTAATAATATAGCCATATTCATCCCTAACATCTCTACTTTTGCCGACGCCCTCTGTTTGTATTCCAAGTTTAATCTTTTAACAACCTATTGAACCGACATTCTAGTCTCATCTTAACTACCTCCAGCTTTCCGACTGGTAATTCTTTACTGAGCAAGTCGCAGCAAACTCTATGCTATGTTAACATTATCTCGGGAACGCATTGACCTTTCACTTTCCATCCATGAAGACACTTCCTTCCCCACCATCTCTTTCCGCGCTCTCCACAGTACCACTACACTTAGACAAAAGACTTCTCGTGAACTGCTTTCATCAATCTCATTTGACCAGTCTCCTGCTCACTGACCACTTCTAGACATCCGAGACGTAATTAGAAACTTGGCTCTGCAGACCCAACGCTCTGTTACTCAGTACGCAAGAGTATAGCTGGTCATGTTCACGTTAATGATTAACCCGCTTTTAAGCCCTAACATGTCGTGTTCTGCTAGAACTCTCTGTTTTACACCTACCTTAATTTTACGACTTAACCTCAATGAGACAACAAACTGCTCCTTCTGAACGCTGTTCTGCTACCTGACCTCTCCCAGAATGCTGATTCACAAAAGAGGTAGGCTCTATAGGGCCAACGCTCCGTTCACTTTACTTTGAAAAACTTATCTGCTTTTCCATCCTTTTACCAATAAAAGGTTTTTCCATTCTAATCTTGGCATTGTGTTAGTTTTGGCTATACTAACGTGTCTGTCAAGTATGCACACCGCCCACTAACCTTAGCGGCCAGCAAATACATCGGTCACCCTTTTCTTTTTAATCAGGTAACGGTTGGTCTCTTCAAACCTTTCTATTCCTACTTAAACGAGACTCCTTGCATACTAATCAAAGCATGACGCATCTTCATGAACTCCTACATAAATTCCTGTTTCTTTTGTATCGCTTAGCACTGATTAGCTCCAAGGCACCCCGTTTATCCTGCCCACGATCTTGTTCCCACGTAACTGCTTTGATGTCGCCGCTGACATTCAAAAACGTTTCTGACCTCAATGCTCACTCGTCTGTCGGCTTATGGCATCTCCTCATCTCACTTAGTTAGAGCATTTATACATGCAGCTTGCACTCGTTCAGGCTGCTGTGCATTGGTCTCTTCTGCTGACTTCGTCCGCCAACTATTTGCTCTTATGTACTAACTACGTGCTCTGCTCAGACCTCGCTTATCTCAATGAACTGTACACCTTAGCTTGCCGCACCAACTGTCACTAACATCTCACTACACCACTTACTTAGGATTGTTCATCCTTACATTTTGGCCGCCTCCAGGCTCCTATGCTCTTACGGCTTCAGAGCGCCCCGTCCAACACTCACTTGTGCTTATTCCTACCTATTTGCTCTGCTCTGCTCGCTTTCATCTCCTCGGTTTCCTTAACTTCCTTATTTAAACAGCGCCTAACCACCCTTGCAAATTTATACCTCACCGACCTTCGACTATTTAACTTACACGTAACTAGCCAATTTCGCCCGCTCCGATGTTTTCCTCCAACTAACCTACCTTTATCTGAACTCAGCGATGCGTTCCCTTTAGATCTGTCGGTCACCTTCCCTCATACTATGCTCTAAGCACAACCTTCCTTATTACTCTTAACCACGCAACTCACGCACTGTTTGCCATATATTCCCGCTCAAGGCTAACTCACGCTATTTAAACGGCCACAAGACTTCTGTTTCACCTACCTGATCCGTGTTCGTCCCTCAGTTCTCAATCACCTTTTGGCCGACAACCCACCTGCGCCGGTTTTATTCTGCCTTCCTCCAGCTCCACCTTTTTCGGACTAGCTATTTAAAAACAGGATACCGCAGCCATCACTTCTGAGGAAGCCGGCACGCAGGTTAACAACATATGACTCTGGCAATGTGGCTTCGTAATCTCTATCGTCTCCCGTCTTCATCGAAAAATTTAATCACAACTGAATTTATTTTTATCCGCAACCATCCTACTTCTACTCTCTACTGACTCCTTTACTCCAGCTTACCTAAAACGTCTGCCTATCTTAGCACCGCGTCTAGGCTATGGAGCGTCAGTCACCAGAAGAATATTGTACACCACTGCTCTTTCTTTATTGCTACCGGCCTGCTCTGCTTTGACCTATCTTACTTCAGCAGCCTTTCGGACGTTAACATACTAGTGTTTGCGTGCCACTGATTTATTTCAATCCCGCTACTTTGGACTTAAAGGTAACGCGCAGCGCATGACAATTCTGAGGGATATGTAAGTTCCCTATCCAGCGCACCTCGTTCGCCTCCTTCGATTAACCGACAACTGTAGCATATTCGCTTTAGGTATACTCAACCTCACTTTGCCAGTTCCCAGTTCTTCGGTTATTTGGAACAGATTTTCTATTCACCACTGAGGCGCGGTCTGCTTGCTCACCTTTTTATTTCGTCACTTTACAGGAACAAGTAATTAAGATATTCAAGTAACAAGTGTTCATGGTAAGGGGTGCATTAGTAGAACCAAGGTTATACTTGTACATGTGCTAACTGCGTTCCCGATGAATTTCTGTCAACTGTTTGTGTAGCCTACTGTTCGTTGCGTTTTGTTCCCGAGGTTTTGGCAGTTACAGCGCCCAGCACCTGCGGCATCGTCTATCGCTGGAGCCTCAGCACTAAGTTTGTTGCTCGATGGTACTGTACCTGGATATGGACAAAGATTATCTGCCGTTCCGACCTGACAAATTAAACACTAGTTGTCTTGGTAGGTTACAATTATTTGGAGGACTGAACAATTATACTCAGCAGTATAGTACTGGCTCTTTCAAATACTTCTTACCTGGAGGTGTGTTGACATTTTACGTCAGTATGTATATAAGAACCATTAGTTTGGTTTCGCAACGCAGATATTCCTGCCGATGCAATGTCATTCCTACTTGGACAAATCCTGGTGCTTTACTAAAGTAAAATGAAGCCAAGACAACTGGGCGCATTTCCAAACTTGTATATCTTCAGTTTGCATACCATTCATCAAGAGATCTTCACTCGGCTTTGTCCGTTCACTTGGGCTTACATGCTAACGTTACCGACGCATCTTACAACTGACCTCGGCATGACCTATGATAGGTGGTTCGGCAGTAGTTGCTATACTTCAAGACCTGATTAATTGTGTTTTGGCTTATTCAGCGCTTCAAAGACAGTTCAAAATGATAGTATGTTATTTAGCCCCGGAAACTTTACGCGGCTCTACAAACGGCATTCAACAACTCTTGCCTTCATAACTTACCTACCAAACGTGCCCAGACCTTTGGCGAAAACAGAAAAGGGACAAACCAGGCATCCACTTAACATGCGCCAGCTAACGGGAGCGATTGGCGCAACTTAACCGTGAATTACGGCCCAAACAACCGCTCAACGATTAACAGCGCCAGTTAAATTTTGCCAAACAATTAGATGTGCGGCAGCGTTCCAGCTCATAATGAGTTTTCGCCCGGTAAGCCTTCCCTCTATAGAGGTAACAAATGCCACTTTAACAAAGCTGGGTCTAGGCGACTTTTAATCCACACCAAATAAAAAGGCATACCATGGCATAACACTGACAAGTCAACAAGCGTCACCTTACACCTTGCTTGCAACGCTGAAACTTCTACACCTACAGGTGTCATCGCTTTAGGTCCGTTGGCCACTTTCTAAACATACGCAGGTTTTTTAAACTGTACTTTTTAGTTAAGCAGCATGGTAACTCTTAACCACACACCGCGTGATTTCCAGCAGGTGATGTGCACGCCAGGCAAAAACAGCATTTTGACCACTGTTCATTACTACGTCGGCGTCGGAGCACATGACAATTGGGACTGCACTTCAGCGCGCATTCACATTTTATACCTGTTTAAATCTGTTGTTGATGTGAAACGTAAAATCACTGAAGCGGCCGGTTAACGGACTACACGCTTCCGCACCACGTGCGCAAGCCGACGCATACAGTCGTAATGCAATGCAATCAAATTAACTCACCCATAACGAAAGCAAATGAGATACAACTTTCTTGTATATATCATTACGACATGTACAATATTATTAGTTATACTAGTGCCTAGCCTTCTGCTTCGGTAAATAAGCTTACTTTAATCAGCACTAACTGTCATCATTTCTCCTTTTACAATTTTGTCGTTGATCTTTTCTTGCCCTTCGCACGAACCCAGTGCACTGCCTCATCTCTCATCCATGCTCTTCAAATTACCTCTCATGGATCACCTGCGACTCTGTTTTTATTTGTTGACGTATTACTGTGGTGTGTGGCAGGTTGAGTATATCCCTACAAGCTTGTACTGATCGCACGACCAACAGAGTCTTCTTTTTACCTTTGTACTAGTTGCACAGTTTATTCATGAACGGCTGAACAATTTTCTACTGCCGCTGGGACCATTGCCACAAAACGCCGGTGTATCTGCACCCACCTAACATGCCTCCGTGGGCTTGCGTCGCATATTTAATAATAACTATTCATTTACAGGGACTGTGCCTATGCGTTTGCGAATCCGCCAGTTAATACACAAAGGCCATCCTAGTTTATGAGCTTCTTGAGCGGTGATAAAGTTCACGGTAAAGAAGTGAAATTGTATTGGTCGTGATACCAGTGAGTGCCGACAGGTTGCCCCTGCGGTGGTGTCTACTATTTCATAATGCAGCCTTTGGACTAACATAGGTGGTAGAGAAAGCGGATACTCAGCAATTACTTTGTGATGGATAAATACACCTTGAACTCAGGTTTCTAGTTTTAACGACCATAAGGTGCGTGTGACTGATCCGGCTGAGATCAGTTAAACGTTATGACAGTAACTGCGAGTAATGTGGATGACCAGCGAGCCAAAAGCGTTTCTATGCCGTGAGGCTAAATGAAGTGGAGTATGAAGTTGGGCTAGGGCAGGCCAAAGCTTTGTCCAGGCTCCATCTTTGGCAATCTCAAAAAGACAAACCTCCGAATGGCAGTTAGCAAAAAGCATATGTTATTTCGGAAATAATTGTTGTACGTTCTTCTTGAAGGCCTACGGATTGTAAATCCTTCGCAACCCTGGTGGTACTTTGTTCCGGATACTTACGTAAGCAACTAGGAGGTAACAAGAACGCAGTTTCTTATTCGCTGGTAGCGGAGCAATAGTGCAGCGCTTTTTTCTGAGGTTAAATGTTGCTCCTCTTGAGCTTGGGCATGCTCAGGCTCTTAAGTCGCATGGCTAACTATTCTTCAGCCTATTGGTAAAAGTGCTCACCGTGTGGTTTTATTGCCATGGAAACGTCGTTTCCCACTTTTTGACCAATAGGGTTTGTATTGAAATTTCTGGCCTGATGACCTCTACAGCTGGCAGGCGGTCACTAACCCAATGGATTGGAACACCTCTTAGCTTTCAAAGTTAAACGATGAGCGGCAAGCTTTGTCGTGCAATATGATTTTACTATTTGTGCAACTCGCGATTTTCTGCAAATTTGAATTCTTATCAGAAGTTTTCCACGGATAGAACTAACTGAGGGTGCCTAATAACTAAATGCGCAACTTATGGCACCGAGTTGTGCTCACACACACAATGTCTGGCTATTCGGACAACAAAGCGACAAGAATATAATTTATAATAAAAGACGTTAGAAGCAGCGTCTTGTTGAACTGAAGTTGGATGTGCAAGCAGGCGGCACTGACAACAATTCTCTCGTAAATGAAAGAGGTACTCAGCTAACAGCAGCTTTACGGTATTTGTTCCTTGGGGCAGAGCCACTTAATTAATGGGGATGCGCAGAACGTTATGCTCATTGCTCTGTTGGATGCGTCTGACTGCTGAATATATTCGCTGGTACCCAGTAATCCTGCATCGATCCACTTATTTTCGTTGGATCGTGCAGTAAGGAGTTTTCATGTCGACTCCAAAGACCTTGGAAAACTACATTCAGCCCACTAGCTTTATCCTGATTGTTTGCTTGCGTAGTTACTCTAGGCTTACCTAATCCATTGCTACCTATGTCAGTTGGAGGTATTGCACTCCTTTGAAACTGGTAGAATAATTATTGCTTTAAACTTGACGATTTTAAAACCGATATAGGAAGGAAGCGATTGTTAACACTTTGCCAGTTATTCAGCTATCTGCTTAACGCCCATATTGTGCGAAGTGGTAGAAAGTATCCTCAAGTGGACACTTCAGCTTACTTTTAATAATGTGTAACTTATCCTTTGCACACGACGTGGTTTTTGACGATCACGCATATGTGCATCCAACCTGCTTTTGCTAGGGTGCAATATGGTAATACATTACGTAAGCTGTGGTCAGCTCAGACGCTAACCTCTGTAGTTGTAACGTATCGCCCTTAGCTTATGCTTCCTGCAAAACGTAATACATAACTTAGTGTACAGGTACATATCCGGCCTTAATCTAAGAGGTAGAGCCGAACGTTACATCAGCAACAGGAATAGTACTATTACTCCGCTGATAACGAGGAACAAACTGCCCTCTCGTTTCTTCTTAGCTGCATATATAAATATTTAGATATCCTATCAACAAGGCTGTGAGGAATCCAGGACCCGCAGCCTTCCTAGATGAAGGTGCGAAACTTCCTGCGCCTAGAGAATGCAAAATGGCTCGTTAGCGTCTGTGACTCGGTTGATTGCTTTCTTGCGACCGGACCGAATGGAGCGTAAACAATCCGGGTGTACCCCAGTGTATCGCACGCGTTATCCAGCAAAACGTGGTATACATTAGCGCGATGAATTTATGATATCCTCAGCTTAATATCTGTTATCTCTACCTCTAAGGTCCTGTCTGCATCAGTTGCACCATAAGTGTAGGAGCAAAGGATGCAAATCCGAGTTTAGGACCAACTTCAACAACGTTCTGTATCGTGTGACTCATTTCAAGCTCCTCTGCGTTCACTCAGGTCCTAGGAACTCATGTGGCAATGTACGTCCAGCTGCAACGAAGGCCTGTTACCACCAATGTGTAGCTCCACCTCTGCAGCTGTGTACCTCGCTTGCCACCATATCACAGCGCCAATAGCGCAATAGTTGACATGCTACTCTTGAACAGCGTGGCAACTGCGCATGTCCGGTGAATGTGACCTAACCGCTGGCAGCGGTTCATTAATCTGCTATCCCTTCCTTGTCCCATATTTACCTTGCTGTAAGGAGTACAGCGCAGTACTTGTAAGCTTAGCTATAGAGCTTACTTACAACTTAGGTCCTTATCTTCAACGCCTGACTATCGACTAGGATCAACCTTTACTTTTGAGAAGCAAGCGGCAGTCGGATTTAAACTAGACGGTCGTGTGCTGCATGCCTTTTCGGGCAAATCTGTAGCTTGCTAGAAGCCAATCCTTATCTCACCATCCATTGTTCTCTTAAGATATCCGTACCACTTGCCGTCGCTGGTTGGTTAATTATTCTGTGAAACTGTAGGTATCCACCAGTGAACAAAAGTCTTAGTAGAATTGCTACACGCTGCCCCTGATACTCATTCCTAGCGCCATTATCTTTCGATCTTCTTAACTTTGCCACCCCTGTTTGGCCTCAGCTATTCGTCTTATGCTCCATGCATCTCTGCGAATCACCGGAGCCTGCTGGATGCTGCTCTTTTAGCTCTCCATTTCTAATTCAATGGGTTGTCTGCGTCACATAATTTGGTGTTTTCGAATTATTCTGACACTGTAGGCGTTCACTAGTAACTAGAAAGCTAAAGCAAAAGGCCATTGCTGACCACTGTTACCGTTGCTTACAGCGCCATTAGCTGCTATTCTTCTTACCTTCGGCACCTCTAGTTATCTACAGCTAGAAGTCGTAGGCTTCGTGCATCTGGGCGCATATCCCGAAACACGCTAGGAGCCACTCCTTACATCACCATCCTATATTTTCTTAGAATATCGGCATCACAAACCTTTGCTGTCTGTTAACATGTTAGGTGACACTAAAGATATCTACTAGTCACAAAAAGACTTCATCAAAATGCCGTTGACAGCCACCAGAACTCTCTCTATTTTATCGTCATTATCTATCATTCGCTTTACCTTCGGCAATTCTATTTGTCTCAGCTAGTGGTCGTAGGCTCCCCACATCTCCTCGAAATCCCGGAGGTGGTCATAAGCCTCTTTTTATATCAATTATTCTATTGGATTGTAGGCGTCACATACTTTCTCTGGTTCGTTGACATATTCATTGTCACTGTAGGTGTCCACTAATAACTAGGAGGCATAATCCGAATGCCTTTGCTGGCCACCGATAATCTAGCGCATTTTCATTCGTTCTTCTTATTTTCTAGCCTTTTGTTGCTGCGGTTTGCAGTAGGCTTCATGCGTCTCCGCGCAAATCTGGAGCTCGCTTTTAGACACACCTTTTCTCGCTATCCTATTTTCTATTGGGATGCCTGTATGGTTAACATTCGCTAAGCGATTGCTCCAGAAAGCTGGCAACACTGTAGGTAATGCGTTAATTTAGCTAATGGTCGTACATCGTTCAAGCGATATTCTGACCAAAATATTTATTTTTAATATTAGTAATTGTTTCGCTACAAAACTTGTTTTTACCTTTGCCCGCAATTATATCCAGTTGAGTTTGGCGCTCGAAGTCCTCCGTTAATCAGAATTTTTTTATATTTTACGTTAATGATTACCCGCTTATTACGTTGAACTGCCGTTTGCTTATAGAAAATATTTATTTAAATTTCTTTTTATTGCATTTTACCAGAACGCATTACAAAGCTTTATCTTTCCACATTGTTGATGTCATCTCTCCTATCTTTCTATGGGCGTCCGATTTATCGGGACACTAAACTTACCAAAAGTTATTAATTGCGCCGCAGTAATGATCACTGAGAAACGGTTTCTGCAGCATTGGCGGAAGTTGATTAGAAGGTACGCAAAGGGTCCGTTGCGAAGGTAATCGCAGTTGATAATATTGCGAAGCATGATGGCCGACATTGTAATCCACCTTTGATATAACGGAACGCGTTGAAGCCTATTTACAATTTACGTGCAGCAGAAGCAATCGCTTATTGAACTAATACGTGCTACAAAAACTAGTACCGCCATCCTGGTGCAGTACCCCAGACCGAGGAGTACATAAATTTAATTCCATTATTGCTCATGTAAGAACATGTGATCACTGTACATTCTGATCTGACCCCTCAAGGGCACAGCTTCTATCCGAGTATAGAAATATATCTTTATTGGTTTATTTATTTTAAAATCGACTAGATATTGATTTCTTGATTTAAACAATGTGTTTGATTTACTCTTCCATGGGAGGCCCTTTCATTAACTTCTAGGAATCGCCACAACTTCGCACTTCATTTCTTAGTTCGTCAGTTTCTTAGGTGGCTACAACGCTACTCAAATGTACGAAGCTTGGTAAATTTAGTTGCTAAATACTACCAGTGTCCTCTTAAGCTCGGTCATAGGCCCAAACTCTTAAAAGTTTCTCATCAGTGGCCACCAGACTTAACTTCCGTCTGGTTGTCTGGTTCGCGCCGATGCTACCTGATGTGGACGGAAGTATCACGTCTTGAGGACAATGACATAATACATGGTTTATTGGACAAAGTACTCAGAGTTGCCACTTGATACCAACCCCGGTGTGCATGAGTATAGTGTCTACACATAAAACCTTGTGGGGGTTTTTTACCACCATCAGGATGTCCCATGTTATGCGTTGAGCATTCCACTGAGTAACTCCACAGACATATAGCATCCTGTTTATTTTCCATGTGCGCCCCGTTCTCCAATACGGATTACCAGTCATCTCACTGCTTACCAAGTTCGGATGTCGCCTGTTTGATTGGATGCAGCAGGTTGGCTCAAAGTCCATCTTAAAGATACAAGACTTGCGCTAATTGACTTCAAAGTTACAAGAAGCACCTGTTTACCCTGGATTATCTTCGACATCGTGGCGACCTGAGTTTACCTAAAGCATCATGGTGAGAGAGCTAGTGATGGCGCCACAAGCGTTCATAAACAATATCGATAACAATTTAACGCTGAGTCAAAGCAACAGTACGTTTAAGCCAAGAAATCTCCGAACTCTTTCTAATCTCGCCGCATCAGTCGGCGTAGTGAGTAACTTGACCAGTTTACTTATACTTGTGATCAACACAAAGAATGAAGAGCGATTTATACATAAATAAATATACAAATAAATAAATGAACCTTTTACTCCAAACAACGCGCGGAAAGCCGTTACAAGCATGAGCATGTTACCATGACAAAGTGTAATCAAAATGAGCAAAAGTACTGGTTTTAGTTAACAGGCAGTTTATGTGAGTGGGTGTATATGCTTATGTAATGGCTATGTATGTATCTGTGTAGCGTGTGCTTGTAAGTGTGTTGCGCCGTTTGACTGTTTAATCCCCTCAGGAATGTAAGACTAAACGAATGATGTCCGTGGGTTGGAAAGCGTTTTCTGATTATACACAGGGCAGTGACGTTAGTTGGTAATGAGCCACATCCGCCACGTCAGTGTTGTTAAATAAACTTAGGTAGCTTATTATAAGAGGAACCCTAGCAAGACGAAAACCCAGCACCTGGTAAACCACTGCCACCAAACTATTGACTGGAACGGGTTAAATCGGCATGAACCATACAATATTAGATCATAGCATGTTTCAATCATTTTCGCGCTGTAGCGATCCGTTGCTTAACACTGGGTGGTGCTTTGTGCAACTTCTGAACCACTCATACCAGGTTGGCCGGGGGTTAGAGGTCAGGCAGACTAAATATTCCAGCCCCTTCTTGTGGAGTTGAGTAAGGGTGGCTGCTTTCTCCATAAAGCGGATTATCCCTAGCCGATTGTCGAAGCCCCGCTTCCCAGCAGACACATTTCGGAAGCAGAAGCTTAAGTTGAAAATCGCAAACATTCACCTGTTTACGCCTGTTTGACTTGAGAATATCTTGCTCACACAACAAAATGAAGTTCTGGTTTAAACCTTTCTTGATGCCCTGGCCGTCGCAAAAAGCCAAACTACCTCGTCATACTTGTCGCATGGAGTGATATGGATAGGGTAATTGGTGCTCGGAATCGTCGGAATGATGATTGGCGTTGGTATCAAATCAGTTGGTTATCGTAGTTGGATCAACCAATGCTAGAGGTGGAACTGTCATGCGCCGGCGGCCGTATCTCTGGTAAGCACAAAAAAGCATGCAACGAACAATAGGCACCCAGTTAAACACACAGACTGGAATGCATCGAGAAATATTATTAAAGGTGTGCTTGCATGCAGCAGTAATTAGTTCCTTTGTACAATGTAATTTTGTTCAGCGAACAGGATTTTCAGGTGCTTCTTACATCACGTCTCAGGTGTTGTTCAGAATAAAACTAAAGCGCATGAAGAGCGTTCAGTAGGGCGCATGGTCCAGAGAGAAATAAGCGTGTTCACAAAGTTCAATTAGATGTACGGGAATTGGAATGAAGCGCAGCTAAAATGGTGTATTGGTGAATAATGGCCTTGCTTTTTCTTGAGGAAGGCCGTCAAAGAAACGGGTAGTAGATTAGTTGAAGCTGAGGCCAACTGGATTATTATGCATAGCAAGGAGCAGTCAGTTCACACAACGGCGTCCTAAGCGGGGTAGCAAATGCAAATAGTCGGTGAAGAGCGGATGCATGCAAGAGAGTTGCTGTGAGTTGGTACTGCCACTCATGACGCTAAAACGCGGATGCAAAATTAATCAGAAATCCCCAGAAACATGAGAGACGGGCCACGTAGGCTAAAGCTGTGGGATGTTTGGGGGCGTTATTTGAGATACATTCAGATTAATAAGGAAAGAAGCAAGCCCATGCGGTGACCTTCATAAGGTTATAAAAGCTGAACACGAGCTAAATAGCAAAAGTATGGGAGGAAATGCTAGTTGAGTCTAGTAAATCCGAAAATAGCCCTGTGCTGGTTTAACTAAGGCCGTACTTGGTTTACCATGAAGCTAGAGACGGGCCAGGTTAAACTAAACCAGTGCTATGTATTGTGGCTATGCTCTAGAAGGTAAGATATTAAAATGTGAAGGAGCGGACGCATACAGGTTCATTCAGTATGGCAAGGTTGGAGCGAGACTGGTAAGCGTAAGCGAAAATGGTAAATGTAACGTGCGTTGAGTTATGGCCTTGAGATAGTTGTCGCTGGTATAAGGTAACGATAACGCAAAAGTTGAGGGAAGTCAAAAGTTGAAGGGGTGAGCAGCGGAAATATCCAGCCATAGAAGTGGGCATTCACGGACAGAAAGCTGATCACGATTATAAAATGGATCTGGAGAACAACTAACTTCCACCTTTAAGAAGTGTTCGGGTAAAGCATCCGGCTTATTCAGGTAAGGAAAACAATCGGTGATTATGCAGTACTATGAAAGATAAGCAATGGGTCGACGGATAATACTCTGACCGTCATGCCAATGAAAGTCAACGTTCATAACAAGGATCACAGATGGACCGTATTGGACGAAAGATAATTTGTAAGTTCGAGACGAGCAGTCATAAAAGTGAAGCAGCTGGGCGGATAGTCAGAAGTGAAGATATAATATGAGTGAGAAGAGCTTGTCGATGAGGAAATGAAAGGTCGCAATAACTCAAGGTTTGTGGAGGGTAATTGTAGGACTAGTTAATACTAGTCCGAGACGATGCGCGGAATGAAGCGCGGATATCAGAAGGCAATGGAAGTCGGACACAGCGGACTGTATTCGATGGGCTAGAACAAGAAACGGACGGATGAAGCGAGGCAAGAGCGTACACGTGAGCGCGGGGACTTACAAGGCAGTTGGGTGTCGAGCCGGTTGTAAGATTAAAACAAGAAGGAGTAATGTACAATCGGTCAACAAGTAAATTGTACACGAAAGATAAGAGTTATCTTTTTGGGCGCTACAGAGCTCCCCCCTAGAAGGCTGAACATAGAAAGCCTTCGAAATCGAAAAGAAATTTCGAAACGGGGTTCGTGAGGCAAGATCGTGCCGAGTAAAAATGAGCGTGCGTTCGTGTAACTGGGGGTTCGTCGGAAGTCGGAGTCCGCTGTGCCGTTTATGATTTGTTATTTATTGAATGCAGGGCAGGGTGCATTTCGGCGAGCCGTTGGAGCCGGCTTGTCGGACTACAAAAAACTGGCTAGTCCAGAAAAAGGCCGACAGGACCTCAACCTCTGCTGCTGCCAAACGGTGCGCTTGGGATTGGTCTTTCCCCCCGCCGCACCCCGCCCCGCGCCAAAACGACCCTCGTCCCACGTAGAAACGACCATGGTCCCACGGAGAAGCGACCCTCGTCTCGCGGAGAAGCGATCCTCGTCCCGCGAAGAAGCGATCCTCGTCCCGCGGAGAAATGACCCTCGTCTCGCGGAGAAGCGATCCTCGTCCCGCGAAGAAGCGATCCTCGTCCCGCGAAGAAGCGATCCTCGTCCCGCGGAGAAGCGACCAGTGTTCGCGTCAGGGTCCTCGAAAACATTCCTCGTGTGGGACAGTCGATCGAAGGGGAGGGTTGGGACATGTAAAGATGAGAAAATAGAAAAACACGCGCAGAAAACGCCAAAAAGAACAAACGAATGAGCTGTGTGTTTAAATATTTTTTGGTTTTTGAAATTTTTTCGAAAAAGGTTTTTCGGTTTTTTTTGATATTTTTGTTTGTTTTCAAAACGTTGATCGACCAAAAACGGGGCAAATATATACAATATCTACAAAGCTAAAAATATTTACACTGTACATAGTCGGAGAAACGGACGGGCTTACGTGCCTCCCGACCACGGCGCTTGGTCGTGGGAGGCGGCGGACTAGATTCGGGAGATGTTGGAACGTCTTGTAGACCGAGACCGTGGTCTGGATGAACTGGACCAGGATGCTGTAAGCTGGTGCGATGAGTTGTGACGTCGCACGAAGCACTACTAGACGAAGTAGGCGAGGTAGTTTCTTCCATAAAGGCGGGTTTCAGACGGTCGACGGTGACGACTTCGTGTCGACCACCGCGGTCAATAGTGTACGCCATACTCACACGATGTAGCACCTTGAAGGGTCCTATGTACGGCGACCGAAGAGGCTGTCGAACACCGCCTGCGCGAAGAAGGACGTGTGAACACGTAGACAGCTTCTCGGGCACGTACGCTGGTGTCTTCTGCGATCAAGGAGCGGGTGGACGTAGCTCACGCATCTGGTGAGCCAATCGATCAGTGTAACTTCCGTAGTCAAAAGTGGAAGTACATGGGGCTGGTGCTACCAGCTGTCCGGGCAACCGCAGCGTGCAACCGTAGACTAGCTGCGCTGATGTGGCGTCGAAGTCGGCTTTAACCGTGTTTCTTAAGCCTAGGAGAACGAGGGAAAGCGTTTCAGACCATGAAGGATCTGCGTGCGCACCTAGCGCTGCCTTCAACTGGCGGTGAAAACGCTCCACCATGCCGTTAGCGGCCGGATGATGCGCCGTCGTCTGGACGTGGCGACAGCCTAAATGCTTAAACAACGTGGCAAATGTCGACGAGAAATGTGACCCTCGGTCGGTGGTCACGATGGCGGGACAGCCGTATTGAGCTACCCAGCGCTCCATAAAAGCTTTCGCTACCGTTTCCGAGGAGCAATTTGGGATGGGGACGGCCTCAGGCCATCTAGTAAATCGATCGATGCAGGTCAGTAGATATACGGAGCCTTTGGAAGGCGGTAGAGGACCAACGAGGTCGACGTGCACGTGATGAAAACGTGCGTCTGGCGTCGGAAAAGTGCATAATGGGCTTCTCGTGTGGTTGTGCACCTTCGCGCTTTGACACGGAAGGCAAGCAGCTGCCCAGGTACGGACGTCCCGATTAACATTGAGCCAAATGAATCATGCGGTTACGAGTTTAACCGATGCACGAACGCCTGGATGAGACAAGCAGTGTAAAGCGTCAAAAACGGTCTGCCGAAACTCGCGTGGGACGACTGGGCGCGGCGTGCCCAGAGATAGATCGCAGAGTATAGTGCCGTTTGATGATGTCAGCGGAACGGGTCGTATGTTCAATGAGGGAGACCTGCATAGTAGATCAACCTCAGGATCGTTTGTTGTGCTGTGTCCATGGCTGCCAAGTCGATAGCAGTGCCGGCGTCAGCGGAGATAGCTTGGATGCGGGAAAGTGCATCGGCGACGGCGTTGTGCACACCTGAGACAGGTCGCACATCGGTCGTAAACTGAGCGATATAGTCAAGGTGGCGCGACTCTCTAGGAGAGTATCGGTCGGTAGTCGAGCCGAGCACGTAAGTCAGGGGTTTGTGGTCGGTGAAGACGACAAAGGAGCGGCCTTCTAGGATGTGTCGAAAGTGACGTATCGCTAGATATGCGGCTAGTAGTTCCCTACCGGACGTGCTGTAGAGAGATTTGGTAGGTTGTAGACGTTTGGAGAAAAAGGCTAAGGGCTGCCACGTGTCGGCTGCGCGTTGCTGCAAAACTGCGCCGACTGCCACGTCCGAGGCGTCAGTACTGAGGGACAGTGGGGCGGCCGGATCGTGGTGCGCTATAGAAGCTATGTTGGCGATAGCCTCTTTCAGCGACTTAAAAACAGCGCGTGCTGCGGCAGAAAATTCGAATTTCTTGAGTTTCCGTCTGAGGTGGTCCTTGAGGGGCTGCATCAGCGAGGCGCAGTTAGGTATAAATCGTCGGTAAAAGTTAACAAGGCCATCAAAACGCCTGAGCTGTTTGAAAGAATGAGGCTCGGGGTAGTCGATGATGGCTTGAATTTTATCCTGCAGTGGCACGACGCCTGCAGAAGAGATACGATGTCCCAGAAAATTGACTGCATCGACACCAAGCGAACACTTTTCTGCGTTGATCGTCACCCCGTGTGGAGATAAACGATCAAAATGTGTTCGCACGTGGCGTATGTGCTCTTCTCGTGAAGAGCTTGCGATTAAAATATCAAGATATGTTCAAGTTCAAGTTCAAGCGGGACTGGAACGATAGGATAGATACCGTGAGTGTTCCTTCTTCGGCGGGTCGTTGAACCAGGAGCTGGCGAACTTTGAAATACTGATGGACCTAAAACAAAGACCGCATCACACCCTGTCCAACCAATTAATGCCCACGTATCCTGCCCTAGCAGTCCCTGCTGGGTCGGTTACGTGAAGTAAGAAAGAGAAAAAAGTAAACGCAGGAGGCAAAAGAGAAAGTGGTAAGAGCTAAGCAAGTGGAATACCAAGATATTTGAGTCAATAAAAAAAGAACTGAAAAATGAAGGTGTCAGCTAGGAAAAAGGAAAGGTTTGGTGTTGCCACCCAAGAGCATCGAGCTGGCGCGCAAAACCCTTAACCGTAGGTTCCCTAACCACGTGATCTGGAAGAGAATTCCAGCGATCTATAACTCGGCGCGATAGACGAGTTTCCGTCCTAATCCTATCAGACCGTGGTTTATGCAGTTTCAGTGGGTGACCACGGAGACTAGGTAACGTAGCGGGACTAAAAAGCCCTGACAAGTCCGGGCCAATCTTACCCGTCAAAATACGATAAGTGAGAATCAGGTCCCCTCTTATCCTTCGGTAGTGCATGGAGTACATACCCAAACTGAGCAAGCGTTCAGGATATGTCTGTCCCCGTAGACCCTGCACTAACCGAGTGCCCACTCGTAACACCCTCTCCAAGTCCATTTTGTCTCGGTTAAGACATGGTGGACAAGCCTGAATACAATATTCCAGGTGGGGTCGGACGAATGCCGAAAATAGCTTCACAAACAACTTGGCCGTTAAGATTCCGAAAGAGCGGCGGATAAACCACATCATACGAAACCCTCGACAAGCAGCCTTCTTCCAGTTGTCTCCAGAATGAAGTGCTGATGCGTGTACGACTCCTAAATCAACCTGCTGAGCGACAACAGGGAGTTCACCACCGCCGAGCACATATCTGGTGGGAGGATTTGCAGCTCCGATTCGGAGAACAGAGCACTTGGCCCTATTTATGGGCATCAACCATAAGATAGACCATTCCCAGAGTCTATCCAAGGCACGCTGAATTGCCTCAGGACCCCCCGGGATATCCACAATATTCCAGAGCTTAAGGTCGTCAGCAAACATTAATGATGACACCCCTAGCTCTCCCGGCAAGTCATTTACATAGATCGCGAACAACAATGGCCCCAATACCGAGCCTTGCGGAACGCCACTAAGGACAGCTTGCCTGAGCGAAAGGCTACGCCCCACCCGTACGCACTGTTCCCTCCCCTCAAGGAAGGCAGACACCCATTGAAGGGCGCGACCAGATATCCCGTAAGATCTCAACTTTAGTGTGAGCCGGGGATGTGGAACAGTGTCAAAAGCTTTCGAAAAATCTACGAATAGCACGTCTACAGCGTGGCCACTGTCTACCGCTTCGGCCCAGCATTCACGAGCTACAAGTAAATTAGTCTGACATGAAAATCCTTTGCGGAATCCATGTTGTGCAACACTGAGAAGGTTGAATCGATTCAGATGGTTCTCCACTGAATCCCTTATCAGCTTCTCGAACAACTTGACTACTACGCTTGTCAAACTGACAGGCCGGTAGTTCGCGGGTAGAGCGCTGTCACCGCCCTTAAAAATCGGACAGATGATTGCCTCCTTCCATTCCGAAGGTAGGCTGCAGCTGTCCAGCGATATTGAAAATACGCACGTGAGCGGACCACTCAGCTCAGTGGCCAGTTCATGCAACAGCCTCGGATGAATTGAATCAGGACCGGAAGCTTTAGAGGGATTAATGCCTTGCAGTAGCTCGAAGACCTGAGTCTCCGTTATGCTAAATTCAGCTAAGCAAGAATCCTCTGGAACTCTTGAAACCAATTCAACCTGCGGTAAAGAGGTCTCCCGAGCAAAGACCGCAGTATACTGATCACTCAGTATACAAGCCTTGTCATAGTCAGTTTGCGCAGGGGTCCCGTCTGCTCGCAATAAAGCTGGTATAGACAATTTTGCCCCGCTGCGTCTTTTAACGTAAGCAAAAAACTTCTTGGGATTAGCTGCGGCCGAGTCCGCTAAACCCTGCTCGTATTGGAGACGAGCAGTTCTGAGATCTTGCTTACATTTATTTCTGTTCTCTCGATAACTATCATAGGTACTGGCTGATGGAGCTGCTTGGTAGGTTCGCCAGCATCTAGACCGTTTCTTGAGTAAGTACTTGCCTGTGGTATCTATCCATGGAGGCTGTGCCCTTAACCCTCTTTTCCTAATGAGTGGAATATAGGGTGCGGAAACCTCCGTAAGGTATGCCTTAAATTTATCCCAGGCTAACTGGACAGAGTCAGCCATCGAAATCTCACAGTTCAGAACTGAAGCCTTAGTTCGCATTGCACTAAAGTCCGCCCACCAAATATTCGGAAGTAATTCAACAGCGGTTTCTTGGTGCCTTGAAAGAGCACATCGAAAGGATATGCATGCGTGATCGCTGGACCCTAGAGGTGCACCGCATGAAACGTCAGTCACGAAGTCCAGGGACTTAGCGAAAACCAAATCCAAAGTAGATGGCATTTGGTTATCCATATACCTAGTGGGAAAGTCAACGAACTGGTGCAAAGGCACTTGGAGAGTCAGTTCAAGGAAGTCTGCACCGAATGTTCCTAATGTCGAATTGCAAGAAAGATCGGCCCAACAGACTTCCGGGAGGTTGAAATCCCCTAGAACTAAACACTTATTCGCAGACTGAGTGCGAATAAAGTCAAGTATCCCCCTGGAGGAACTTCCAGGACTTCTGTATACCACTATAACTGTAAACTGGGTAGAGGAAGTGCACAAAACAGCCGATAGGGCTTCAACAGTCTGATCCGACGACTGGAATGTGCAAGTCCTCAACACATCTAAGTTACAGCTCACATACAGTACAACGCCTCCGCCTTGGCGACCAACGGAGCGATCAGTTCGAAGCAGCGCGTAGCCAGGTAAATATACCTCACCGTCCGTGATATCCGGAGACAACCACGTCTCAGTGAAAGCAAGTATGTCGGGACGAGATTTGTCTACAAGTAGACCCAACTCGTGCACCTTGTTCCTTAGGCTACGCACGTTGCTAAGTACTACCTCAAGGAAGTCGGCACGACCATCCCTGGGTCGTGCGCCATCAGGATTGGTTCTGATAGGGCGGAAAGTAATTTCCGGCTGACCACCTGAAAACCCAACAGACGGAGGCCTTGTTCACCAGCCGCCCGTCTAGTTTTGAGGTCTTTGATAGCCTCCTTTAACTTCAACCTATCTGCCAGTGGTAGGTCCGGCTGAACGCTGACCCCACTACCCTTAAGTTTGAATGCAAATCGCAGTAACGATTTGCGTTCCTCCGGGGTAGAAAGGACTACGCGAAGTAGTCGGGGTCGTGGATTTGGCGTAGCGATAGGAACGTTCCCCAATCTGGTCAGCTTTCTGACAGTGACACCAGGGAAACCAGGTGGAAGCAGCTTGCTGACACACAGTTTCAGCCACTTGATGTCATCCAAGATGCGTTCCCTTGGGAGAACAGCCTCAGATTCAGTAACGTTACGGAATACAACGCTACTATCCGTGAAAGAGTCGGCACGACGGGGAGTGTTTACCCCACGTGCCTTTGATTCGACACCTATACCAGCTGTTTTCACCACTGGCGGTGGGACTGTCGCTGGCTTCCCAAACGACGCCGAAGCAACGGTAGCGTAGGTTTTCCGCTCTATTGCCGGCGTCTTACTGGTTCCAGGGTCTTCAAGCCCCTTCGAAGTTTTACGAGCAGATCTTGTCCGCTTCTTCTTTTGGCTCACTGGAGCAGGGGCTGTTGACTTTGTATCGCATTGGGCAGTTACCAGCATTTCGTCAGAACAGGCTGGTTCACTGGCGGCCGAGACAGTCAGCGTCTGTGGAAATTTCTGTGTGCAATCTTCAGACGACTTTACGACTGTCAAAGACGGCATCTCGTTTGATGCCGTGGCAACTATTTCTCTGGGTTTAGCAGAGGGCTTTTGGTATTACCGCACCCTATTTTTCTTCACTTTGATCGGATAATGAGGACCGCCAGCAATGCTACCTGGATTGGCCGGTAGGATGTGCGACTTTATGATCGAGTGAGAGACTCCAGTGAATGGATCGTCGGCAATGTTGCCGGCTATTGCTGTGTCTTCAAACGAAATATTTAGGGATTTTAAAAGTAAATCCGCGTAAGCGAAGTCTAAACCGCGACAAACTTGGTCGATGAAACGCTGAAAAGTTTGCGCGGCGTTCTTTAGACCGAATGGCATGCGCAGAAACTCGAACAAACCAAATGGAGTCGTCACGGCAGTTTTAGCGATGTCCGCCTCGGCTACCGGAATTTGGTTGTATGCGCGTACCAAGTCGATTTTGCTGAAGATATTTTTACCCGCCAGACTTGCGGTGAAATCCACTATGTGTGGGATCGGATAGCGATCGGGCGTGGTTACCGTATTCATGGATCGATAGTCGCCGCAAGGACACCAGTCCCCCACAACCTTCTTCGGGACCATTTGCAGAGGCGACGCCCATGGGCGGTTGGACGGTCTGACGATACCAAGTTGAAGCATGTGGTCAACTTCGGCTCGTGCTGCCCGTAGTTTTTCTGGAGCAAGCCGTCTTGGTCGTGCGCTAACTGGTTGACCGCGCGTAACTATGTGGTGAGCGACCTCTGTCGTAACTGGTGGAAGCTCTGCAGCCGGTCGAACCAGTCGCGGGTATTCGGAGAGGAGGCTCAAGTAGTCGGACGGTGCGTCTGCGATCCGAAATACAGGGCTGATTACCGGGGCATCTGAAAGGACACCATCAACACCTAGTTACGTGCGGTCGTCTAAAAGTCTGTGGCGACCAGCATCAACAAGCAACCCAAAATGTCGGAGGAAGTCGATACCGATAATTGCGAAGGGTACAGACGCAACCATGAAGACCCACTGAAAATCTCGGCGAAGATTGAGGTCCAGGTTCATCATGCGCTGACCGAATGAAGCTATCGGAGAACCGTTGGTCGCACGCAAATTGTACGTAGGCTTCGAGTGCTTGTCGCTAGCGGTCGCTGGGATGACGCTGACTTCCGCTCCCGTGTCGATGAGGAACGTGATGGAAGAACGTCGATCCTTAACGTAAAGCTGTCGGTTTGCTTGGTTATTGCATGATACGTTTGTAGTGCTAGTATGCGGGCTATTCGTTTTCCCTGGGTCGTGCCTAATGCAGGGAGTCCGACAACGTCTAGCTCTTCCACCGTATTGGCGGTGATACCAACCTACTTCTTCGTTGGGTTTGACATTATCTGACCGAGAACTTGTAAGGAAAATGTGGCGCTTTCGTGCCGAACGTGACGTACTCGGTGCAGGCACAGACGAGCCGCAATGAACGGTAGCCAAAACGTGGTCAGCATTTGACCGTGGCACACGCTGCTTCGAAGCCTTCATTGCTGCTATCGTGCTGCGAAGTAGCGCAATTTCCTCGCCTTTAGAGTCAGATCGGTCTAGCGACTGGGAACAAACATGCGATTCGGTTTTCATCGGTGAGAATACGTCACCGGAGTTACTGGTCGCCTGCTGCGGAAAACGTTCGAACGCAGCGTCTGCTTTAGTAGCTAAGTCTTTCAGGGATGCATCTATAAACATGGACAGCATTATCGGCAATGGCTCTGGGAGACGTGCAAACCACAGCTCCTTTATCCCTTCTTCGCTCAAGAATAAGGGACCAGCGATGCGCTGAAGTTCGCGGAGCAATGCCGACGGCTTGCGATCTCCAAGCTTGAGACCATTGAGCTGCTCAAATCGTGCTCGTGCGCTGGGTCGTAACTCTTTCAATATCGCTTGCTTCATCGTTTCATACTTTGCCTCATTCGATGGGCAGAGTAGAATGTCCTCAATCAGCGTCACTACCGACGGAGGAAGGCGTGGGACGAGCTGATTGTACCTTGGACGGTCCGCCGTTATGCCCTTATTTTCTAGCTCGATCTCGAATATCTTAAACCAAACTTCTGGACTGTGTTCCATGAAACTTGGAACAGCCAAAGTAAGCATGGTTACGCTGTGAAACGACTCAGATGCCGCTCTCGAAATGTGAGTCGAAAGATAAAGAACGAACAAAATACGATAAAGTACTAAAATTACGCAAGAAACAAATGAATATAGGTATATAATCGAGAAAAAGGAACGAACTCACCAAAAAATACAAACGAGAAAAAATGTTGAATTCGCGCGTGCGAATCGGGGTCACCAATTTGTAGGACTAGTTAATACTAGTCCGAGACGATGCGCGGAATTAAGCGCGGATATCAGAAGGCAATTGGAGTCGGACACAGCGGACTGTATTCGATGGGCTACAACAATAAGCGGACGGATGAAGCGAGGCAAGAGCGTACACGTGAGCGCGGGGACTTACAAGGCAGTTGGGTGTCGAGCCGGTTGTAAGATTAAAACAAGAAGGAGTAAGGTACAATCGGTCAACAAGTAAATTGTACACGGATGATAAGAGTTATCTTGTTGGGCGCTACATAATCAGTGGCATTAGCAGACAGTGCTTTTGTAGTAGCTACAATGGGAGTAAAGGGTACTAGAATGGAGAAAATAAAAAAGGGTTTTGGAAGATGGACATGGATGTGAGAAGTGTAATTCAGGTCGAAATGCGAAGCCAGTCGTACTAGACATAGAGCATGCTCATTCATCTAGTTTTCCAGTGGGACCTTGGGGCTGTACTATGAAGGAATTGTTAATGAGCCAACAGAGTTTTCAAGTCAGTGAAAGGCAAAGGACACCAGAAAGTGTTCAGATAGAGGGAAAGCAGGCAGACAAATTTTATAGATGCATACAACCAGTCATAAAGATGAGCCAAATAGACTGTTACTCAGAAGGAGAGATAAAGTACAAATAAGAAGGAGCTAGCCCTTGAAGAAGTGGAAGGTATCTTTAATGCAAGTCTTGGAGAGGCTCATCCGCAGACAGTGCTGTTGTCTTAGCTGCTATGTAAATGAAGGGCGCTAGAAGAGAGGATAGTAATAAAAGTTTTGGTAAATAGACAGAGATACGAGGCCTACATCAAGTCGTTACGCAGAGCCAGTCTACTATAGATAGCGCATGATTATTCCTCTAGTTTTCTAATAGGACATGTTGGCGGTGCTGTTAAGGGCTAGTAAATGAGCCTGCAGAGTTTTCAAACATTCGGACTGGACAGAAGGAGTAGGGGACGGGAAGGTGCATTTTATTTTGATGGATACAGTATTGAAGAGGACGATTGTATTCGAGTCTGTCGGGTTGGTCTGGAGGTTGGAGTCGCCAAACGTCGCATCAAGCAAACCCCTATGAGGTGAGGGGTTTGCTTCTAAGTATAAGTTAAAGTGTATGATTGCTACGCCAAAAGAATATAAGGTAAGTGGTTGGCGGAGGCCAGGGGCAATATGTTGTAGGTGTGTAAGATGAATGCGGTCGCAGATGACTTCAAATTGAGAGAGCAGGCACGGGGTCCGTTGTGGTGCAAGTGTCCTAGAGGTCGTCCAAGTGACTGGAGCAGGCTGTACGGTATCAGTTGCAACATGTCCAGTAGTCGAGTTGGGTGATATAGCGTTGTAACTTAATCCATACATGCTTGGACAGGGAGTCGGAAACTTTCAGCGTTTCATAATGACGAATAACGAGAGATGTCCGGGCATTCCGAGAGGTGACGGTATGTGGTGTCGAGATACAGGTTCGTGTGGTTCATAAGACCGAGTAGGTGCGGCTTTTGTGACACTCATAAGTTAGGATATCCACGTGAACGTCGCCTGTGGGTTATTGCGGCTTGACCGACAGCGAACCTCAACTTGCTTGGAAGCAGTTCATGTAGTCGATGGCTAGGAGTGTTGAGTAGGTTACTGTAGCGATTGGGATGTTCCATTTTGGTGTTCGCATTAGTAGGCTTCGGCTCACAATAGGGGTGGGATTGTTGACATGTCCAGGTGAATCGACTAAATGTTTTGCTTACTCGGTACCCACACGGGGTATTTATTAACCGTGTTGGCACATTTGTGCCTTGTACCTTTGCTGCATTGCTGTGGCTTCGCTGGAAGCCTAGGAACCTTATCGAACAACCATGGTCCGTGTGGGTTGCTAGACGTTAGCATCCGACCAGTAGCAGATCGCGTATCGTCCTTTATGACACTGACAAGGGAAGTGTAAGATGACAGGAAGTCAATGCTCTCAATTCCGAATTCCTTGTCATCTATGTTGGAAAAGTTGGGTGAACGCTGGATGTATATAGTCGGATTCACAGCTGCGCTGGTGGTTGCTGTCAGTGAAACGGGCTCGGTTTCGATGCTTCTATGCGTCCATTTTCCATGTGGGTTCTATTACGGCGGGGTCCACTTGTCCCTATTATAATATATCCATATCCACCTTATAAACCATCGAGGAGCAAGCGGTAGGAGTTGTAGTTGGATGAGTAGTAGGCAGCTTCGCATCCATTGATGATGTTGCGTACTTTGTTGTTTCGATTGTTTTTTCAATTAAGATATATAATAGACATCTGCAGCGGTGCTCTGTCCGGTTTGATAAAGCTTACCCCGAGATTAGGCGGCTGTCTTAAGCGAAAGCCGGCAGCAATAAACCTTCAAGCGAAGTCGAGGTGGCAAACTTTGATCACGATTGCGCTAGACTGGCCATAGAGCTCAGCAAGCAGGTGGTCGCGCAACAACTGGTAGCTTTTGCTAGCATCTAAAGGCGCATGCTGCAATTTAACGTGGGGCAATTTGTATTGTACATTAGGTACAAGAGCGTTGTCAGCGCAGCGCATAAGTTCACTGACTTCGTGCGCAAAATTGCTCAATAATTAACCAGATGCCAATATATCAGACAGCTTTACCAAATTTTTGCGTTTTGGTAGGAAGTGAAAGGCGGGAGCTTGTCAAAAGTTTCCGTAATAAATACAGTTTGACTTTGATGATCGTTCACTTGACTTCCAAGCGCGTAAGACGTTTGCGTAAAACCTGCTAAGGGACCCGGGAGTATAACCTGCCGCACTTGTGTTTAGGGTGGACTAGCCTTAGTTATCGGAGGGGCCAAGGGTTTCCGCGGCTTTTTGACCTCTAAGCACCACCGAAACAATGTTCAATTTTCCGTGCCACAACACATAGTTAACAACAACAATTACAATAATGAGAAAACAGGTAGACAGCGGAAACGTTTGGAAGTTTTACTACGTTATGTTATGCGGGCATTGACGTTCCCGGTTGCTCAGGCCGAGGGAGTGGGTTGACTTAAGGGAAACCGTCCCGACCGTTCTGTCAGAAGGACCTGACCCAAATGGCTGCAGGACGAGCAACGAAGACCGTTGACATCCGGGTAGTTCCCTCGCCGTCTTAGTGTTCACTAGCAGGCCACAGCGAAACTGGTGGAACACAAGGTTGTTCAACCGCCCTCCGTTAGGGTTTTGTAGGACTAGTTAATACTAGTCCGAGACGATGCGCGGAATTAAGCGCGGATATCAGAAGGCAATTGGAGTCGGACACAGCGGACTGTATTCGATGGGCTACAACAATAAGCGGACGGATGAAGCGAGGCAAGAGCGTACACGTGAGCGCGGGGACTTACAAGGCAGTTGTGTGTCGAGCCGGTTGTAAGATTAAAACAAGAAGGAGTAATGTACAATCGGTCAACAAGTAAATTGTACACGGAAGATAAGAGTTATCTTTTTGGGCGCTACAGAGCTCCCCCTCTAGAAGGCTGAACATAGAAAGCCTTCGAAATCGAAAAGAAATGTTGAAACGAGGTTCGTAAGGCGAAATCGTGCCGAGTAAAATTGGGCGTGCGTTCGTGTAAATGAGGGTTCGTCGGAAGTCGGAGTCCGCTGTGCCGTTTATGATTTGTTATTTATTGAATGCAGGGCAGGGTGCATTTCGGCGAGCCGTTGGAGCGGGCTTGTCGGACTACAAAAACTGGCTAGTCCAGAAAAAGGCCGACAGGACCTCAACCTCCGCTGCTGCCAAACGGTGCGCTTGGGAGTGGTCTCTCCCCCCGCCGCACCCCGCCCCGCGCCAAAGCGACCCTCGTCCCCCGAAGAAAACGACCACGGTCCCACGGAGAAGCGACCCTCGTCTCGCGAAGAAGCGACCCTCGTCTCGCGGAGAAGCGATCCTCGTCCCGCGAAGAAGCGATCCTCGTCCCGCGGAGAAGCGACCAGTGTTCGCGTCAGGGTCCTCGAAAACATTGCTCGTGTGGGCCAGTCGATCGAAGGGGAGGGTTGGGGCATGTAAAGACGAGAAAATAGAAAAACACGCGCAGAAAACGCCAAAAAGAACAAACGAATGATCTGCGTGTTTAAATATTTTTTGGTTTTTGAATATTTTTTTGAAAAAGGTTTTTCGGAGGTTTTTGATATTTTTGTTTGTTTTCAAAATGTTAATCGACCAAAAACGGGGCAAATATATACAATATCTACAAAGCTAAAAATATTTACACTGTACATAGTCGGAGAAACGGACGGGCTTACGTACCTCCCGACCACGGCGATTGGTCGTGGGAGGCGGCGGGCTAGATTCGGAAGAGGTTGGGACGGCTTGTAGACCGATATCGTGGTCTGGTTGAACTGGACTAGGATGCTGTACGTTGGTGCGATGAGTTGTGACGTCGCACGAAGCACTACTAGACGAAGTAGGCGAGGTGCTCTCTTCCATAAAAGCGGGTTTTAGACGGTCGATGGTGACGACTTCGTGTCGACCACCGCGGTCAATAGTGTACGCCTTACTCGCACGATGCAGCACCTTGAAGGGTCCTATGTACGGCGACTGAAGAGGCTGTCGAACACCGTCTGCGCGAAGAAGGACGTGTGAACACGTAGACAGCTTCTCGGGCACGTACACTGGTGTCTTCTGCGATCGAGGAGCGGGTGGACGTAGCTCACGCATCTGGTGAGCCAATCGGTCAGTGTAACTTCCGTAGTCAAAAGTGGAAGTACATGGGGCTGGTGCTACCAGTTGTCCGGGCAACCGCAGCGTGCAACCGTAGACTAGCTGCGCTGGTGTGGCGTCGAAATCGGTTTTAACCGTGTTTCTTAAGCCTAGGAGAACGAGGGGAAGCGTTTCAGACCATGAAGGATCTGCGTGCGCACGTAGCGCTGCCTTCAACTGGCGGTGAAAACGCTCCACCATGCCGTTAGCGGCCGGATGATACGCTGTCGTCTGAACGTGGCGACAGCCTAAATCCTTAAGCAACGTGGCAAACGTTGACGAAAAATGTGACCCTCGATCAGTGGTCACGATGGCGGGACAGCCGTATTGAGCTACCCAGCGCTCCATAAAAGCTTTCGCTACTGTTTCCGAGGAGCAATTTGGGATAGGGACGGCCTCAGGCCATCTAGTAAATCGATCGATGCAGGTCAGTAGATATACAGAGCCTTTGGAAGGCGGTAGAGGACCAACGAGGTCGACGTGCACGTGATGAAAGCGTGCGTCTGGCGTCGGAAAAGTGCCTAATGGGCTTCTCGTGTGCTTGTGCACCTTCGCGCGTTGACACGGAAGGCAAGCAGCTGCCCAGGTACGGACGTCCCGATTAACATTGCGCCAAACGAATCGTGCGGTTACGAGTTTAACCGATGCACGAACGCCTGGATGAGACAAGCCGTGCAACGCGTCGAACACGGTCTGCCGAAACTCGCGTGGGACGACTGGGCGCGGCGTGCCCAGAGATAGATCGCAGAGTATAGTGCCGTCTGATGATGTCAGCGGAACGGGTCGTATATCCAATGAGGGAGACCTGCGTAGTAGATCAACCTCAGGATCGTTGAGTTGTGCTGTGGCCATGGCTGCCAAGTCGATAGCAGTGCCGGCGTCAGCGGAGATAGCTTGGATGCGGGAAAGTGCATCGGCGACGGCGTTGTGCACACCTGAGACATGCCGTATATCGGTCGTAAACTGAGCGATATAGTCAAGGTGGCGCGACTCTCTAGGAGAGTATCGGTCGGTAGTCGAGCCGAGCACGTAAGTCAGGGGTTTGTGGTCGGTGAAGACGACAAAGGAGCGGCCTTCTAGGATGTGTCGAAAGTGACGTATCGCTAGATATACGGCTAGTAGTTCCCTACCGAACGTGCTGTAGCGAGATTCGGTAGGTTGTAGACGTTTGGAGAAAAAGGCTAAGGGTTGCCACGTGTCGGCTACGCGTTGCTGCAAAACAGCGCCGACTGCCACGTCCGAGGCGTCAGTACTGAGGGACAGTGGGGCGGCCGGATCGTGGTGCGCTATAGAAGCTATGTTGGCGATAGCCTCTTTCAGCGACTTAAAAGCAGCGCGTGCTGCGGCAGAAAATTCGAATTTCTTGAGTTTCCCTCGGAGAAGGTCCGTGAGGGGTTGCATCAGCGAGGCGCAGTTGGGTATAAATCGTCGGTAAAAGTTAACAAGGCCATCAAAACGCCTGAGCTGTTTGAAAGAATGAGGCTCGGGGTAGTCGATGATGGCTTGAATTTTATCCTGCAGTGGCACGACGCCTGCAGAAGAGATACGATGTCCCAGAAAATTGACTGCATCGACACCAAACGAACACTTTTCTGCGTTGATCGTCACCCCGTGTTGAGATAAACGATCAAAAAGTGTTCGCACGTGGCGTATGTGCTCTTCTCGTGAAGAGCTTGCGATTAAAATGTCGTCAAGATACGCGTAAGCGAAGTCTAAACCGCGACAAACTTGGTCGATGAAACGCTGAAAAGTTTGCGCGGCGTTCTTTAGACCGAATGGCATGCGCAGAAACTCGAACAAACCAAATGGAGTCGTCACGGCAGTTTTAGCGATGTCCGCCTCGGCTACCGGAATTTGGTTGTATGCGCGTACCAAGTCGATTTTGCTGAAGATATTTTTACCCGCCAGACTGGCGGTGAGATCCACTATGTGTGGGATCGGATAGCGATCGGGCGTGGTTACCGTATTCAAGGATCGATAGTCGCCGCAAGGACGCCAGTCCCCCACAACCTTCTTCGGGACCATGTGCAGAGGCGACGCCCATGGGCTGTTGGACGGTCTGACGATACCAAGTTGAAGCATGTGGTCAAATTCGGCTCGTGCTGCCCGTAGTTTGTCTGGAGCAAGCCGTCTTGGTCGTGCGCTAACTGGTTGACCGCGCGTAACTATGTGGTGAGCGACCTCTGTCGTGACTGGTGGAAGCTCTGCAGCCGGTCGAACCAGTCGCGGGTATTCGGAGAGGAGGCTCAAGAAGTCGGACGGTGCGTCTGCGATCCGAAATACAGGGCTGATTATCGGGGCATCTGAAAGGACACCATCAACACCTAGTTTCGTACGGTCGTCTAAAAGTCTGTGGCGACCAGCATCAACAAGCAACCCAAAATGTCGGAGGAAGTCGATACCGATAATTGCGAAGGGTACAGACGCAACCATGAAGACCCACTGAAAATCTCGGCGAAGATTGAGGTCTAGGTTCATCATGCGCTGACCGAATGAAGCTATCGGAGAACCGTTGGCCGCACGCAAATTGTACGTAGGCTTCGAGTGCTTGTCGCTAGCGGTCGCTGGGATGACGCTGACTTCCGCTCCCGTGTCGATGAGGAACGTGATGGAAGAACGTCGATCCTTAACGTAAAACAGTCGGTTTGCTTGGTTATTGAATGATACGTTTGTAGTGCTAGTATGCGGGCTAATCGTTTTCCCTGGGTCGTGCCTAATGCAGGGAGCCCGACAACGTCTAGCTCTTCCACCGTATTGGCGGTGATACCAACATACTTCTTCGACGGGTTTGACATTATCTGACTGAGAACTTGTAAGGAAAATGTTGCGCTTTCGTGCCGAACGTGACGTACTCGGTGCAGGCACAGACGAGCCGCAATGAACGGTAGCCAAAACGTGGTCAGCATTTGACCGTGGCACACGCTGCTTCGAAGCCTTCATTGCTGCTATCCTGCTGCGAAGTAGCGCAATTTCCTCGTCTTTAGAGTCAGATCGGTCTAGCGACTGGAAACAAACATGGGATTCGGTTTTCATCGGTGAGAATACGTCACCGGAGTTACTGGTCGCCTGCTGCGGAAAACGTTCGAACGCAGCGTCTGCCTTAGTAGCTAAGTCTTTCAGGGATGCATCTATAAACATGGACAGCATTACCGGCAATGGCTCTGGGAGACGTGCAAACCACAGCTCCTTTATCCCTTCTTCGCTCAAGAATAAGGGACCAGCGATGCGCTGAAGTTCGCGGAGCAATGCCGACGGCTTGCGATCTCCAAGCTTGAGACCATTGAGCTGCTCAAATCGTGCTCGTGCGCTGGGTCGTAACTCTTTCAATATCGCTTGCTTCATCGTTTCATACTTTGCCTCATTCGATGGGCAGAGTAGAATGTCCTCAATCAGCGTCACTACCGACGGAGGAAGGCGTGGGACGAGCTGATTGTACCTTGGACGGTCCGCCGTTATGCCCTTATTTTCTAGTTCGATCTCGAATATCTTAAACCAAACTTCTGGACTGTGTTCCATGAAACTTGGAACAGCCAAAGTAAGCATGGTTACGCTGTGAAACGACTCAGATGCAGCTCTCGAAATGTGAGTCGAAAGATAAAGAACGAACAAAATACGATAAAAGTACTAAAATTACGCAAGAAACAAATGAATATAGGTATATAATCGAGAAAAAGGAACGAACTCACCAAAAAATACAAACGAGAAAAATGTTGAATTCGCGCGTGCGAATCGGGGTCACCAATTTGTAGGACTAGTTAATACTAGTCCGAGACGATGCGCGGAATTAAGCGCGGATATCAGAAGGCAATTGGAGTCGGACACAGCGGACTGTATTCGATGGGCTACAACAAGAAGCGGACGGATGAAGCGAGGCAAGAGCGTACACGTGAGCGCGGGGACTTACAAGGCAGTTGTGTGTCGAGCCGGTTGTAAGATTAAAACAAGAAGGAGTAATGTACAATCAGTCAACAAGTAAATTGTACACGGAAGATAAGAGTTATCTTTTTGGGCGCTACAGGTTAACTCGTGGTTACTGAAGTGCTTGGTCAGTGACCATATAGCCAGTCAAATTATCTTTGACACCGTGCTGTGCGAGCTCTTCTCTCATTTGATAGAGAACCAGGTGAGCAGCCCATAACCCTGCACGCTCCTAGAGTCTAAAGCTGATTGTAGCGACTGCTTACTCATCTCGTCTGCAACGCAACCGAGACTTCTTCGCAGTTACCTACACAAGGAAGACGTTTCCCGATCCGTAACTTGGGCGCGTGCCCAATAACCTACAGCTCCGTCAAAGATATGGTAAGTACATGACGCTTGTCAGCCATGTTGTGACTGATAGGCAAAAAACAGGTAAAACACACGGGTATTTAGGAAATAAAATATGTAAAACGTGTCCACGACAAGACGACAGTAGAAATGGGGGGACAATGTTCAAAAACTGTACACATGAGTGTATAGTAGGAATTTGTTACTTTGAAGTAAAACAGAAGGGGCGAAAATGCTACTGTGCGCAACCAAGAGTACAGAAAGATAGCACGCAACGAAAACGCACCGGTGCAACGTTTGCGAGTATGAGTAAAGCATGCAGCGAGGAGAACCTAGTATATGCATCAAGGAAAAATGGCAGTAATGTAATGGCTCTCCTGGAAACGAACGGAACCCATCAATCTTTTCCGGTTTAGAGCTTACTAGAATGGGCTTTATGTTGTCAGCTAGAGCACGTAAACCCACATTTCATAGCTTATATGCAAGACAGAACCTAGATTTTAAAAACGCATTTAGGTTTCCGTAATTTTAGTAAATTTCGTGTCAACAATTTAAACACTACACTGAGTGTGCGTAGGTGTCATTCGTAGGTGATGTTCAAAATTTCCTCCATTCCAACTGCCGCATTAACTGGTTTTAGGGTATCACATGAATTAAAGAAAACGTTCAGTTAGTGGCTCCCTAGCAGCCACGATGGATCTTCCTATATAACAGACAAGAAGTTGTTATGTTATAGTTCCTTATTGTACCAAAACAAGGCATTTACAGAGAGTACGAATCCGTGAAGCAGTGTACGTCTGAAGTTTAGAAGTGCATGATGACAGGCGAGGCAAGTTCCTTACAGCTTCCGCCCTAATTATTGACAATAGCGCTCCCGTAGCTATCTACATCAGTATCTTCTGTTCCTCGATGTAAGGCTCCACAGCGTAGGGAGCGGATAGTAGGGTTGACCGTTATCAGCCACACCGGATGTAAATCCTTTTCGATTGTTTCGCAACTATGCGCCGCTTTGATGGCTTGGCTTATGTATTATACGGTGCCGGATGCAGATTGGATGAATGGCATACCGGCACTAAGTGCCTTATCTTCCTACAACTTTGACACGCTGTGTTTTTGTGTCGTGTTTCCTCAGCTCCTCAGTGTTGATAACCACATATGTAACAGAAAAGTGGTTTTACTTCTACGAACGTCCTTGTTGATTGTGATGTTACGTTCACCAACCATACAAATCCAATTGTAGCTGGCGGAGTAAATGCGGTTAGTTGTTGTCTTAGCCTTCCCCACTTACGGTCAATTGAACAAACTGTCTCCGAAGTAAGTTTGCTGTCATCCTGTGAGAGAAGCTTTTCCCGGGTGTTCTGATCGGATGGACAAGATATCAGGCACTGAAGTAACATTGTTTTCTTTGGATTTCGCCGGATCAACCTTACTGTATTTGCAGTTAGAGGTAGCTTGGCGTATACGAGCGATGAACTCATTTACACTTTCTTCCGGGTTCTGGCAGGGTTTGTAAACATGTGCGTAGGCGTGTTAAACACGCCCTTTCTGGGACACAAATCGTAAGTACTAAACATCTCTAAGGCACTGGTTATGGTTACATAGACGTGCTCAGTCCGGAAGGGAGTCAAATTATCGCTGCTCATCATCAATAAGAACGGTCCTAGCTGCTTAATATTGTGTACCTCTGTAAACAACACTAATCTGTAAATGATTGACAGGTATTCCACGTACGCAGAATGGATTTTTAGCTACCTACTACTACTGGCTGGTGACGGATTTTCGATAGTAAAACCAGATCTGGGTGGGTGTCTTCACAAGCAACATGGTAATAGCCGTTGCCACCATTTAAGTCTCAGTCACAGGAACTAATGTACGAGCACGAATCTTCTGTAGAGCTCAGAATCCGCAGTAACAAAAGAATGTCTAGAGAGGACAAAGTGTAATTCATAGCTGACAGAACATCACGGCATGCTTTCACTGACGACAGGATACGCGTAACGTGTGCGTGCGTGGGTGTGTATGTGTATTGTGCATCCAACCGAGTGGGTTAGGATCTAACCTGCAACTGATCACTTGACGACTGAATCAACCGGAGAGTGAGAAGCAGTGACTTTAGTTAGTAACTAGCCACTTTCTTCACATCAAAGCGTTAGTAAACTGACATTTGCCGCCTTTTCTAAATAGAACACACGTCAAAAGTAACCCACCATATCCTGGAGCACCGCTGC
This sequence comes from Dicrocoelium dendriticum, assembly GCA_944474145.2. Lineage (NCBI taxonomy): Eukaryota > Metazoa > Platyhelminthes > Trematoda > Plagiorchiida > Dicrocoeliidae > Dicrocoelium > Dicrocoelium dendriticum. Next base: position 228,016,305 of record OX104063.1, read on the forward strand.
CAAACCATTTGCTGGCAAAAGGTTAATCCGGACCTCCGACTGGTACCATGATGCGTTGCGCCGTGAACCAGCGCATTATTAGTTTCCACAGCCCACACCAAATTCCCTTTGAGCCAATGCTCTCAGGCCCACAATATAGCGCCCTCTCCAAGTTACTTTATTAGTACAATTTTACTTACACGCACTTGCACCGAGTATTTTCGTTATAGTCGTCTAATCCATGTTCAACCAAACAGAGAACGTCACGGTTTAGTTTGCTTTTGGCGCTTAATACTGGCGTGCCTGAACGCAGAATCAATGTTGTAGCAGGGCCAAGTACCAGAACTTGCCTGAAAGGGAAGTCCCTACCTGTCGGTGATTGCTGCTTATGAGAAACTTGTCTGCAACGTTCGTGTTCCACGTTTGCCCTATGATGCTCCTTAAGCGATACGGCGGCACATGTTCATCGCGTTGCTGGAGATAAGGCAGCTGCAGGTACTGGTCAAGCAGGGCTGAGAATTGCTCTGAATAACCGAGATGAATCTGCTCGGGATGACTGAAACAAAATAATCAACCGAATGTGTGCAGTACTACTGACCGGCTCGTTCAAAGCTTTGCAGTCACGATGCAACTGACGGTGTCCGTTTGGCATCGCCACCTGCACCACCACCACCTGTAGCTATGATTAAGGAAAAATAAATTCCATCACTAATTGAACGAGCTTATTGGTATGGGAATGTTTCGAGCACTGTGACGCTGGCTGGTGAAGTGAACGCCAGTAACAAATAAATAAATATAGATGTGTTTCTATCCTTGCTAGAGGATGCGCCCGCGAGGGAGCACGTTAACATTTGCACAATTCCAATGTTCTTGCAAGGGAAGTGAGAACAGTGGGAGTAGATGTTCCTCGTTTGCAATCACAAATAGAAGACCAATGCACACGTACGACGCATGGGGTTGCACTGGCCTACCGTGAAGTTCATCTGGCTACTTCAGGCGACTTTGTGCTCCTTACTATTATTTATGCCGAAGGGTTGCGCAAAGCCTGAGTTGTGCACGCTTTCTTTAGAAGCAGGATCCAATATACCACGAACGTCACTATTCATTGGACCATTTCCGCTAGCTCAGTCGTTATAGTGAATGCGCACACATGGACAAAATACGAGCGGCTGACTTAAGAAGAAAAAGAAAAGTTAAAAGATAATTATTAGAAGTGCAAAAGAAAATAAAAAGCCTCCTTTAAGTGGCATACTAAAGCGGTGTACTTAACTAAAAAACACGAATAACGCGAACAGTATAACCAATATTCTTTACGCACTATTTGCTCTTTAGCGCCAAAATTCAAACTGAGTAAATCTCCAGACAAACAAAAACCTTTTCTAGGGTTGAATTTTGTAAAAGGTAATACAACGATAGGCTATCAGAACAAGCTTTGACCGCTGGTTACGATAAACGTATTTGCCATGCGATACGTGTAATATTTAGCAAGTTATTTGCGATTAAAAAGAGGTCTACGAATAACGTCATTATTTTATTTTGCTAAAAGGTGCTTACTGCTTTGCAAGCAGATGGTAGAAAAAGAAAAATGTAAAATGCTGCGAAATTTTATAAGTTTTAAATAGGCAAATCTATTTAAAAATACTTTATATTGCATAATATTCCCTGCAGTAACTAGGTTCGACGTAAGTGGCCAAAAAGCAAACATTGTGGCAGATCTAGCGAATATAGGCAATGAAGCGCTAATGTTTTGCATAAACGCTAGGAATCCAGTAAGGAACTTTATATATGCAAGTGACTTGAGGACAAGCTATAATTTGCGCACGTTCAGAAGACCTCAGTTTATGATTTTCAGAGGATACTGAGTCAAATAAACCACTATGCATGGCGCTTGGTATGTTTACCCATATAGGTGGTTGGTAAGGTTATAACAAGGCTGCATTAACCTAACCAATATGCATAATACAGGAGGTCTTAAGGCTCTTTTGACACGTTTGGCCTGCAAAGTGTGCATACTTCTCAGGTAAATATCGCAACTTTTATTTCTTGAAGCATATTTTCCATATTCATAAAGCTGTGTCACCAGCAGCAGTGAGCTAGAGGAGCCGGTCGCAAATATTAAGCAATGAATACTGGAACGTTTGGCGAAATGCTTTGGGGCATGTAATAATTTGGGGTCAGCACTCGTGGGGCTTTACTTCTCTACCACTAGGGGTTGAAGTTGTGCAAACATGAAGGAATACTCAGCTTCACCGTTGTGCGATTTTGCTTAATTGGGAGGTTATTCCCACTAATTTTTATTTCTGGTGCCAGTACCAGCGGCTTTCATCCAGGTGGCATTCTTAACTATCATAGTAACGTTGCACCACCTAGTTTCTTTAATTCTTTTCTGATAAGTGCTGTTCTAGCACCCTACGCTAAGCTTGATATGCTAAAACAGGTGTAAGCAAGGATCTACTAGGTTGGAGCTGGTTGTTCACGCTTCAACATACTTCTTACCTGTAGCTCTACGGTTGTTTTCGGAGGATACATCCTCTTGACGACGCAAGACCCGAACATTTGGGTTCGGACAATTTTCTCTACAGCATTGTTTTACTTTTAAGGTAATCAGCTTTTTAAACTTGTCCTGAGCAGTATATTTTTGTGTTACGTGCGGAATATTTTAACTTAAGAAAAGCTTTTTCTTATGCGATTTTTCAGGTTGAAATTTGGCGCCAGCAACCAATATAAACGCAACAAAAGGTTGTCTGTACTTTTTGTTAATTTGCATTTTTTAGTGCAGCACGCCGCCTTAGTAGGTTTCTAAACAAATCCTGTTTACTTTCATCTGCATTTCTGGAAATTATTTTTTCACTTTTCTTATCCCTTATAAGTCCGCCACTTGTATTTCATGCCTCTGCGCACCAATAATTGTGGCGGCTGAGCGGGCCAGAAGTCACAGGAATGTAAAGTTAACTGGTAGTGATTTAGATACTGTTCCAAAAAGCCAGCACAAATACGGCTCTGCGCTACTTTCAAAACAAAAGAACAAGGAACTCAATATCTCTCATAGGAAGCAGCAGCATATCAAGGCGTCGCCTACGACCCCCTCAGCTGTACACCGAATAATGCTAATGCATTTGTAATTGCCAACTGGGAACATGTACACGCATTTTGCCTACTTCCATGCAAGAGTATAAGATTGGTGTAAATATTGATCTGAACTTATTTGGGTGCAGCCCCTAGCCAGTCTAGAAATACAACTATTTAGCTTTTTTACTTGTTTTGCTTCTGCTTGGATCTGGCAAAACGTTTATTTGCAACCACCTTCGCTTCTATGAGGTTGGTAAGTTTTTAGATTTTGTTGTAGGATCGTCCATGCTGGCGCCTTTTGTAATGCAGTTGTGTACGGTTACAATTTGTGAAGAGCGCCTCATTGAATGTGACATGAGAGCCACCGAGTCAAGACAGTAAAGTATTCCCCTAAAACAGTTAAGCCGAACTGTCCACTAGATCAGATTTAAAGAATTCATCCCCAGTCCATTAGCTGACGAGCACGGCAAAGTTGGTCAGTTAACGATGTGCATCGGGAAATGGAATACCACTGCGTCCGTTTCTGTCGGATAAGCATTAGGTCCCTTTAAGTAAACTGAGCAATGCACTGTTCGGTTTTCACTACCCGGGAACTCCTGGCCAATTGACAATCGCTTTGAGGGAACGCCGAGCGTAAATAGTAAGTCGAGCTTATAGTTTGCCCTGGTTGGTGCAGCTAAATTTTGCGTCTAGCCGCCAAAATTGACACATATTAGTAGGCCAGCATACTTGGTTGTTGCAGCAGATGGGAACCAATAAACTTAGGAAGGTTGCGACCTCCTGCGAGCAGTCTGTATTTGCACGAAAGATTTGATGCCTGTGCAAAGGTCAACATATGTGAGTTTGCCCTTTTTGTTGAGGTATCGTGGGGTCTATAAACACAACCAACTGGCGCCGGCAATCACAAAATATCCGCTGTTATCCATACTGAGTCCACCGCCTTAACTGCGACAATGGTTTCAGCCAGTTATTCTGGGTAAGTTTAGCCTAAATGGCGCTCCCACACCCTTGTTTAGGCAAACGTGATTGTTTACATAGCTGCTAGTCAGGAGGTGCGTAAACCTATGCTGTAGCATGAGAGGAAAACTGGGTTACTGTGACAAATATAACAGCTGGGTCGGCGTGGGCGGCAGTGGACGCAAGATGTGCCTGTTAGTATGTCGGGACCGAGCATTTATATGTATGAGTGAGAAAGAACACTTGGGAGCTACTAGCTGTACGGACACCGCAAAGAAACCGTTGCTAGGTACTTCGCTATCTGCAGTAGTTGTAGGATATGCGACAGCAGTCATTCTAATGGGTAGTTTGGCGTTGAGGTGATTGGTGTTTGGATGAGCCTGTCGTGGCCCATCCACACCTGGTCCAAGACACGCGCAATTTGCCTAGTAGGAAGCAGTCGATTAGTTGGACGATGTATCTGTACCGGCGGCATAGATCTGTAGGGTGTAGAAGGTGCGCAGCAGCCGAGATGCGTGTGAAGTTGGACGGAGCTGTGTAGGTTGCCAACAGTATTTCTCACCATATGTGAGCCGTTTGCTTTGGTGGGGGCAGTTTCACTAGTATCTGGGGTGAAGTTCAGTAGAGCCCGTCTTGGTGGATCGGAATACAATTGCCTTACGTTGGTATCATTGCAGATTTGATCACAATTTGTTATTATAGTGCGTGGGATTCCAGTGTCTTCTGTTCTGCTTTTGCTTTCGGCTGGGATTTGCTGATTCATTGCTGGTAACTGCAACGGTTGTACTCATAAACTCCTTCGTTAATATGCCATTCTTATCAGTAAATGCAAATGCGCTAAACTTTACATTGTCCCATCAAGGCTGCGGCGATTGCTTTTCTACGGATCTTGATATATTTGCTGCAAATATAGGCGACACACCCATTATAGATGTGTGTCTAGATGTGTTCCCTCCACAAACCCGGTAAGCACTGGGCGCCTTGGTAGTTTTAGACACAAAGCTGTCCAAGAGGCTCTGTGTCGGTTGTCGCTGTTTGATGGATGCGCTGGGCACTCGTTGACCAAAGCTTGTTTTGTTGTTGGGAGTCGGCACAATCCAATTTACGCATCGTTTCATCTGCACGAAAGTAAGCTTGCGCAGCATTGGTGCGTTGCAAATTTGTTCACGGTTAGCTATGAGGGTACGCAATACTACCTCATCCTTTACCTTCATTTTGATGAGGTGGCAAAGTGCATGATTTCGCAGTCGTTGGAATTGCATTATGTTCTCGGCAATGCAATTGACCGCGATAAAATACACTCCTAAATGCGTCCACTACTACGCGGTAAATTCGAATAAGTCAAAAATTTTCGTTGGCTATTCAGTTGTTGCTATATCGCTTCCATTAACCCTATCATACCGTTTGTGATATTTAATTATATCACACCGTCATCTTATAACCGTACATCGGGTTTTCTTTTGGACTTTTGTTCACGTCCTCACTTGTAGCGTTGTGGTATAGTGCTCCCTTTTTCTGTTGCATGGTACCTAAACGTCTCGCAGCTATGAGGCGTAACAGACAAAGAGTGAAACCGGCTACAGTCCACACAGTTAAAGACAACTCGGCTTTAGCGGATGTGGGCGATGTCGAACCCATGGAAAAAATTGACACCATCGTGATGGCCAATAGTTCCGGCACAGGGATTGGTAATATAGAGCTTGTAAATCATGCATCAATTCCTGACATAGCCGCTAGCATTCCTTCTCAGGAATGTAAGGTCATGTTTAATGACCCTCTTTATGAAGCGATGCTAAAAATACACACACTTGAAAACCAAGTGAATTCACTAAAAAGCGACATACAGAACATCAATGAGACCTTGATGAAGGTGATGCCCCTAGTACACCTATCGGGCATACTAAAGCCGCAAAACTCATCAGATCTAAACCAAGCTGGTATGCTTCTGAACGTAATTGCCCAAGAGGCAAAAGAGCGTTTGCGCCGCGCCAGTAATGCCATACTATTTAATGTCCCTGACCGGTTACCACTTAGAAATTTGCTACGCAAGCTTCTAAACGTCTGCAAGTTGCCGTTAGATTGCTGCACTGCTAAACGACTAAGAAAGATTCCCGGACGTACTTGTCCTGTCATGCTTAGATTTATAGGTCCTGAGCTTGCAACACGCTTCATGGCCTCCAGCTTTCCCATCAAACAACAGGTTAATTTCGGGGCTCTACAACTCAGAGAAGACATGACCCCCCTGCAAAGATCAATGGCACGTACCTGTACATCAACATCCAAAATGAAAGCCCGACCCAAAACTGAAGATGCGTCGCTTGTCACCTGCCTTACACCACTGTGTACTGTTGAGTTACATGCATCACAACAACGACAGGATGTCTCCCCTAAAGTGACTACACCCAAATCGGGCTCAAAACAAGATACTGCAACTTTTGCAGAAAGCCAAGCATTCGTAGCGTTATCGAACAGTGACTCTGATATGTGCGATACTGACGCGGAATCAGCAACTCTCTCTATCACCTCTCCCATTACCCCCTCATCAGGAGTGAAAGCAATAATGCAGAAGAATCATGCGGAAATCCGCCTATTCCCTGTAATGCACGCCAAAGGTGTCTTCTGCCCCCACCTACAACGAACCGAGCAAAGATCCGCAGGATCCACGTAACACAGCTTCACAAAAATGTTAACAAGAATGAACCTGAGCACCGAATGGTACACGCCAACGCTTGGACTCATACGAGGCAGCCAGCAACCGAGCAATCATCTTCCCCAAGATATCAGTCGTCGATGGGGTCTGCGAACATGGCTAGGCCACAACAGCCACGAGTAAACCGTTACCTACTTGAAGCTCCCAAGTTAGGAGCCCGCGCCCCGACTTACCAACAATCGCCCAACACACCTAGCTCGATACCATCTATTCCTGGCCATAGTTCTTACGGTACTCCCCATCGTACAAGAAGCACCAAAGCTGCAGGCGCCACTATAAACAACCACTTTCCAAAATCTGGACAACCACAGTTTGTGAATCTACATGACATAACCGCACAAGACACGGCTTCCTATAACACCGTCCCTTTTTATGGGACACTACAGGGTATGGTCCACTGCACCCAACTCATCAAGAGCTAGCGCCTTCCCTACTTTATCTTCGAAATCTTCTATGTTCATTACAGCCCCTCCAAACCGCTGGTTTCAGCCATTCGGGTAGATCCAGCAATCTCCAAGTTTCCTCTTGGCATTTCGATGGCAAATACTCAGCAGTATCAAACTTTGTCATCCCCTGGTCTCACATATGCCCAGCGTTCACCTAATAAATAAATAAATAAATAAATTGTGTATTCTCGACTAAGCGAGGCACGCCTGCGCAGGCATGATCATGTTAAGAGTACAAAATGTGATCAGTTAATGTACAGTGGAACAATGGGATTGTTGCATATGTTTATGTATGAACGTATGTAAGTTTGCATGTAGGCGTATTTAGATTTGTTTATGAGATTGGTAAATGTTTCCTGGCGTTTTGCTTGAATGTGTTTGAAGGTGTCGCCAGTGCTAAATGGATGCTTGTTATCTGTGGACTTGAAGCCATTGTCCGGATAAGCAATGGGTGACTTTAGTTAGTGGCGAGTCACAACCGCCACGTCACAGTGTTGTTAAACGGACTTTTGTGGCTTTTTATAGGGAGAACGTTTGCCAGGCGAAAACCCACCAAGTCCTGGAACACTGCCGCCGAACTATTTGCTGGAAGAGGGTAAACCCGAACCAGCCAGCTGGCACCACGAGGAGGTTGTTCGGCCAGCCAGCCTTGTTCGGCAACTCTATCTTCCCCAACACCTCGCTGCCCCCTTACTCTCCCACGAAATTGGAAATTGCCCACGTTTGCCCGCAGTCAACGCTCTCACATAGCGATCCGCTTTCGCCCTCAAAGTACATTGTTGATCCGGACTTTCCCCCATCGCGATGTTCCATCCATCCACTCTCGGTCCATCCTAGGGACCACATTAGCCCCCCATCTCCGTCTTATTACCACCAACCCAACCATGCACAGGAACTGACAATAAACTACCGCATGATCTACATGCCGACTAAAATAAATAAATAAATAAATACTTTATTTTCGACTATGCGAGGCACGCCCATGGAGGCATGATCAGATATGGACAACTGTACAAACATTTTATGACAACTGTGACAGTAATAGTAGAAAATTGGTCGTAGGTCCATGGTAAAATAAATAAATAGATAGGTTATTCTCAGTTTCATAGAGACGCACCAACTTAGGCATGATCAAGGTTTAAAACTGTTGTGTATCACCATGATACTCCGAGTTCAATCGTGTATAGTTGAAACGGTGTCAAGCAGAGTTGATATGTGAATCTAGTCGACTTGCCAGTATGTAGTTGTGGGCTGTGACTTTATTCAGTGGCGAGTCACATCCGCCACGTCGCAGTGTTGTTAAACAGATATTTGTGGCTTTTTATGGAGCGAACGCTTGCCAGGCGAAAACCCACCACGTCCTGCAACACTACCGTAAAGCATTTTGAACATTAATGTTGAACTGGCAAAGCCGCTTGACGACTGGTTTTACCTTCGGGTTTTCGAATTTCCGAGACAAACCTGACCAGGCATGATCAACGTTTACAAGCAATTTATGTTTCGCAACAAACACGTTGCTATGTATGTAATCGGCAGTAAGCCGAAAGTTGTCCAAGCTTTGGAAATTGTAGAATTAATCTTGAGGTATAAATTCATCAAAACATGACAACAAGTTGGGTTCTAGTGGGCGTAGTGTAAACAGGCTGGGCATTCCGTTTGTAGAGAAAACTTGTCAGGAAAATATTACATTAGGATTCTGGTCGGCTTGCCAGTATGTAGTTGTGGGTAGTGACTTTATTCAGTGGCGAGTCACATCCGCCACGTCGCAGTGTTGTTAAGCGGACATTTGTGGCTTTTTATAGGGAGAACGCTTGCCAGGCGATAACCCACCACGTCCTGAAACACTGTCAGAAATCCGTTTGTACACTAATGTAAAACTGGCAGAGCAGCTCGTCGACTGATTTATCCCTCGGTTAACCGCGGTCAATTGCCTTCTAATTTCCTCTGTTAGCTGAACAGGTTATTTTTGCTCGGGGCGGCCATAATGGCTGAGGCCTATGGAGGGTTAGACCTTCGTCATCTTCGTGTCCAGGTGAGCAAAACTTCCGATTCTTGCTTCTTGAATTTACAGGATTATGTATACTTCGCAGGAGTATGAAGGCGTCATGTCCAGCTAACATTACTGGACGACAGTCATGGTAGTGGGTGCATTTTTATCCACTTGTTGTACAGCCGTGTTCTATGTAGGTCCTTGGGGGTTTCTATGTCCTGTCCCAGGCACAAGCTTTTTCACGGTCCGATCCTAGATCCCCAAGAAGTTCCAGACCTCGGAGAAAGGGAAGGTGGGAGACAAACAGGGCCGCAAAGAACAGACTTGGGAACAAGCATTATTTATGTTCTATGGTCTAACATTTAGAGAAAACGTATGATGTACAATGTGTAACAATGCTTATGCTAAAAGTGTCTTTTGAATATCCATCGGAAGCAAAGCCCTATAGGTTGGTTGCTACCGTATACCTTGGATGCAGAGCGTTGCGCCGTTAGGCAAAGAAAACACAGGATCGGTTTGCTATGATGCAACTGTTGCGAGGAAAGATTCGCTGGGGAGCGTAGAATATGCTGACTCAGGGAAGCCAGTGAGTCTTTTGGACTCATACATGGGTAAGTTTCGCAAAAATAGCAGCAAATAATTGAGGAATGAACACCTGTAAATGAGAAGCTAAGGGGCGTCCCTGTACTGACCAGGTGAGAGAGTGCCGAATTAAAAAACTAAGAAGGGTTAATTGACGGAAGTACCGCGAATAGCCAGAATACCTGCGTACATTAAGGTTGCTGAGGGTATCAGAACATGAGGCCTAACCGCAGCAGCCAGAGTGCTAGGGTAATAGTGCCAAGCTGGATAGAGCCATGGACTGCTAGCCCGAGACTTGGAGTATTGCAGGTAAAAATAATGCCTAAGATAATACAGCAAGTAATGGGTAGATAAAGGTCTAGAAATGTGAGGCAGAAGAGCGGCTTACGCTGAATACCTGGATATGTTTGCACGACAGAAGAAAGCTAAGAGAGGTTTCGTGATAGAATGACAGCGAACAAGTAAAGCGCAAGCATGCAAAGAGGTTGTGAGATAGTTAGAGCATAATAGACTACGACGCATCGACGTGCAGCTAATCAAATCATGCGGTGGTGCTAATGGAGTATAATTAAGGAGGCCTGAGCCGGGAGAAGCCAGTGAGAGAGCTGTACTACGGCCAATTGGGTGTCGCGGATGAGCAATGGCATTTAGGTGTGGCCTTATAATTGCTAGTGGACACCTGATTAGGGCAACAGACAGCAATTGTATGTGATGCACGCAGTCCCAGGGATTAAAGCTTGGAGGGATAAAGTGTGAAACTTGGCAGCTCAGTATATGCGCAAAGATGATAGTAGCTTATGAAGAAGGACTGCTGCTAAACACGGGAGCCAGAAGTAAGGCGAGGAACAGTTAGGGTCGCTGTAAGTGTGAGTATTAGTGATCAGCAATGGAATTTGCATGAAGCCTTTTAGTTGCTAGTGGATGCCTACAATTACCCATAATAAATCAGCAAAAAGCGGATGTATGTGACGCAGACAGCCACAAAGTATGTTCGAGATAGAAAAGAGCAGCTCTTAGCAAGCTCCAGAAATGCGTGGAGTCTACGATTACTAGTTGCTGCTAAGCAGAAGTGCTTAGGTTTAAGAGGATGGACAGAACATGGCGCTGCGAGAAAATTTCGGTGGCCTGATGTAGCCAGTCCATTAGGCTATTTGGTTACAAGTGGATTGCTAGTGTCACAGAACACATCAACAAGCCAGCGAAGGTAAGTGATACAGACAATCTGGGAGATTATAGGATGGAGAAACGAGGAATGTCTCCTAGTAGCTCCAGATAACCCCAGAGATGTGTGGAGCCTACAATGAATCTCTGCAGTAAACGTAATGAAGATAAGAAGAACGAAGGGTAATTGTGCTAAGGGGGAGAACCGGCGGACAGCATCTGAATTCTATTGAACTTTCTAGTTATTTATTAGATACAGTGACAAAAGAAGTCAACAAACCAGTGAAGGTATGTGATGCTAACAATTCAAGAGAGTAAGTGGGAGAGATACAGAGTGGCTACTAGCGTAGATATGTATGCTAACTACTATGACTGACTGCAGCTTAAAAGTGGTGACATAAGTAATACGAAGAACTGATAATGATACAAGGTGAGATCGAAGTATCCGCAACTAGCAATGGCATTGTGGTGTAGGCTTCTAGTGGCTAGTGGATACCTAAAGTGTCCCAGAATAAGTCAAAGGTCAGCAAATGAATGTGACGCAGACAGTCACAAAGAATGAATGTTGGGGATGCAAGAGGGTTACACTTGGCAGGCTCCGGAAATGTGCAGAGGTGCATAGAGCCTACGACCACTAGTTGCTACTAAGTAGAAGTGCTGAGGTGAAGAGGATCGACAGAAACTGGCACTACGAGAAATATAGTAATGCTCCTACTACAACAACCTCCTTACGTGGCAGTATAAAAGTTTCTGCGCAAAGGAATGAGCCGTTAGACCCATTACCTTACCGAAGCTTTATTTCGCTGTCGTCTACTTAAAGCGAGAAGCAGGATCGGTAGGCTTTAGAACAAATACGCGAATATAAAGGCCAACCTCCGCTGAGTGGATAACACCAAAAGCAACGCTAGGAAAAATTTATTAAGTGGGGCGAAAGGCTATCTGGTGCTAAAAATAAGGCACTGGAAGATAGCTAGCTAGGGAAAGGTGTGCTCGCGTGCGCGGAGAGCAAAGATGGCCGCGGAGCCGATGAGCGTCGCGCCGTTCGAAGGCGGATGCTATGTTGACTCAACCAAACGCGAGCAACGTTCAAACAGGCGAGCGGCTACTTTGCTATGTACATCGAGAAAATATAATTTTGTGATTTTGTAATATTTTACGCAGCATGCGGCAGCCAAACAGGAGAATCTCCAGGTCACTACACAGCCCCCTCTTAGAAGGGAACCGTAGGTGACCCTTCGATCTACGTGAGGACTGTCCGTCGCCGGCCAGCCTTCTGCGAGACCAGGCGGTGAAACCTGATGCAGCTGCTGGGGGAGAGCCAGTGCGAACGGACAGTAGGGGGCTCCCACCCGTGTCCTCCTTACAGGTGCCAAAAACACAAAATGGGGGGAAATGTTGTAGCGTTCGAGTGCGTAGTATCACAGCAAATGATGTTTGAGCACGTAGTGTCCGAAAACGTAACATTCGATCGTCGTTGAACGTCCGCGTGTCAGGGATATGAAAAAGAAGCGGAAACGCGGTGTCAAACAGGTGCGAGCGACAGAGCTAACAAAAGGCGATAGCACTTACCGAGTGCGATAAGCGAATAAAGCGTGAACCATTTTGTGTTTTCAAAACTATTTTCTCCTTTTTAAGGTTTTCAAAAGGTTTTTGGGGTTTTCAAAACGCTTTGCAAATTTTTTGGGGTTTCAAAACTGCCGTTCTGTTGGGCGGGTTAGGCCACAAGCAAAAGGAAGCGGGAAAGGAAGCATGAAAAGAAGACTAAACTTTTAATCGCGCTGGCCAATGAATCCACCTATTTGACCTAGTCGATTTCGGACGTTCGGTCGGAGGCGTTGTCGATCCAGCAGTTTTGTCGGATGAGGAAGGTTGCGGCTCGATAGAATCGGAAGGAACTGAGTCGGAAGGGTTAGTCGGAGAATGTTTTGTAGCATCGGATGTAGGCGTGTCGTCGATCATAGGTTGCGTTGACTAGTCCGAAGGTGGACAGGAGTCATCGTCGATCTCAGATTCCACATGGGCAACCTTGAGGCGGTCGATAGAGACAGTTTCACGTGTACCGTGGCGGTCGATAACGAATACGGGGTCCTTACGTTTAAGAACCTTAAATGGACCTTCGTAGGTTCTTTCGTGTGGTCTGCGTAGACCATCGACTCGAAGGAAAACGTAAGCGCAATGCCGTAGATCTTGGGGAAGGAACGATTTACGTCGTTGTTCTCTCACGTCGGTTACTTTGATATGGCGCATGCTCGTGGCTAACTGCCGAGCGTAATTCGCGTCGTAGCGGGGTGTTCTGGGGTTCCCAGAAAAGAAGTCCCCAGGCGGTCGAAGAGGTTGTCCATATACCAGTTCGGCGCTGGACGTGTGCAAATCAGCTTTAAGAGCTGATCGGATACCAAGTAGTATCATAGGCAGTGCTTCGGTTCAGCTTAGTGCATTAGCGGCACTAAGTGAGGCCTTCAGCTGTCGGTGGAAACGCTCCACCATGCAGTTGGATTGCGGGTGATAGGCGGTAGTCCGGATGCGTTGACATCCGAGGACTTTGAGAAGATCATTGAAGGTCGAGGATTCGAAATGCGGACCGCGGTCGGTAGTCATGGTGGCTGGACAGCCATGTGAAGCGACCCAGCGCTCAACGAAAGCGCGCGTTACGGTGTCCGCGGATACGTCGGGTATAGGTACGGCTTCGGGCCAACGGGTGTATCGGCCGATCATGGTCAGAATGTAGACCATTCCTCTGGATGGTGCCAAGGGTCTAACTATGTTGAGATGGACATGGGCGAGGCAAGCTGAGCCTTGCGGAAAAAGACCAAGCGGAGCGGACACGTGCCGCTGTATCTTGGCCTGTTGACACATTAGGCATCCGCGTGCCCAGCGCTTAAGATCGCGTTGCATTCCGAGCCAAACGTATCTCTCGGATATGAGCTTGATCGTGGCTCGGATGCTTGGATGAACAATGTTAGGAAGTGTGTCAAAAACTAGACGTCGAAAGGTTTCTGGAAGGTCGGGTCGAGGTCGTCCAGTAGAAGTATCGCACAAGATTGTGCCATCAGATGACGGCGGTGGATGCGATGTGATTCGTAGCGAAGAATCTTGTTTGACGTTCTGACAGTCAGTGTCGGTTAGTTGCGCGGTAGCCATGGCAGATAAGTCGATTGCCTGGCCAGCGGTGTGGATTGCGGAGACGCGCGAAAGAGCGTCAGCAACGACGTTATTCTGACCTGAAATGTGTCGGAGGTCAGTAGAAAATGGAGCCACGAAATCCAGCTGACGAACCTCACGTGGTGAGTGTCGAGCTGATTGATTTCAAAAGGCGTAAATAAGCGGCTTATGATCGGTGAAGATAACGAACGAATTACCTTCTAAGACGTGCCTGAAATGTCGGACGGTAGAATAAACAGCCAGCAGTTCGCGGCTGAACGTGCTGTACTTGACTTCTGCAGGTTGTAAGCGTCGGGAGTAAAAAGCGACTGGTTTCCAACATCCCTCAGTGAATTGCTGCAGGACGGCGCCAATGGCGGTGTCCGATGCATCGACTGCAACGCTGAGTGGAGCTTTGGGGTCGAAATGGTGAAGCATAACGGCTTCAGCCAAGGCTTCTTTGCATGCCTTGAAGGCTGCGGTTGCAGCGGGCGTCAACTCGACGTTGCCGTTCTTGCGTCCACGAAGTATGTCGGTCAATGGACTGAGCAAGTCGGCACAACGTGGCAGAAATCGACGGTAGTAGTTGATCATCCCACTAAAACGGCAGATGGTGGCCAAAGTAGTGGGAACGGGAAGGTCCTTAATAACGCTGACTTGGTCTTCGAGCGGCCGTATGCCATGCTGGTCAATTCGATGACCAAGAAATTCGATAGATGGTTGCTGAAAGATGCATTTGTCAGCGTTGACAGTAATGCTATTAGAGGCTAACCTCTCGCAAAGCATCTTGAGGTGCTTCGCGTGCTGTTCTTCGGAAGAACTAGCTACTAAGATGTCGTCTATATAAGGATAAACAAAGTCGAGACCTCTCGTGACAGAGTCTATGAAGCGTTGCAAAGTCTGAGCTGCGTTGCGAAGGCCGTAGGGCATTTGCAAGAATTCGAAAAGTCCGAAAGGTGTGATGACTGCGGTTTTCGGAATGTCATCCTCGGCTACAGGTATCTGGTGGTAAGCGCGAACCAGATCGATCTTCGAGAACACACGGGCGCCACTTAGGCTAGCCGTGACGTCCTGAATATGCGGAATCGGATAGCGGTCGGGGACGGTAGCGTTATTGAGCGCGCGATAGTCGCCACATGGACGCCAGTCTCCTGACTTTTTAGGCACCATGTGTGGAGGCGACGCCCACGGGCTCTTAGACGGGCGAATAATGCCTAAGTCTAGCATGTGCTCGAATTCGGAGTGTGCAACTTTGAGCTTGTCGGGGTCATGCGCCTGGCTTTTGCGAACACAGGCGGACCTTTCGTAACGATGTGATGTGTCGCGGCGTCGGTTACGGAAGGCAACGGGACGGCAGGACGGAAGACCTGCGGAAAACTATCGAGCAGCGGAGGCCCGACGGGTGAACTAAGTTGAGTCGCGTACACGGGACTGATTGACGAGGTGTCGGTCAAAGTCCCAATGACTGCGAGGTTCGTAAGGCTGTCGACTAGACGGTGTCGCTTAACGTCGATGAGTAGGTCGTAATGATGTAAGAAGTCGAGACCAAGGATAGACGTTTGAACATCGGCAACGAGGAATATCCATTTGAAAGCGCGTCGGAGGCTGAGATTTAGCGTGCGCGAGCGTTGACCATATACGCGGATAATGGTCCCGTTAGCTGCGTGCAATGAGCTAGTCACCTTTTCGGTCGAGTCGTTTGGATCACGCGGGAGAACGCTGACTTCTGCACCAGTATCGACGAGATGGCCAACTCCGGTTCTACCATCGGTGACGAAGAAAAGGCGACTGCGTTGACCAGCTACGTTCGTCGCCCCTACGTGCTGGTCCGCCCGTTTCCCTGCTGCTGTCGTTTGAAGGAACAGGGCGGGCGACATGATTTAGCTTGCTGGCCGAAGCGTTCGTGGTACCAGCAGTAACCGTGTCTATTCGATGAACGCGAATGAGTTCGAACGTGAACGCGAACGGCTCCTAGAGAATTTACAGCGTTTATGTTCGGAGGCCGACAAGTCTGCGAATTGTCGAGTCAATGTTGACATCTGGGATTTAAGCGTGGCGATATCGTTGTCCGGTGTCCTCTGGACCCGTGAAACCTGGCCGTACGACTCCCAAATTCGGTCGGCTGTATCGGCCAGTTTGGATAAAGATGCAGCCTCACTAGCGCAAAGGATGTGTAGCATCTCGCGCGGAAGTCGTTGCAACCACATTTCCCGAAGAAAAGAATCATCTATCGAAGTGGGTTTAGCTAGGCTCCGCATTTTTCGAAACAGCTGAGACGGCTTAAGATCGCCAAGATCGGTTTCGTTGAGGAGTTTCGTAACTCGTTGTCCATCGGATGAGCCTGTTCTTCGCAGAACAGCTGTCTTGACTGCATCGTAAGTCATTTGGTCGTCAGGAAGATCTAGAATGTCCTCAATGTCACCGATGACATTTAGAGGAAGCTCGGAAACCACAAGGTGGAACTTGGACTTTTCGGACCTAATACCACGCAAAGAAAATTGCGACTCTAGCTGACCAAACCAAGACTTAGGATTAGTCTCGCGAAAAGGTGCAATAGGAAGCGCAACGGTGCCGTTTTGAACGTCAGAATCTACGCGATCAGTTTCCATAGCGAGCAAAATAGCGAACCAGCGAGATTAAACCGGAAAATACAAAGTGAAAATCAGACGGGTTAGCGAAAAAAATGTGGCCAAATCTGAAAAGCAAGGTTAGCGAAAACTCACCGGATAATGACCAAAATTCGGGGTCACCAATAAAGCGAGAAGCAGGTTCGGTACGCTTTAGAACAAATACGCGACTATAAAGGCCAACCTCCGATGAGTGGATAACACCAAAAGCAACGCTAGGAAAAATTTATTAAGTGGGGCGAAAGGCTATCTAGTGCTAAAAATAAGGCACTGGAAGATAGCTAGCTAGGGAAAGGTGTGCTCGCGTGCGCGGAGAGCAAAGATGGCCGCGGAGCCGATGAGCGTCGCGCCGTTCGAAGGCGGATGCTATGTCGACTCAACCAAACGCGAGCAACGTTCAAACAGGCGAGCGGCTACTTTGCTATGTACATTTCTCTTTGATTGTTTGCGTCACAGCTCAGCTGTTTGTTGACCTATTCTGTGCCACCGTAGGATCCACTAGTAACTGAAGCCTTAATCCGAACTCTATTCCTGGCCATTCATCTCTCCTAGCGCGCCGTTATCCGTCGTCTGTCTTACTCGCGTTCACTAGACATGTGGTCAAAATTCTTAATGATATGGGTGAATGAGCCACTGATTCATCCTTTCCTTTAGCCACTATCTCTGCTCAGCAGCAGCTGTTCGCTGTAGGCTCTAATCAACCTTGGGAATACCCCTTAGCTCGCTAGGGGTCAGTCCTTCTGTAGAATGTTTATTCTCTTGTTAAATTTTTTTCTCAGCTCAGCTGGTTTGCTCTCCGATCCTTTGACACGGTAGTTATTCATTAGTAACTAGAATGACTAACCCAACAGGCACCTTTGGCCACTGAATCCCGGTCCATTATCGGTAACTTCTGATCGTCTTACCTTCAACACTTAGTCTTCATTTGGTATCCATTTAATCTTAGCCTGCCTCTAATATGCTCAGCTTCCTATCTTCATATACCTAGGTACATTGTAGTTATGGTGTCTTAGGTAATCCTTATCCCGTGGAGCATATATAAATACGGCCACATCGTCACTGTCTTTTGGTTTCCGATAACAACCAATCGTGACTACACACTACTTTCTAGTCTCAGGTAGAATTCAAACATTGTCAGCTTACACATCATGAATATCTTACCGGAATCCTGCTCTTTATCCCTATGCACATGAAAGTATTCCACCCATCAGGCCATGCCTTCTGCATAAGTTAAAATATCTTTAGCGTAATATCTGTTACACCTTGCACACTAGTTGTCTCAAATAAATGTCTTAAGGTAGGATTTTGATCAAACGCTAGGTACATTGAAAGTCCCTTTTCGGTCTTCTCTCGGCTTGTTCCTCTCTCCCTTTTCGCTGAGGTCCTGAACATCGGAGAGCTTCGGGATGGAACTGAGGAACTGCCACCGTCTGGGATGGGACGAATTAACCAACAAGTACTTACCTGGACCATGGCCTCACTTCCACTCTAACTATTTGCACCCAACCACCGATGTCCAGTGAGGGTAGCTGGACACGAATTCTTCGCTCTCCGGCAAATATACATAAGCAGAGAAGACTTCACGTGGTTCTGCGAAGGATCAAGACATCATATTCAATAAGAATATTTAGTACCCGACCTACCAATAGACAGGATCCAGGAACGCAATAGGCAACCAGTTATTGCATCAACCAGCAGAAAAAATGGGACGCAACCTGACTGCGAATAACCGAGCAAAAAGACTTTTAACAAGAAGCATAGCCAGTTACAATTTGCCATTTAATGGATTGGTGGCAGTGTTCCAGGACGTGGTGGGTTTTCGCCTGGCAAGCGTTTTCCCTACAAAAAGCCACAAATGTCCGCTTAACGACACTGCAACGTGGGGTATGTGACTCGCCACCGAATAAAGTCACAGCAAATAACTTTACACTGGCAGGTCAACTTTCGTCACAATTCTACATAGGATCGTTACACTGGGACTTCTACATCTGTATATACTGTTGTCGTTTTACATCCTACGTTACGTTGACCTTTTCCTTCCTTGTGTGCGGGCTCTTCCATTACCTTTCAGTGGATCATTCAGAATTCTCAATCTCTTATTAGCTGAGGTCCCGTATCTCATGACAGCCAACTTATTGTTTCGCATTTTCCACATTGTACAATTCCAATAATGGATATATGAACAATTTTCTACGTTAATGTTACAACTGCATTAAAATGTTTGAACCGTTGTACATATCTAATCACGCCTCCACGAGCGTGACTCGCACAGTCGAGAATAAAATATTTATTTATTTATTTACTAATATATTTTATGGAACGTTGAACATTAGTGCGCTACACGATCCAGTTTCGCACGCAGCATTGTATGGTCCAAGTGTCTCCACTGTTGCGATTTTCATAGCTGGCATCGTAGCCCCCAGATGCTCACGGAAACTTTGATGCGCGGTCCATGCACGCGGCCTTATGCCTCGAGGCGCTGTCGGCTCTAGCATCTAAATTATGGTTCTGCTGGGCCCGCTTTGCTCTTCGTAGAGATTTCCTACATTATCTTGTTAACAGGGGTATTTTAAATTACGTAAAAGTTCCGTCAGTCATTAGCCCTTCCTGTATAGCGGGTGGAGTTGTATCCGAGGTTTAGCATCTAATATCAAAGGAGTTGTTACCTGTATTGTTTTAGGTTGGTTGATTTGATCCATGTTTATTGTGGCCTTATGGGTGTTATTGATCTTATTATTTCTAGTTTTTTTCAAGGAAGCGAGCAGTCCAGTATCCATATCATACGCGGCGTCTAGAGCCACAGGATGTGAGTCACCTGGGCTCAAAAGCGCAGAAAAGTTGGCACAGCTCGCCTGAACACCTGCACAATGCGCGGAGCTCTCACTTTGTCTATTGTAACGGCGTTGTAACGTCTTTCTTGCTGGTACTGACTTCAAGTCAGCGAACGACGTGCGCGATGTACCTTCGCTTTGATAAGAGAAAAACTTGAGGCCTGCTCTCTTATTCTAAATTACCCTTGAAGGAAAGAAACTTGCGAGCCGAGCTTTCATTATCGAACTTGACTAAGAGAGGGCATTGGTTTTTCATAACCTTTATTCTCATACGTGTGCAGCGCAGAAAATTGTGTTCCAAGCCAAACCCTCTCATCAGTATATTACGAATGGTGTGCAGCTTCAGGCGGTCTGGAACATTAAACACCACTATTTCATTAAGACATTTAGCAGATTCATCGCTTCGGTGCAAATCGTGGAAAGGGATCTTCCAGCCAACTCCGCTTGCTTAACATTCATACAGACTTGGGGCGCATCGTAGTCGCTATGACTGCCAGTCTATCAGGCAAAGGTTTTATTGTGTTGCAGATCATTTTTGCTAAACCGTGTCGGTTTGAAGCTAGGCCCTTTGGGATGCAGCGAAAAGGTATCCTTTAACTTAACGGTGCATGGCATAGTTGTGCGATATAAGTTCCTGCTGATAGTTTAGGTTTGGACGGAATACGCCGTACTGGTCTCACACCCTTGCTAGAGACGTTAAGCTGATATTCACTAACCTTGTCTAAAGGAAGTGGTGATAGAAAAGAAAAGAGAACGGCAGAAAAACTATAAGTTTAAAGAACAAAAATAAGTGAAAATCATGATTAAACATAATCTAGAGACACCAAACATCTTTAAAAGCCTGAATAAAGCTGTGAGTATAGACAATATTGGAAGCCGCAGGCGTCGAACTATTTAGGAAGCAGTAATGCTGATCCTGTTGTAGCTAAGCATAGACAAATTTATTGTGCATGCTTTTCACCAACTATTGACGTATAACTGCCATGTAAACATAGTAAATTAAGAGAAAGCGATGGAAACCGGATAAGGGTCCAGGCCAACCGTAAGCATGTGGCCGCCTATTGTGCAAGACTTTTGCGCTACAACTTTGCTAGTGTGACGTAACGAAATGCTTAAGCGACAGTTGGTTAACCTGAGGCTGGGTCTAATATTGGAGTTATTTGGGTGGGAAAAATAAGACGTATAATAGAAACCTTATATTGACCACCCGGGAATCCTGCTGGCATGCTAGGAACCAGAGGGCAGAGAAAGGGAGAGGACTTAGAGTTAAACGTATTTACCCGGTCCTTGAGGCCGCGCCGTGAAAAACGTTTCGGAAGGTGCGGTTGTTCCACAACCACTCAGTTGTAGAAAACATGGTAAAACCAAGGGTTAAACACAATAAAAATCTAGTGTTCCGGACTGTCAATACGGTCCGTTTGCATCGCTATACGACAGGCTTGTAAAAGCAGTATGGTAACAGTTGACGCGGTTCAGGTGTTAGAATGGAGTACTGCTTGGTTGATCTCGGTATTCAATGCACGTATCTGCTTTCATACATTTAGGCTTGAAGGTTTATGTCGTGGCGTACCACCATTCATAAATAGCTTTCATTGATTGGTCCTCATGCGTTACGCACCTGACCCGTAATGTGAACACAACTTTAGCAGATCAGGTTCTCACCGGCATACTCCACCAAAAGCATCTCTGTCGTCTTTAACTTTATATATCGAACAGGGAACAATTGTCTGCGCACTTCTTAGCATGTCTGGCGCGGCGTGCCTCGCTATGTTCTAGGAGAACATTTACACAATCTTTGGGCTATATGGGACCACATAGCTGACGATACCTGTATTACTACTGCGTCTGTATCTGCTCATTACGCTGTTATGTACAGTGAGGTTTTATTCAGCTCATGCCTAAAAAGCATTGTTGAAAATAAAGTTTAGTTTATTTATATTAGTGGCAGGTGACGTCATATTTGTTCTTTTATGATTACTGCAACAGAATGGCAGTCCCAGTAAAAAGTGGATCTATAACGCCAGAGTTTTACTTTGCTAAGACAGGTTTCTGTTTTCTTATGCTGTGTACACCTTGACTCCAAGTTGAAGACCCTGAATTTACTGAGAGCTTGATTAAGTCTATCTGCTCCTACAGCTCAAAACTTTTTCTACTGTCTGATCCTCCATTTGCTTTCTGTATGTGCTGGTGTGTCCGGTATGTGGGTCTAGAAGGAGGAGCTTTCACTAGTCGATGGAGAAATCGATAACTCCGGTTGCTTAGGTAGCATTACAACATGTTCGACCAAGCCCTCGTAGTAATTTGACAAACGGTGGGTTGGCCGTCCCAGCTCTTCACTTATTACCTCGCTACCACCATGTCGACTACTGCCAGCTTCGCATACCAGCTGGAATAACCCGATGGTTATCAATGCTGGAATAGGTTTCCATCTCCAACAAACGATGCTACCCCCAGGCTTTGCGGTCTCTCTTCAGCTTATCACAAAATTTCGCCTTGAGTTGCTTGCGACTCCTGTTGTTTTCGCCTAGTCGTAGTGCGTCTGCTTGTAGCAAACGTTCCGGAGACCTTAGGATATCTAATCTCCAGGTCTGTATTTCGCTCTGCCACCTGAAGACCTGCCTGTTGTTAATAACGACTGGTGGGTAGGCAACCAATGACCGTCACCTCTTTATAGTTAGTAGGTACGCAGAACCAATCTCAGAATCCTTCGATGCGCCAACTGGCATGCAGGTATGCACTCGCAGTTTCGCTGCATGCACAAACTGATGCGAAATGTAAGGTCGGCACCAACAAATTTTGGTCTTCGTTCACGTTTGTGTTCCTTTTCAAGCAAACATTGCTGGCAGCCACTGCGGTGGCAGCTGCTCGCGATATGTTAGACTTTCCTCTACATTTAGTTCGACGCTGGTTGGCGTCGAAATTAAGCGCTGGCAAAGAAGAGGCAAGTATCTTCATTAAACTGTAGCAACCGCTGGCCTATATCATTACAGGACCTTACACCTTGTTGTCCACTCATATGAAGTTCATTGTTGCACCCAAATCATCAAAAATATGTACTCAAACTGGTCGCCACGGCAACTACTAAAGGGACCCAAGTTTTCAGAATCAGACACTTGGTTCGCTCTTTATCCTTTCTTGGACACATATACCTAAATTCACCTGGGTTATACATATGCCGAACACCCAAGGAAACAGATTTTAAAAATCCAGCTTCTTTTCTTCAACCACCTTTGCTAGTACAACCTTCATGTTTCCGGATGCCGTTTTACAGGAAGGTAAGCTAATCACACCCCTGTCACAACGGCTAGCCAAACACCCAGAACTCTCCAACTACCACTTTGCCTTATCCTAACCATCCATCCGTAATTTTTTCTTTTACCCGACTGCAAAGACTGCCACGCATCTTATTTAGTGGTGGGCGAATAAGCAGTTCCTGCAGAATCTAATCGGTAGGCTAACCCCATGAATTGTTTCCGACAATTGCTACCTTGTTTTCATAAAATCCAGTACCACACTCACAAAACCCAGGTGGTCTCAGTAGGACCAGCCGCACACAACCTACAGGCGCTACTGCTAGATTCCTGAATACAAAATGGATTTAGTCATCGCTGTTTAGTCTCTGCCTGGCTTCGGTTCCTCCACTGACCTTTGATCCAAAGGCTGCAGGGACCAGCCAGTGACTACACCGCTCCGGCTTCCCTTCGTCAGTAGCCATCTTGTTGATAGTCAAAAAGCTCAACGAATTGTATAGGCTGGTTTACTACTTGGCAAGTTCGCAAAACTGTAGAAATCCCTCATATACTATATGGCAGTGCAATAACAACGCCATCCGAGCAGAAAAACTTCAGTCCCTCTAACTAAGCTAGAGCTTCATCCTTTACTTCTCAGCTTCACCCTTCCTCACTTTCCAAATTCATAGACCGCTGGGTCAGTAAAATATTGGTACGCTCATGAAAGTTGAGGTACGCTTATTAAAGGCATTTTAGCTGGCTTAGGCGTTGTATAAGATGTTAGCGTCTATTGTTGCTGTCGGTACATATAATGCACCTAAGGTAGCATTCGAATTGTCCACAATATAGTCTAAAAACCAGGCTTAAATGTACTTCTATGTACCTTCGTAGATATCAGGTGCTAGTTGTCCTTATTTAATGCTTAAATAAATAATAAATAAATAAACTTTTATTCTCGACAATGCGAGGCACACCTGTACAGGCATGATCATGTTTAGCTAACATAGTGTGATCAAAGTGTACAAAGAGTACATGTTTGGCATAACAGTGAATGTAAGTGTATGGGTGTATATAGGTGTTTAATTGTCTATGAATGTCGCTTGTATTTTTGGATTGCCGCGGAATTTTTGACTTTGTTATCGGTAGGAATGTGAGTAAAAGCGATTGATGTCCGTGAGTTGGATACCATTTTCCGGATGTTTACGGCCCAGTGATTTTATTTTGTGGCGAGTCACCTCCGCCACGTCACAGTGTTGATACGCAGACATTTGTGGCTTTTTATAGGGAGATCGTTTGCCGGGCGAAAACCCACCACGTCCTGGAACACTGCCGCCGAACTATTTGCTGGAACGGGTTAAACCCGAACCACCCAGCTGGCACCACGAGGAGGTTGTTCGGCTAGCCAGCCTTTGTTCACTATGCCTGATTATTCGCTACCTTATTCCGCCGTTTTGTAATTATGATCAGGAAGCATAGCGCAAAATAGTGTATAAAAACAAATAAATAGAGTATTCTCGATAGCATCAAGGCATGCCTCATCAGGCATGATCAACGTTTTACGTACAATTATTGGCAGTAGATACATTGTGTTGCATGGAAAATGGGGTAGCACATGTGAGGAATACATCAAAGGTGAAGCGGCAATCGTCTGCAGCTATGTCGATGTAGCGTGGTGTAGAAATTTGTAGGCTGTGGCTCTATCTTGTTCCGCAATTGTATAAAAGATGGCAGGTAAACCAGAAACGTTCTTATTTTATATACAGATACATATACACGTGTACGCGTACGTGTTAGTGGACATTGGGTGTGAACTTGTGAATTGTGACTAAAATCGTGAGTTTGCTTGCTGTGTTTGCCATGGTGTGAAGGTAACAATGAAACTCTACAAACTGAGTGGCGGTTGAGAAGTGGGGATCCTCCGGAAAGTGAAGAGCCAGTGACTTGGTTTAGTGGCGAGTGATATCCACCGCGTCGCTGTGTAGTTGAAGGGAATTTGTTGGCTTTTATACAGGGAACACTTGCCAGACGAAGTCCAACCACGTCCTGAAACACTGCAGCTGAACTAGTTGCTGAAATGGGATTATCACGAACTACCCAGCTGGCACCCCGTGGAGGTTTTTCGGCGAATCATCCGGTCAATAAAGTGTTACTATAAAAGCAAATTGCGCAAGAATCAGGCATTTTGCTCTCCACTTAGCTTCTCTTACCCCCATACGCTTAGCTTTTCTGATTTAGACATGTGCTGAGAATCATTGGAAACACCAATAGACAGGCATCATGAACACCAGGTCCATTTCTTAACGGTTTTTGATAGTAAAACACTCGCCTTTCCAGATTCCATTTTCCTAACACGAAAGCTAACCAGCTACAGAAAGGCACCTGTCACACTGGTTGGCTTGACATCCATAAACCTTCGACCCCCATTTCGAGTTACCTCGACCGTCCGTGCGTAATATTAGCTTTAATCTGGCTCCGAAAAACCTACAATGCGTTATGCCTAGTAAATAAATAAATATGTTTTTTCGAAGATGCAAGACATGCCCATTTAAGCATGAGCCGGTAGGTGCAACAGTACAGACAATTTATGTCAATTGTAACTGGGACAGTAGATAATTGTGCAAAGGTCCATGTTTGGAAACGTACAATGGTGCATGGACAAATTGAATAATTGGGCAGTCGTGAGCTCGGGACCTGTTTGTAATGACATACTTAGTCTGTCATGTATTGCAGACAAACATCAGTTAATAATAGATCAAGAATCCCGAATGATCGATAAAAAGGTAATTGAAGAGCAAGATCGTGATGGGTATGACGATATACTGGGTTCGTGCGTATGTACCGCAACTATTAACGGTGATATCGTTGAAAGAAGATACTACAGTATATGCGTGAAATTCTAGGAAGAAGAGACAAAAGTATATGCAGATGTAGAAGTGCCAATGTAACGAACATAGCAAGAATGGTGACGCTAGTTGATCTGCCAGTGTGCACTTATTGACTGTGGACTTATTTGGTGGTGAGTCGCTTTCGCCAGGTTTCGGTGTTGTTCACCGGACCTTTGGGGCATTTTATAGGGAGAACGCTTGCTAGTCAAAACCGCAAGACATCCTGAAACACTGCCATCCGTCCATTGAATGGCAAAGTTTACCTAGCTATGCTTCTCGTTGATGTGTTTATTTTGCTCGGTTAGTCGCAGTGAAGTTGCGCCCAATTTTTCCGCTGGGTAAGGCGTCGGACGACTGACTATTTCGTTCCTGGGTTTCACTCCGTCCTAACCGAATGCCGGGCCCACTTGTTAGGCCGGGAATTGAATATTCTTTTGAACGGGACGTGTTGCTTATCTGCAAAACCACGTGACGTCACCGAGGGAAATCCCATGAAATGTCTTGAAGTGTTGTTAAAACCCTGAGGGATAGGATATCGTCCCGAAAACGAAGTTGGAGGTCCTCCCGGGGTAAGTTGTAAACTGCATTAGAAACCTAGGTACCCAAGGCTAATCGAACTGCCAAGCGGAGTAAAGGGCTCTGGATGAATAGCAAGCAAAGGAAAGTATCCTGTAGCAAAAAGTGGCCGAACCTGATTGTTGTGACCTTGCATCGGCAGAAGAATGTGCCTTCCGAAGACAGCAGGTTAGCTCTAGACAAGAAGTATGTCGATGAGTAGTGAACAACCAGCTCCCTTTTTATGACCTACTTTCCTGCCCTTGATGTCTTTTATCACGCATTGTGAAGGGTGCTAGGATAGCTCACATCAGATAAGCCACCAAAGAAGGAGCCGATGCAATATTACTGCACTAGTTGATATTGCCACCTGGATGGAACCGCTTGCCCTCGCTTCAGAACTTAAAAATAGAGAGCATAAGAGCATAATTAAGCAGCGATGTACAACCCTGTGGCACATTAAGCTTTCACGTTCAGGCAACCGCAACCCACAGAGGTAGTGTTGCATCTGCCCTACAAGCGCAGACCTGTGATCCCCAGGGGGCACAGCATCTAGCAAAGATGGAAATAAACCTGTATTTATTTATTTATTTTCCCGGAGTTCACTTCACCTGCCAGCAAAAGAGTGTCCCGAACGTTCCCATTAAAATAATCTCGTTCAGTTAGTGGTGGAATTCATTTTTGCTTTAGGCATAGCTACTGTTTTTGGTGGTGCAGTTGGAAATGTCAAACCGGCACCGTCTGTCGCATCTTGACCGCGATGCCTTGAACGAGCCAGTCAGTAGTACTGTACGCATTCGGTTGGATATTTTGATTCAGTCATCCAGAGCAGGTTCATCTTGGTTATTCAGAGCAATTCTCAGCCATGCTTGACCAGTACCTGCAGTTGCCTTATCTCCAGCAACGCGATGAACATGTGCCACCAGTGTCGCTTGCGGAGGATCGTAGGGCAAACGTGGAACTCGAAACTTGCAGGAGGGCTTCTGATAAGCAGCAGCCACCGATCGATAGAGAATTTATTGTTCAGGCAAATGCTGGTATTTGGCTCTGCGGCAACAATGTGCATGCCTTGTGGCACGCCAGTATCAAGCGCCGAAAAGCAACCTAAACTGTGAAGTTATCAGTTTGGTTGAACATGGACTAGCCGCCTGGAACGAATCTAGGTTCTGCTATTGCGTGTGAGTAAAAGTAGACTAATAAAGCAAGCGGGGGAGGGCCATGTTTTCTGGGGTTGAAGGCAAGGATGAAAAGGAAGTTGGTGTCTGTTGATGAAACTGAAGGTGCTCGGGTTCACGTAGCAACGCATTATGGTACCAGTCGGGTGGTCCGCCTTAGCCTATTTCCAGCTAATGGTTCTGCGGCCGTGTTCCCTGACATGTTGGGTTACTTTCGGCGTGTGCGCTCCTTAGAAAAGGCCACAAATATCAGTTTAGTAACACCGTGAGGTGACGAGAGTGACTCGTTACTGACTGAAATCATTGTCTCTTAGTATCCGGGTTATCCAACCGTCAAGTGATCAGTTGCATGTTAGGTCCCAACCCACTCGGCTGGATGCACAATACGCCTAAACACACTCACGCACGCCCACGTTAAGCGTACCCGGTCGTCAGTGAAAGTAGGCCGTGATGTTCTGTCGGCTGTGTATTACACTTTGTATTCTCCAGACCTCCTTTGGTTACTGTGGATTCTGAGCTCTATAGAAGATTCGTACTCGTACAGTAGTTACCGTGACTAACACGCGTTATTTAGCGATTGCTATTACCAGAATTCACCCTTTCAGTTCTGGTTGTACTGCGAAAAATACACCTACAAGCAGTTGTAATAGGTGGCTAAAAATCCTTTCTGATTTCCTGGAATTTCTTCTAATCTTGAAATGATTAGTATCGCTTACCGAGGTACACAACTTCAAACAATTAGGCCCTTGCTTATTTATAAAGCACAGTGATACTTTGACTCCCTTCCTGATTGACCACGTCTGTATAAACATAACCAATACCCTGGACACTTTTGGTACTCCCGGGTTTTGTACCCCAAAGCGGGTTTACAGCCAGGCACTCCTTTACAAACTCTGCCAGAACCCGGCAGAAAGTGTAACTGAATACATCTCTCTTATACGCCAGGCTACATCTGACGGCTGGTAGGTTGAAGTTTAACCGGCGAAGTTCGATTAAATAATATTATTGCAATGCTTGATAGCTGGCACATCAGGTCATAATACACGAGAGAATCTTCTCTCACAGGCTGAGAGTAAGCTGTATTAGAAGCCAGCATGTTAATAGACCGTAGGCGCTTGAACCTAAGACAAATACTAACAACATTTAGTCCGCCAGTTCCATCTGGAAGTGTAGGTTTGGTGAAAATAAGGTCGCAACCAAATAAAACGTTCGTGGACGCAAAACAGTTTATCTGTTACATATGTGGTGATCAACACAGATGCGCAGATAAACTTCGCTACCAGAACATTGTGCAGAAGTTGTGGGAAGGTGGGGCATTTGGCTTCAGTGTGCCTTTCATCTAGTCTGCACTTTGAACCGCATAAAACAGCAAATGCAGTCAAAGCCGTGCATACTTGCGAAGACAACGAAACAGCTTTATATCCGGTATAGTTAATAACTGTGTCCACCGTACTTTCCGCCACCTACTCTGTGGAGCCCTAGATCGTGGAACAGAAGGTACTGATGGAGATAGATACAGGAGCGCTCGTGTCAATAATTAGGTCGAACGCTATGAGCCATTTGCCTCGCCCGTCATCATTCACTTCCAACCTTCAGACCTACACCGGTTAGTTGCTTCGTATACCCGGTAAATGCCTTGTTCTGGTAAACTACGGCACGGTAACATACAAACTTCCTGTCTAGGTTATATAGAGAGCTCGACCATATCTCCGCGAAGTCAGCTGGATGAACGTACTTCTTAATTCATTGATGCTTTGAAAACCGCTAAGGAGGTAGTTGGAATGGAAGAAATTTTGAAACGAAATATATAAAAAATAAATACATGTTACATGCTCGGTAAAACGAGACACACCGATGAAGGCGCGAGCAAATATGCATACAATCATAGCTTCTTTGGAATAGTAAAACGTTTAGTTTTAATGAAAGGTTCAACCGGAGAGCGGTAATCCATGCTAGTGAGCATTTTGTCAGGTACTAGTCAGGCCAAGGAATCTGATGGCGCTGGGGCGAGTAAAAATCAATCATAACGGTTGTGTCAATACACAAGTTGGGCGTGATTTCGCCATATAGTAATCCATGAGCATAGGAACCCAACCAAGGTTTTGGTGCAATCAAGGTGCATTAAGAAATCGGAAGGTTCTGTGCTCCGTCAAAGCATTCTTCAGAGTAAACTCAGTAGCACAATTTGTATGTAGAAGTCTGAGGACTGCGTCAGTGTAAAAGTTCAGTTGTGGCTTTATTGTGGAGCGAGTCACATCCGCCACGTTGCAGTGTTGTTAAGCGGACATTTGCGGCCTTTATAGGGAGAAGGCTTGCCAGGCGAAAATCCACCACGCCCTGGAGCAACGCCGTGGCTTCCGTTGAACAGTAGGGTTAGCCGGCGATGCATCGTATAGATCAATTTTGCACTCTATTATTCGCAGTCGGTTGACGACCAAATTTCTTCGTTGGTTGACCGATTGGCTTGGTAATGATACGACAGTAGTCATTGAACCGGGTCAAGGATGCAAAAGACTCGTAGAGTCGAATGGTAAATAGGGCAGGTGTGTAAAATAATTGTTAATAACGGCTGGCTTTTTCTGTTTTATGTTTGTCCGGTTGGAAAACCGTGCATAGCTATCCACCCTGGACTTGTCATGGGGATGTTGAGTGCAGTTGTTCCTTGTGGATGAATACGTCCATAGCAGGTGAAAATGCCATTCGCTTGCCCAATGAGGGATGGGCACGAGTTCCTTACTTCGCAAAATAGAATCGGCATTTCTTAAAATGCAAGTAAGTGTAATAGTCTCCATGGTCAAGTGAAAACTCCAGGAAATGTCATCGGAACAGCCATTTATACGAGCGCAAAGCTGTCCGTGAAATGACATCGGAAAAGTTCCAGGTGAAGGGATAATCGGAAGGTCCTTTAAGAAATGTAAGGCACCGAAACCACTTTTTCGTACGTTGTTGAGAATAAGCAAAGCCAACCGAGGCAATAAAGGTAATCACGCTAGAATTGTTTGTCTCTCTTTGTGGAACAGGTGATCCACACAAATATATTATTCCTGTTGGGTAAATTGTGATAATGTGTGTACGAGGTGAGCTAAATCCATTTGTTTAGACTCCGTGAAAGTGGCGTCTCCAGAATCGCGGAAAGAGCTCCATTTGGAGAATAGCTTGGGTTTCTCATCTCCCGAAGAAAGGATCAAGTGTTTAAGTCAGTTGTCTAATGATAATGGGTCGGTCAGTCCCAGTAAATACACCTATTTTGGCCGCTATAACTGGAAATATCGGGAAGAAACGGGCAGCGGACAAGAGGCAGCCAAACAGCCAGACAGCAATTAATCAAGAAGCACTATCGAAAGACTGATGGCGCGCAACGGTGCCTATGATACAATAAACATATGTAAATTTGCTTAGTAAACAGGCTTTACAAGCTGGTCCATTACGTCACGTCGCTTAGTAGCCCAGACTACAACTATTAGGTAGGAAGAGGGGTCTGCAAGCGCATGGACAAGAGACCGACATAACAAAGCATGTTTACAAGATTGAGCGAATAATACGGTGGTTGGAGAGAAACAGTTAAACGGATGATGAGGACAGCAATCCGAACGCGCGAGGTAGCTTAGATGAAACTAAGGCCAACTAGATGGAACCCGAATGCAGGAGCAACAGTACTTAAAGTAACGTTTCAGTAGGAAAACGCACTTCAAAGAATCGGCGAGGAGAGGATGAAAACGGACGGCAGGGCAAGAGTAAGTCGTGAGAGTAATTATGCTAAAACACTCATAATTCCAAATTCAAAAAGCCGTCAGAATCTAGAGAATAGGGTCACAGGGGCCAAAACCGCCGGGCATTGGGATTCGTTATCCCAGGTACGATTACACTAATCGGCAAATGCGAACATGAGGTAAAGTGCAGAGCCAGATGATAGGTAAGGTGAGCACACTGATGGAAGTAATAGTTAAGAAACACTTAGCAATGGTCCGAGTGCCGCCTGGAAGCAGGAGCGAGGTCGGAGTGGGGGAGACCATAGGCACGAGGATAACTTGGTTCGGCGCAATACTTGTAAGCCGCGGGAATAAAAATGGTGCGCAATAACACAGATCGCCATAGATAAGAGGAAAATAATAACAACATGGGTCTAGACTTAAGTGGAAGAGCGCGAAGTCGTTGCCAGACCATGGTCGGAAATGGCACGGGCATCTGGGAGTAGTAGGACGGCAGAAGACCATTCAGCTAAGAATAGTTTAGTCGGCGAGTCTGTCACAGGTACGGCGACACGCACCCAAGGAATGGTCCTCCGTTTCGACAACAATACCACGCACACAGTTCCTTTACCTGGACATGAGCGGAAAATTATCAACTTTTTTACAACTTACTAACCGGACAAATCATTCAATATCTTGCACTGATACAATTATACCGCGGCATGGACCAATGAGTTCAATTTACCTAACAATACCTCTTCCACATATCTCTTGACTGGAGGACTTTCGACTACGGAGGGCACATTCTCCTGCCAATACAAAGCTTAAACACCCGGTCATTCTAAGCTCTTCAATCCGCTTTGACCGCTCAAATGGCCGTGGTTTCCCCTATTTCTAATCAATTTCACTACATACCCCGGGGGATCTGCGATTCTTTCTTCGGAACCTAACCTATCCTCCAAGACTTCAACATATTTCAACGTATATTTTTCGAGACTTCACGTGGTTCTGCAGATGATCAACACATCAAATCCAGAAAGAATGCTTAGTTCCTGACCTATCGATCTGGAACAGGAGAGGACCCAGGCACGCAATGGCCACTCGCATAGCGCGTCAGTCAGCAGAAAAATGGGACGCAACTTGACTGCGAATACCGGAGCAAAACTTTCAACAAGAAACATAGCCAGTTACAACTTGTTATTCAATGGATTGGCGGCAGTGTTTCAGGACGTAGTGGGTTTTCGCCTGGCAAGCGTACTCCCTATAAAAAGCCACAAATGTCCGTTTAACAACACTGCAACGTGGCGAATGTGACTCGCCACCGAATGAAATCACAGCCCATAACTTCACACTGGCAGCTCAATTAGAATCATCATACTGGATAGCTTGCTCTTCAGTTATCTTCCATTGGATCACTCAGGATTATCTAGCTATTATTAGTCGAGGTATGACTGCGATATAAGGCAGAGCGATTATGTCCAAACAAATGGATCCCGATCCCACTACAACCAAATCGTTGTTTCGCATGTTCACCATTGCACATTTCCAAGCATGGACATATGAACAATTTTCTACTGTCACTACAGTTCCCATAAAATGTCAGTACATCTGTACATACCTGATCATGCCTCAATTGGAGTGCCTCGCGAAGTCGAGAATAAAATATTTATTTATTTATTTATTTACAATCGTAGTAAGAACAACCGTGGGGAGGGTCAGCGGAAATCGACAGGTTAAATATGAAAGACGCCATACTATACATGGGTGCTTAGGTCCGGTAAGCCTATCGAAGTGAGGGAGACCGATCGGACGACACTTGCTTAGTCGGTGCATTGAGATTGAGTCGTAAAGATAAGATGGAAAAAACAGGGAGGATCAGCAGTAAAGGGTAGGAAAGGGAGGGAAGAGGTTGCTTTGTCATTGGATGAACAAGTTCAGCAGATTATCGAGGTACTAAAAACTGCATTGGGTCTGCTGAGTCTCGACCGTTAACATCCCGGTGAACTGGAAGAGGTCACAGCGGAGCAGGCTGGTCAGGTAAAGCTAGGTTAAGGAAAAGCACTGAGATTTCGCTGCCCGATTGAAGAAATGAACACAGAGAGCGCAGCAAGGAGATGACGGTCAGGATGAAAGAGGGCTACTGCTAAAGTGTGGAGAAGGCAAAGCTGCTCACGTGCGAAGGAGTATGAATCGTTCATTTCTGAAATTGGCCGGTATTATCATAGTAGCCTGAGAAAATACGGTGAGTAGGAGACCGGCATATGGAGATTAAGTCCTACAATTAAGGTGGGAAGACAAATAAAGAGTCAGCAGAGATGGACAGGTTTGAGATAGAAGATGTATATGGGGTATGCAAATGGAAGTCAGGCAGGCTCGCAATGGGAGAAAAGTTGAGTGGTGGTTATGCAGAGTCTAAAATGTTAGTCTGGTAGCAGTCTGAAGGAGAATAAAGCGGAGCACTGTGAGCTCTCTTTCCGGTTGAGAAACAAATAAAATCAGCGAGCGCGATAAGGAGAGGACAGATTCGAAATCGAAAGAGATTACACAGCAAAACTAGGAAAGTTAACTTGACACTCGAGGTAATGGGGACAAAGCGTTCAGCCTTCCGAGCATTGGCCGGCAACGTCACAAATGTCGGCGAGAAGGAGACCTATCGGACAAGACTAGATTAGTCGGCGCATTTAGATGGAGGCTTACAGTTAATTAGGGAAGATAGATGGAGTCATTAGGATTGGAGAGGTCAGAGATAAATTGGATATATTAACATAGGGTAAATAAACCTAGTTGGCTGTCGAGGTGAGGGACACATTGCGTAGAGTCTACGGAGTTTAGTCCATTATCCTCCTCGTGGTCTGGCAGAAGTCGCAGAAGCAGACTGGTCAGATGAGAGTAGTCTAGGGCAAGGCACTGTAATTCCACTGTCAGATTGAAGAGGGATCAAAACCAGAGACCGCAGCAGGAAACGACAGGATCGGGGTGAAAAGGGTTTACTGCTATGGTGTGGAGAAGCCAACGAGGCTTTTGTATGAAGGGCTATCGAGCGTTCAACCTTCTGAACAATGGCCGGTAATGTTACAGTGGTCGGCAAAAGCTCGGTGGGCTGCAACCGATCAGACAATAATGGCTTATTCCAAGCAGTGAGATTTAGTTATACAGCTAATTTTGGAGGACAAATGGAGTAAGTCAAGAGGTTGACAGGTTAGAGATGGAAGTGCCTATATTAAAAAACGTGAACAAGTCCAGCAGGCTGGCAACATGAGGGAGCTTTAGCTCTGAGCCTACAGTGCTTAGACCATGTATATCTCGATAATTTGGACGAAGACAAAGTAAATAATACCGGTCAAATAAACCTAGGTTAGGGCAGAGCAATGACAGTTGGTTGTCCGATGAAAGAAGGATTGAAAGAGCAGCGTTCAGTTTTCAGTACAGTGGTCGGTAATGTTACAGTAGTCGGAGAGCAAGAGACCGATCAAATAAAATTGGATTGGTCGGCACACTGAGATTTGGTCGTGCAGGTAATGTTGGAAGACAGATGGTATGTGTCAGGCAATGGACAAGTTAGCGAGAGAAGTGGCTACAATTATATAGGGTGAACCAGTCCAGCAGAATGCGAAATTGAGGAAGACATGTCTTTGCGTCTAAGGTCCTAAACCTCTTATATCTCGATAGTCTTGAAGAAGTCAAGGAGAAGCAGACTGGTCAGCTTCGACTAGGGCAGGGCACTGTGAGCTGGCTCCCCGGCTAAGGGAGAAAAAAGCCATAGCGCGATAAGGGGAGGATAGCGTCGAGATAGAAAAGGTTTATAGACTAGGGATGGGGAAGTCAACGTTGCCCTCCAGGTAATGGGGGCAGAGCGTTAGGTCTTCCGAACAATTCTCGCTCATGTCACGGTAGTCAGGCAGACTGAGACTGATCAGACGAGACTGTTATTCGGCGCATTGTGATTGCGTCGTATAGTTCATTTGGGAAGATAAGTGGTGAGTCAGTATTATTGGACAGGTCAGCGATAGAAGTCGCTATATTAAGATAGGGAGAAAAAGTCCAGCAGTACTTATGAGTGGAAGGATTTTGGTGAGTATTTTTGTTCTTCGCAATCAGCCGACACTTTAGATATGTCGACCAGCTCTTCGGTAAAGCACCAGACGGCCATTTCGCCCTACTGAGGCTCATCAGTAATGCGCATCCTTCGGTCCTCTGCGGAGGATCGAACCCATGACGGTTAGCGGCTCTTGACAACTAGCCCGCAGCTTATGCAACTGCGCCATGGAGGACGGTATCCGACCATCACGAATTGTTAGCTAGATGCGAAAAGCGCGACCCATCCTCCACTGCCATGCAGGCACCTGCCAAGCGGATGACAGCGGTTGGCCTTCCGGCGTCAGGACTTCCCGGTTACGGCAGCTATGAATCACCATAGCATTTTGTGGAATCCGTAAGGGCGAATGGGCATTTAGCTAACAATCCGTGATGGTCGGATACCGTCCTCCATGGCGCAGTTGCCCAAGCTGCGGGCTAGTTGTCAGAGCCCCTAGCAGTCATGGGTTCGATCCTCCGCAGAGGACCGAAGGATGCACACCACTGATGAGCCCCAATAGGGCGAAACGGCCATCTGGTGCTTTTCCGAATAGCTGGTCGACATATCTGAAGTGTCGGCTGATTGCGACGAACAAAAACACTCACCAAAACCCTTCCACCCATAAGTAATACCAATTCGGTTGATTGCGACGAACAAAAGTCCAGCAGTAGTTTCTCGGGAAAGTTGTCCAAGGTAAAGCAATCTACAAGTTAACTAAGATTAATGGAAACTGTCCAGCACAACTTCATCAAAGCAAGAACCCTACCGCATGCTCTGAGCCCCAGGGTTGAAAAAGCAATAGACTACTTACAATCTCTGGGAAGTTTGATAACTGTACACTTTTCCAAATTGTAAGCATCAGGCGTACCGGTGGTCAAAACGTATGGCTCGGTGAGTATTTGCGGCAACCACAAGTGACTGCCAATCAGTCTCCTATGACAGTCAGATATCCATTGCCTCGCGTGGAAGACTTGTATGGTACACTGGCAAGCGGTAGAAAGTTCACCAAACTTGAGCCCTTTCACGCATTTACACAGACAAATACGGTACCAGATTAACAAAAAGTTTTTCTGTTCCTGACAGTGTGGCGCATGCCTAGCAAGGCATGAGCATCGTAATGCAGACGCGTATGCTCAGTATCTGAACAAGCGCGTTGAAATTAACCAGTACATACTGGTTACGTCGCAGTTTTACAGGTGCTTCGGTGAGTAATCAAGTTGAGTGGATTGATTGCGGTATAAGTATAAATTCCTCACTTCTAGACTAGCTCAGACAGCCGTGCCACTCCGGGAAAAACACAACACGCGCGTTTCATCCATTCGGAAATAGTCAGCAGTGCACATTCCGTCGGACCATGGAAAGACTTGAAACTGCAACACGGCAGTTGCCAGTCCGTGGTTAAGATCACTTTGGGTTGTGGGTGCGTTTCGTGAATTCGCCAAAATGAGTAGCGGTCAAATAGTTGCTTCAAAATGGCTGACGTTTTTAAGCGATTGTAGGACACGCACTCGCCTTAGCACCATCACAGCCCAGTGAAGCCCGCTACCAGTAAGCAGACAGCAATGGACGCTTTATCAGCGCAACTAGCGTCACTACAACGCCAAGTCGAGAAACCCTGTCTGGAAGGTGAGCAGCGCAGCCGCTCTGGCATAGTAGCACGTCGCACCAAGCGCAACATTTCAGGATTTTGCTTTCACCACTCACCTTCTTTTAACGAAGCCCGTAGTTGAGAGCAACCATGCAGTTTCTCCGCCGCGAAGCAAAGGAACTATTAGACCGGCACTTAATGGTGACCAACGGTGTCCGCGAAGTCTGAAGTCGTCCCACATACATTAGTGCATATAAATCCGAAACCAAGTTCTGAGTTGATCCCGGGGCGGAAGTCAGCGCCATCTACTGTATTCCAGGTATGCCAGCTGCTTCTTTGTCAACAAGCCTAAGTGTCGCCAATAGCACGCCAGTAGTTACCCATGGACATCGGTCGCCTACATAGCCCTTAGGTCCTTGGCGCCTGTTCCGCTGGGTATTCACCGTCGCTGCCGTCTCCGCTGCCATCCTCAGCACTGCTTTTATCAGGCATTTCGACCGTTTTGTTGACATCGAAACAAAACGCAGTGTACGTGACAGCACCGCCGGCGTCACATGTATAACACCTGTCTAAGGCTTTTCCCAAACCCCACCGGACTACGCCAACCGCATTCCTAGTATTCCAAGCTGGTTCAGCCAATGAAGGCAGCTTTGCCCGTGACCTCCCCAGTCACGTATCCCATGCGGATGAATGGTTCACTCCTTTCAGGCCGTCCACGTCGACTATCACGTGAGAAAATTAAGATAGCTAGGGCGGAGTTTGAGCGCTGCCCTTTCTTATGATAATCCGCCATTCCGAGAGCCCCTTGTCCTATCCCCTGCAGACGGTCCTCAATGACTTTTGTCAATAGAGCCCTTGCGGTGCCCACCGCGCACTCAATCGGCTAACCGTTCCAGAAAGGTATCCCATCCCACACATGCAGGAACATACCGCATACTTCACAGGTAAAAGGAGCTTCCTTGAGATCGAGCTACTTCGGGCCTAGCACTAGAGACCTGTAGGAGAGCATGACATGCTTAAAACGGCACGTCACACCATTTTGCGGGTAGATATTTGTAAGAATGCCCACTTAAGTGTACAGCGTCCCACGATGTCAACCGTGGACTAGAATTCGCTTATTCCTACCTCGACGATATTTCAGCAGCCGGTTCAGCAGAAGAGGAGCATCTCTACCACGTTTGAGCACCCTTCCAGCTCTAGACCCAACGACGCGTCACAGTCAACCCGACTAACAGTGAACTCGGTAAAGCAACGGCAGGATTCCCAGGTCACCTCGTTTAATCGTCTGCTAGTGAAGTCCTTCCTGATAAGATCTAGGTACTCAAACACTACCCTACTTTACCTTCGTTTAAGCACCCCATTTTATTTAGTTGTTTTGTTAAGACTTTACACCGCGTTGTGCTCAGCTAATGCAGACTCTGACTGACTTAAGCAGAGGTAATGAACGTTAGGTCGATTTTCCTGACACAGCACAGACAGCCTTCTCCGAACTCAAAGATGCGCTCTCCGGCATAGTCCTCCTAGCTCATTCCGAATGGACTGAACCACTTGCTATTACGGCTGATACTTCAGACGTCGCCGTCGGAGCCGTCTTCCAACAACGCGTTTGTGAGCAACGGCATCCCCTTGGGTTCTTCTCCAGGTGTAGGCAGCCAGCGGAACCGCGTTACAGCCCGTTTGGCAAAACACTGCTCGCCACCTACCTAGCTGTTCGTCCCTTCAGGCGCACACTCGAAAGCCGAGCTTATAGTTTCTACACTAACCATAAGTTCAACGTCTTCGCCTTCATCTCTGCTTGCGACAAATACTCACCCTGGGAATCTAGCCATCTAGCCTTTGAATCGCCATTCACTGCTGAAATTTATCATGTTTCAAGTGTCCACAATGTCGTCGCCGACGCTCCTTCACGAACCAACCTCATTCCCCAGTCTTTGCCGAACAATATCCACGTGGTGCGATCTAGGTGGGCCGAGTTAATCCTGTCCCAGCGAATGGTTCGGCAGCAATGTTATAGTATGTAGTGCGTTTTCGCCTGTCAAACGTTTACCTGGAGCCGGGTTCAGGGTGATCAACAACGCCATGCTCCCGGCTGGAGGCTCACCATTGCACTCTGGTGGGTTGAAACACGCGACGGCCCCTAATTGGGTTCGCTCGTGCGTGTAGTTTTTACCATTGGGGGCCTCACGGTCGCCCTCTTTATTCCACAACCAAACACACCACAACTGACACCACTGGCCATGCCACTCCTCACACCTTATTCCCCGTGACAAAACCCAAACCACATCCACTCATGTTCACACACTCGCACCGAACGACCACATTCAACCCCGCTACACTGAACACACATACACACTCGTAGTTACAACACTCGCTGATTGGACACGCCACACTACACCGGCACACTAACCTCGCGCACCAAACCACCCACTAGCAACGAATTGCACCGCGCTATGCCGCCTTTACTGCGGCGTGCCCACATACTACTCGATTAGCACACTTCCCCTATCCGACACATCGCTCACTCTCTGCTCCCACGTCTGCTCGTCTAACAAGCATTCGGGGGTGGGTGTGATACGGTACGGTGCGTTGCGGTGCGGTGCGGTATTTTTCCTCATCAACATACCATATAAGTGATCTCATTACTATCTTTACCTCTCGCATTCTGTGTACATAGACTACATACAACATTTGGGCTCAATGGGCCCACACTACTGTCTCCAACTGTACTACTCCCACGGTTGGTGCTGCTTATTCCGCTATCATGTACAATAATGCAATGTGCTGATCATGCCAAAAAGGCGTGTCTCGCTTTGTCGAGAATAAAATATTTATTTATTTATTTATTTATCTATAAAAGCCAAAAAGATTCGCTTAATAACATTGACGGAGCAGATATTACCCACTACTAACTAAGTCACAGCTTCCTGCTTTACCGGAGGGTCTTACTACAC
Organism: Dicrocoelium dendriticum; assembly: GCA_944474145.2. Taxonomy (NCBI): domain Eukaryota; kingdom Metazoa; phylum Platyhelminthes; class Trematoda; order Plagiorchiida; family Dicrocoeliidae; genus Dicrocoelium; species Dicrocoelium dendriticum. The sequence goes on from OX104063.1 coordinate 228,055,946, forward strand.
GCACGGACACCAGAAAAGTCGGATATTATTTGATTCGATGTAATTGAACTCTTACGTAGGCAGCTGAAAGACATACACTGTGCATCCTCTGACGCTACGCAAAACAAAAAGGAAATGTTCGTACTCTTAGGCCTTCGCAACAGCCTCAAAGATGACTTGCAATATGCTCCAGCAGAGCTGGTTTATGGTACAGCCATAAAGTTGCAAGGATACTTCGCTACGCCCCCGCATCCACTGGTATGCCTCCGCCTAACTGCGACCACCCTCACTCAACCCGTGCATACACTAAGCTGGACTCAGCCGCGTGAGAAAACCAGAGCAACGCAAATGCACAGTGGACTATCTACATGTACTTACGTCTTCCTCCGCACCGGCGAAGTGCAGCGCCCTATCCAGCCTCGCTACACTGGCCCTTTCAGTCCTGCAACGGACTCCGAAGCATCCAGTATTGACCAGAATGGTCACCGAACAACCGTGTCCATCGATCGCCTCAAGGTGGATTTCTTTGACAAAACACTTGAAACCCATGCGGATGCTATCATAAAGGCATTCATGCCTGTGGTGACTTGCCGAGTAGTGAATACACCGAATCTCTCCGGTTCTCTTGACCCTCAATCTACCCCGCCTAAACCTAATGCAACCGACCGACGTGGTAGAGAGGTCAAGCGTCCAGTCCGTTTGACAGAATTTGTACATGAATGCTATTTCCATTAACACGCCTCTTTCGTCTTTAGTGGTAAACTTGCGCCCTGTTCACAAACGTTTTTCAAAATCGAACGAAGCCCAAAGTATTTCGAAAGCCATATTCCCGCTTCGGCGTAAGACCACTGCTCCGACCGGTGCCCCCCTCCTCCGAGTTCTGCCAACCAGAAACTTAAGTCCCGGATCCATCAAGGCAAACCTCGAGTGACTTCCAGTCGGCTCATCTCAACTGCCGATTGTCTCCCTAGCTAGCCCAGGGCCCTCTTCCTGACCCAAGAAACAGTCAGACGCTCTCGACCGTGGACGGCCACGAACAGATTGGTCCCCGAAAGCCTGGCTAGGCGCTGCCGCCAAGGGCGACAGATTTCTTCGTGAGAGGAGGATGCCCGGAATCCTTCGTGGGACAAGGACCGTGGACTGGAGTGCGGTGGGAAAGGACAATTCCCAAGCGCAATCTCGAAGCTGCAACAGAGGAAGTGTCCTGATGGGCTCATTCTGGACTATTCAAATTATTGCAGTCTGACCAGTCCGTACCGACGGCTCACCGATGCACTCTGGTCCACAAGAGCCTCATTAATAATAATTAACCAAAGCCTGGACCCAGCGAACACGGCCACACACCCAGCTCGGGACACCGTATACAAGCCCATGCAACCCTCTGCACCCATCCTCACCTTAAGTATTCCAACACTAACAGCTCCATCAAAGCCTTCCATTCTTCCGCCTCCTAGGTGGAGGCCACTGTAGTTTACCGGAGAACATGCCTTTTCAGCGTTTTGTAACATTGGAGTTTACGGTTGTTTTAACCTTTACTGCCGACATTTCGGTTGACACAATCATTTTGGTGAGCATCTTGCTGCGCCGTTTCTCGCCCTGGTTACTTCGGTTCCTACTATTTAAGCCAGTCCATTACACCTTGGGTTCAGTCGTCTCCAACTTCTATACTATCCCGTATATGACACTTCTCACCTGTTATTTGTTACCGACTAGTATCCCCGGCTCTATCCTACAGTGGTCGGAATTTGCATTAATTAATTTGTTTGCGTTCCGCAAAGCAGACATTCTTTTCATATTAAATTTTGCTATGAGAAAGTATTGTATATGACAAAACTTTACCCGCACTAAATTGCACACAACTTAAACCAATCAACTAAACAATAAATCGACTTTCTCTAGATTGCGAGGCAAGCCAGCGTTGGCCTACTCAAGTTAACGCATAGTCAAATGATGGATGACTGTACAAAAATGTTGTAAAATGGCCAGTAGCATTAGATCTACGTAACTGGGTGTATATGAATGTACGCAAATATAGAAATAAGTAGTTTTGCTGTACGCATATGATAATGTGGTGCTGCGTTTGGACTTGCTTTCAGACAGGTTGTCGACGCGTTAGGTGTCCAAAAGTAATCTTTTGCTTAGAGGACTGGCGAACATTGTGTGGGGAAAATCAGCCGTTCTCGCTGTTTTGCTTTGCATGACACCAGGTCTATGTCGACGGCCTCTGTGAATCAAATGGGGAAGAAAATTATACACCGATTGGGAATAGTATCACAGTATGAACAATAAGTTATATGAAGTGATAGGCAAACACCCCTTTCACTCTGACCACCGTGCAGACGTCAGCTACTTTCCTGTTTACTAGTTTCTGTCTGTCGCACCAAAAAAGTACGTTCGTTAATGCAATACGCTGAGCCCTATTAGTTATATCCATGGTGAACAATTACAAAAGCAAAAGCTCCAATCACTAATTTATAATAATTATGTGCAACGAAAAACTGGACAATAAGCGCTGAAAGACGAGGAATTACTATCTTTTCCCATAATGTTTTTATTTAAAATTTTGCACGGTAGAAATTTGGAACGCTACCAAGTGATAGTTTGTCTCGTAATTTTATCGTTACAAGTTTGCCAGCATGGAAATTAGTCTAGTATAGATTCGGCAATGTGCGCTTCGTTATGTTGTTATCGTATGGAAACTACTTTGTATTTGGGCGCTGTTTGAACCGCTGTTGGAATCTTGCCTTTCGTTAGGCGGAAGCCTCCATCGTCCGTTTGACCTGACCTGACCTGACTTAAGCATCTGGAGGATGTTTTCTTTATTTGCATCTATAGCACATTAAAGATGAGGATCCATACGTAGCCTAAACTCAATTTCTACTACTTTTGCTGTATGCTTTTAGTATGCAAATGATTTGTGCAGCATTTTGTTTTATTTATTCATTTCTGGCAAGTGCTTAGGTCTCCACTAGAAATTTTGCACGTGACCTTCCGCGTCCTCTTGGTTATCGCGTGCCGCTCGTTTCTACGGCTTTCGCGTCGTGCAGTCAATGTTTGTACGCCGTAGATATCACCTCAGTATCCAACTTCGCCTCCCTCCTCGGTCTATGGCTGTTGGAAAATATTAGTTTTGTTAGCCGATGCCACTCCTTTAACATTTATTTGTTGTTTGGCCTTGGTTATGTGATCAGGTCATTTCAAGTTTTGAAAGTGGAATGATGCATTTTCGTAAACGGCGTCCCGTTTCGTGCTAATAAGTAAGCAAAGACCGCTGGCACTTTGACGTTCAAGCGTTTTTATTTCATGAAACCATACATGACATCCTGTTGATCACGGAATATTTAGTACTAATTGGAATCTACTAATTTTAGTGCAGTTCGTAAAACTGTTAGCCAATTTATATCTAAGCGATTAGTGACAAATTTTGCCCAGATATACTGTCTATACCTTTGTAGTGACCTAGAGGTTCCCCCGCATGTCTGTGTAAACCATTCTAAAATTTATTCAATTCATAGCCTTCTTATGTATTAGGGAATTAAGCGGTTTGCCTGTTAGAACGTTCCCGTTTGTTGGGAACACTAACACGATCTCTGCCTTTGGCGCTCCGACAACGCACTCGACGCCAACGACATTCTCCCTCTATCTCTCTTCCGGTGTCCTATTTTTAGCAATAAACTTAACCCACTAAACACATATATATAAAAACCCCAATCAAAAAAATTCCTAATACACTACCCCCATCAAACACTATCCATAACCACTCTCCCACCCAAAACAACTCTATCCTTCTCCCATCCTTTCCCCTCCTAACCTCTACTCCCAACCCTACCCCACCTCCCCATCAATCCCATACCCTCCCATATTTACCCATAAAACCCTCTCCATCACAACACACCCCATTTTAAATTCAACACTTCCCACATTTTCCATATATATTCCCCACACATATTTACCCTTCTCTTCTACAACCTTAAATCCCCAAACTAATCCTCTCCCACTCCTACCCCCTTACCTCCCCTATCCCCTCCCTTAACCCCCCCTCATCTCTCCCCCCCCTACAACCTATTTACCTTCACCATCTCTCCCTCTTCCCTCCCCTCAACTAACCAAATAATCTATTCCACTCAAACCTACCACTTAACCACTCCTCTACCCAACCCCCATCTAACCAACCACACCACACCCCCCCCACATAACAAAAACCTAATCCCCTACAAATTTCCCCATAAATATAACAAACCATATCAAAACAAGAAAACCCCCCCAACTTAAAATTCCCCCCCCCCCCCCCCCCCCCCCCCCCCCCCCCCCCCCCCCCCAATTATATATTAATTTTAATTTTTCTCCCCCCCCTCCAACACTCTTTTTCCCCCCCCCCCCCCCCCTCCCCCCCCCCCCCCCCCCCCCCCCCCCCCCCCCCCCCCCCCCCCCCCCCCCCCCCCCCCATCCCCCCCCCCCCCCCCCCCCCCCTTGGTACTTCCCTAATTTCTTTGGTGAAACATCCTTTCTCAACGCTTCAAAACCACACAAAACGTGTTTCCCTTTATTCTTAGCGTCTCATTTCGTGCCGACCCATTGTGTTTGGCACACCAGTCTTTCGGTTTTCCTGGGCATTTTTACAACTTAGTGAGTCTCGCAATATGGTAACAGAATTTGCTGATTCCGTGTTATCTGCTGCACTGTACGATAGTTTCTTCCAGTCAATCGGTTGTCAATGAGTTAGAAATTTGGCCGTTGCATGCTTGGCCCGTGTGGCGGCATGGAATTTCGGTAATAATCCTTGTTAGATGTTCGGCAGCTTTTGTCCTGAATCTATCTTACACCGCTGTCTGCCAAGTTGGATGGCCAGTCGTCCCATTTTGTGTCTTTACCAACATGTATATATATAACCACAATTAGAGACTGATGTAGTCTTATCTAAATATGATACAAACCTTATGTATCATTGATTTAACTGTTTGTAATCCGTATTTCGTTTCTTTCGAAACAAATCGTTCACCCAGACATCGTGGTTAACCAAGAGGCTGCCAGTGAGTGGCCCATTTGTTTTCCCGGCTGTCCAGTGAGAAACATTTCAGTCAAATATCGTTCACTCCAAAGAACGTTATCTCACATTCTGTACTGCGACGCCATGCCTTGAAGGTGGATTTCTGCGGCCAGGGGAACTGTGTTTGCACCGTGTAATAAAGCTACACGATTTTTTGTGTGATCTTTATGTGAACGAAATTTGTCTCACCTGGTCATTTATGGCACTCCAACGGTTACTCCTACGTGCTCTTTTCACCGAGGCCCGTTTCGCATCTACTATATCATAGTTCGGTAAGTTGTGGGAGTTATAATTCATCCGCAGTTTGAAATAGAATCCAACACCTGAATATTTGGCGCTGTTTGGGACGTTGAAATCTTCTACTGGACTTTCAGTATTTGCATATGTGTAATGTTGATCCAGATTTCATGCATATGTACTGCCCACCCCTGTGGGTTTTTTGAATTTCTCTTGAGCTTTATTCTCTAGTCGTTTGCAATGGGTGACTAATTCGTTTCTATGTTAGCAGAGGTTGATAAGGCCTTAACCGAGCTTGCCGCGGTTAGTGGGGAAGCTGTAGCAGATTGCGCCACTGTTGACAATCAATGCGCTGGCCTCTATCACTCGATCGGGTGGTCGCCAACCTTACCAGACAGTCCAGTTAACTTTAAGTAACTTACTTAGATATCTATGATAGCATTATTTAGTCTGCTGAAATTGAGGGCGTGTCACGAGCCCCCGGAGTCAGAAAACGCTGAGCTTAAGTGTACAAGAAAAGCTCACAAACCCTCTGCCCTCAAACCGGGATGTGAGGAAACGCCGAAAGGGCCACAACCTTTGCCGAATGCACCACTTACTATTGCTGAAATTCCCTCTGTGAAACGTGTGGTGCTTTCACCTTCGGTCCAACCGACTGCAGTCAAAAAGCTCTGCGGTGTGAATAGCAGGGCATGTGGAGGAAATACGCCCAGTTGGGGCAACTTTTACACAGATAACAGTGAGATGTTCTAAAGTTTCACTGAATCCACTGTCGTTCTTCCTACCGAACGCATGCCTGACGACTTTGATTGTTTTAAACTTTGCGTAACCAAGCTTTTCCTATGTGGGTTCCCTGGCATTACTGTCATGAAGCTCATCAGGCTGAGGAACGTTCCGGTTAGTAAACCAATACATCAACCCCGCTTGCTTAGAGCAGTTCTCTCTGCCGCAGGGGAGCTCAGGGCGTTACTACGAAATACATTCAAGCCCATGGCAGGAACGTTAGTGTGCGATCATAACTATCGTTGGCGAATAAATCAAAGTTAAAGGAAGTCTTCAGCAATCTAAATGCCTGGCACGCGGCTGACGTTCGGGGCGTCCGACTGGTGGGTTTTCAGGCGGTCAGCCGGTGGTCCATTTCCGCTCTGCCAGAATCTGTTATACTTGTCTCGAGCCAGGGCTGGTCGTACCGAAGTCACTCAAGTAATATTTAGCCACGTGCTTAGTCTGATGGTCAAGGTAGGTCTGCTCGTCGCCGTATTTCTTCCAGATATACTTTCGTTCGATGAAGCGCTGTGGTCTGTAAAACTAGGATGGCAAGTTCATCTCCTTGGCTATGCACTATTCCACGTCAAATGGTCCATTGGCCGTCAATGGGTTGGTGTAGCTCATCGTATGAGTTGTCACTTAGACATTTGGAGTGCCAGCGTTCTTCAGTCGCTCGACAAAACTGTTGGGGCTCTCGAAGTTTTACGGTCATGCTGGTGCATAGAAACCCTATAAGCACCTCCAACGGGCTTATTTAATTAATGTGCATGCGACCTAGCTCCACGTAGACCATTGGTGATGATAACTAGAAGTCGTCGAGATACTCAAGCATCTAGGCAGCTATCTTGGCGCCAGTAGAATGAAAGATACGATCACAGACCGCAAAGCAAAAGTCCGAGGTGCTTTGCATATCTCCGCCACGTGTGGCGCCTTCGCGATATCACTCTCGCCTTGAAGGGCAGAACTTACAATGCATGCAACCGTTTAAACCATCTGTACGGTTGCGAAACTTGGCCCATCAACTAGGCTGACATATCAAGGTCAGTTACGTTCGATCATCTCTGCTTTCACGGCCTAGCTCATATCTGACGGACGCACCGCGTGAGCAATGAGCGTGTATTTGGTGTATAGGCTGAGTGAGATAACGGCTCAGCACCGTTAGTTCATGCACCAGGCTCCCATGGCTGGGTCACATGTAGCGCATGCTAGCAAACCGACTCCCGCAACGTGCGTTGTTTGCGCGCCGGGTGTGTGGATGGAAAAAGAGAAGAGGAGGCTAAGCAATGACTCGGTTACGAATATTGAAGTCCGTTGCTTCGAGCTTGGTTTGGGTTGTTGTCTCCCGACCTCCGAAGGTCAATGAAAGCGTTTGGTTGGATACACTGGTTAACATGGCAAGGTGCATTCCTCAGTTGCACTTGTGTCGTTTCTTCGTCCCTTCCCATCATTTTTACTTTCTCCCTCCAGCCACGATCTCAGCCTTAACGCATAATGTGTTGCTGAGCAGTTTGTGATAATCATACTAGCTCATTAGAACAACAGATAGCACTGATTAAGCTACGTTGGCTTGGGCAAGTACTACGTATGCTTTATCACCGCTTACCTAAGAAGACCCTGTTTAGTCTGCCAGATGTGGTGTGGCACAAGGCTCGAGGTGGACAGAAGTGGACTTGCCAGTGGGGAATGAGGTCACTGATGATCAAACTGGGTGCCGTCGGTCCGTCTCGTCTTCTGGGCTGGAGTCAGTGACCCGCCTTGTGTTTGGCTCGAGACTTTACAGGACATGGCTCGCAATCGCCATCAGTGGCGCGTCTGCAGTCGTCTTCTAATCGGATTGCATGTTTAAAGTGTGTTTGGTGCTATCTGCGGGGTAATGGCTGCTTATGATGCATGGCAGTGAAAGCCTCAAGGAAGCTGTCCCACCGATGTTGTCTTATCTTTGCACGATAGCTAGCTGTTTGTGACGGTATGTTGTCTACACAAGATGTAGGTGCCTGGGCCGTTAATGTTTTCTTAGGGTGTTAAGGTTTTCCGGTGTCTATTCTCTCCTACTTATTATTCTTCGTTCCGTAGGTCGTTATGGTTGTATGGCAGCGAAGCATCAGTTCAAATGGCTGAGGTACTGTTGTTGTGATTGTTGTATTTGCAACGAGACTGGCTCTTAACGTGGTGTGATGGTTTGCCTACCCCCGTGACCCAGTGAACTATGCTGTGTCACTTACCAAATGCTTCCAGAGCCACTCAGTGACAGGTCAGTTGTTAGGGGTCAGATTAACTCAATCTCCCAATCTGATACTCTTAGGAAGTTAGGGAGAGGTCGATGTTCCTCTTCCTTTGAAACCTAGCCACTGGAAACAACAGGTCCATGGATTCTAAGCTCACAGCTCAATGGGCATAGCGCACGAGCGCCACGCATTGTCTCTGATGGTGGGAGGGCACCATCCGGTGCTTAATGGTTTGCTACCGCCCGCCTCAAGCCAGGCACCCTCTGATCAAATTCGTGCATACCCGCCAACTCCCACCTTCGGCTGGCCTTGGTTGCAAGTGCCTAGTATAACGGTCGTAGAACACAAGTGCATTGTTCTAGATCTTCATCGGCTGTGTGTGACGAACCTCAAACAGATCCAATAGGTCTCTGCAAGCACACCGAGCTAGACTTGCTCTCCGCTGTTTCGTGGGTCAGGCGATTGGGTTAAATGCTTCAGGTGACGTCCTTTTAACTAAACCTCCACATACTCCACTGCCTTGTGGGTCTGACTCTTTAGTCAAAAACTAGAAGTAGGGCACCTCTGACAAAACCCCTCTGGGATTCGGCAGCCGGTGGGTATCATCTGCCCTCTCGATCACATCGGAAATACTCCGTCTTCTCTCTCCCCTCTCTTTTTCTCCTTCTATTGAGTAAGAGTGCCGCTGACCTGGAAGTTGCTGCTATCGATACATGTAGCCCTTCCATCAAACTTAGCGTTTCATTTTACGTTGGTTATTTTAATGTCCGCATTCTAGGTCAGATCTGCCAACTGGCAGCGCTGACCCTCACTCTTAACTTTCTTGGTGTTGATGTGAGTTGTCTCCGAAATACACCCACACGATAACGTCATGACAAATTTCAGACTCTGGTCCTGAATCTGATGGCGATGGCTGCACTCTTCGCTATGGCAATACTGTGTCAATGGATCAAGATATTTCATACGTTCATTATGCACGTTAGCTAAAGGTGGACAACACCTTAGCTACTTTGCCGCAATACATAAAAGGGAAAAAATTGCAACAGCTGCATGCTAGCTAAGCTACTAGTAACGGATGTATATCGTTCCGGAAAGCTACCAGCCGTCAACTGTGCAGCAAAATAACATTTATTATGCAAACTATCTTATGCTAAGAAATGAAATATTGTTTGGAGGGGTAGACTAAGAGGGATTGGGAGGGACAAGAAACCCATAGCTCGGACGCTCAAGATATTTATGGTGTCGGTATTGCTTTCAGCGAACGCGTTGAATGCAGTTTGGTCGACTGGATACCGGTGAACAGCCACATCTGTGCGGTTCGACTTCGAACCTCTATTGGAGCTAATAAGCAGTGCTTGAAGACGAGGTGGATTTTCATCGTCTCAGTCTATGAAGTTCGGAGGTTATCAAAGACACTTTCTATCTACAGCTCTTATCACTTTGGATGGCGTAGAATACTGACATCTTGATTGTTGCTGGGTCGTTTCTCAGACTATGGACAAAACCTGGGTAGCCGCTTCGGACTCGTTGCACACCGAACTGATAGTGGTGGGCGATTCCGGCAACTGTGTGCCGACCACAACCTTTACCTTACCAGCGCTGCTTTTCAACACCAACATTCACACCGCGTCACCTGGCGTTCACCGAATTCCTCGATGGCCTGAACCCAAATCGACCATATTGCCATCACCTACAGATGGCGCCCATCAGTCCAAGACTTGGTCCATTTGGAGCAAGTGCCTGGGTTCTGACCATGCTTTAGTGCGCGCACACTGCGCTTCAAAGAGGCGCCTATCTTCTAACCTTATCTGTAACTTGAACTCACAATCTGTAGTTCAACAATATAGTGGCAGTGGGAGCACCGCATGAGCAATAAATGTCTTCGGTTTCGCATATTGGTTGCAGTAAGTGTGCAGGAACCGTTTAACACTATTATATCACGCACCAGGCTCCGATGGCCGGGCCACGTGTTGCGCATGCCAGCACACCGACTTCCGCGACGTGCGTTGGCGCGCCGGGGTTACGGTTTGAAGTGGAGAAGAGGCCAAGCGATGACTTAGTCGAGAGAAATGAAAACCCTCACTTCGAAGTTGGCGTCGGTTGTTGCATCCCGGCTGCCGGGCTGGGCACCGAAGGACGATGGACACGTTTGGTTGGACACACTTGCTGATATGGCGAAGTGCCGCTCCCAATGGTGTTTATATTGGGAGTTTCTTTGTCCACCCATCCTCTTTAGATTTCTCCTCTAATTACGACATACAAAATGCATAATATATCTAACCTTATATTACTCGCTTCTGGAATTCTTTGCAGTGTAAATTTTTATTATCTTATTTTTTGTATTGCATTATGTTTCTCATTTGTATTTGTTACGGAGAGCCAGCACACAAGCCGAAAGGCGTGGCGCAACAGTGGATCGATCTACAATCAGAGATCGAACGCGAACAAAGATCGAAATGCGTATCTATGTGGAATCAACGTCAAGCCGGACCATGAACTTGAACCGTTTGATTTATGTTAATTAATATTAATTAGCATCTCCAACTTTGTTGTGTTAGTGGTTTCCTACAACCTATTTATTGCGCCATGCTCTCATACAATGGAATTAGAATTAAATTCGGAATCCCTCGATCCGGCCGTTTTCTTGGCGTTCTCACTTCGTGGGGTGTTGAGCTGGTTGGGGACGGCACAGCAGCTTCGGACAGGTTATTTGTACACTCAGCTGGGAATCCAAAACACATATCTAGCGACGGTCAGCTGCACGGTAGCTGCAGCCGTACATTCAGCGGCACCACAACATATTTCTGAGGGCATCGCAACAGTATTGCTGTTGATGATGATAAATGTCATGATGAACTGGACCGCCAGTTATCAGTGATGAACCGAACGCTGACTAGGATCGTCTGAAATGTGCCATAAAGAAGGCCTTTGACGCCTTCTGTACACCCAACTTGAGATGTTTTTGTCGGTGGATCTCTGAGACATTTATCAGCTTGATCGAAGCACTGAAACATGTTCTCATAGCTACTGGGTTTCAGCGTCTCCGTAACTTCTTGAAACGACGTCTGACAAGGAGTCTTCGTACCCACCGGGAACATTGCTGGATGGCAAGGGCTCGTGAGTTGGAGAAAGCTAGTGCTTTTGGGAACAGCCGAGTGCTATTCCAGCTCATCCGGACCTCGCGTCCGAGAAAGCCATCTGTTAGCGAGACAATAGCTGCGAAAGATGGACTGTCGATCTATTCACAACGTCGTCAACTAGCCCGTTGGGCGGAACCTTTTGAAGAGCAGTTCAGCAGGTTTACTGCGACACTGCTGCATGCCAAATCGCCCGGGCCTTGGGAAGTAGATGTCACACTTCCCACTTTGGTGATATGACATGAGCTTTCCGTGTTGAAACGAAAAAGTGATCCTGGACCTAACGCCCTTGCACCATATTTGCTGAAAGATGCTGATGACTTTATTGACTGTTTTCCATGAGAACCAAATCACTGAAATCCAGGCTGACTTCCGCCCTGCTCGTCGTTGTGTCAATGATATATTTACTCTTCGTCAAGTTTTGGAGCAGATATACAAACGACTGACGACAGCAGTCTTCCCTGACTTGAAAAACGCTTTCAACTCTGTTGATCGCTCCAGCCTGCACTGCGTATCCATGACCGGCGTGCCGGCTACACCTTTCTATTCGTAAGTCTCTACCGTGGTTTCCGGAGCCGTGTAAGGGTCTATGGGAAACTCCTAATTTCCCCACGATAAGCGCGGCTCGCCACAGTTGTCCTACGTCTTCTCTCTTCAACTTTGTAGTCGAACTGTTCATGAATGACGGTCACTTCAAACACTTAGAGTAGGGGTTCCGCCAGATGACGGACTGACAAACCAGGAGTATGCGGACGACATAGCTCTTCTTTGCACCTTCAACGTACAAAGTATTCTTACAGGACTGGACCGATTCGCCACCGGTTTTGTCAATCAGCGAGCAGCCACTAAAGTAGTAGACCGTTTCACTTAACTTGGTTGCTGTGTCACCTCTAGTGCTCACATCAGTGAGTAAGTTACTTCGCGTATCAGCAAGACCCGTGTGGCTTTCCAGAGACTCATCTACCTATGGAGACGACGCGATATAAGCCTGTCAGTGAGGGGTAGAGACCGGTCTTACTGTATGGATCAGAGGCCTGGCCAGTTCGAGGCGACGATATTAAACGGTGCCTGCGGGGTATTGCTCACTTCTGGTGAGAACACCAAGCTAGCGATGCTGAGATCCGCCAGTTGATTTTTGGCAAGAAGACTTCTGGTGTCTCACTTGATTGTTTACTGTATCTTGACTGCTTAAGTTGCCTAAACCATGTCCTCCGTATGCCCGTTGACTGGCTACCTCGGTGTGCATTCCACGCCGTGGCTGCACCAAGTTGGGTGAAACCGCGATGTCGCCAGTCCATGACTTGGCATAGTGGGACGAACAAATTGTCTGAGAGACTTGGACAGGCTGGTGCTTGCCGTCTTCTTGGATGGGGACCTCGGGATAGTCCACACCAACAGTTGGAGCCCGTAGCAGACATGCCGCACTCACGCAGCCAGTGGCGTTCCTGCATCCGGTTGTCAATCACTATTTTATGCTTAGTTTAACGCGTTTTCCTCTTGCTTCTATTTTCTCTACGTTCTATTCATACCCAAATTCACAGTTCTACCTTTGTTATTTATTGTTATTCTTGCGATGTGATTCGTGGTAACTGGATCCGCCGCACTTCGGTGCTTCGGTCATAGTTGTTCAGCTCTATTGAACTGATTATGAGGTCCATTCTAAACTGACCGTACGACATGGTGTACATTCCCAGTCCCCAACATCGGTATTCGTACGATATACCCTGTAAACTGTGGACGAGCCTGGTAGCTGCATCATGTTGAACGCGTTCCAAGTTTTGCACATCGCTACGAGTGATCGAACCTTTGGTAGATGAAACGCACTCGAACAATGGTCTTATGATGGAAGAGAAGAGGCGTCTGGCAATCTTGACTATGCGGACGATATCATTTTGCTGTTTAACGATCTTGGGACGGTACAGTCAAACCAGAATGACCTCTCGAGAGTGGTCCCATTATCTGGCACGCATTTCATACCTTCCAAAGGCAGTGTTGTTGCAGGACCACCAGACACTTGGTGACCCTTTGCCTCTTGATAGCGAAAACCGCAAGGAAGTTGTCTCGCCGATGTCGTCTTATCTTTGCACGATAGCGAACTATTTATGATAGTATGTTTTTCACAAGGTGTAGGTGCCTGGGCCGTTAGTGCTTTCTTAGGGTGTTAAGTCTCTATTCTCTCCCACTTATTATTCTTCCTTCCGTAGGTCATTGTTGTATGACAGCGAAGCATAAGTTCAAATGGCTGATGTACTGATGTTGTTGATTGAAATGCAAAAGGTGCGTTTGAGCGACCGAAAGGGCCAAGTCTCACTACCATAGAGCAGAACGGCCCTCATTGTGGCCTTGTATACACGGCCTTTCAGACGGACAGAAATTCCATTCTATCGCCAAAGATGCCGCAGGTTCAGGAAGGCAGCTCTGGCCTTTGCAATGCGTGAGCTGACGTCAGTTTCCATGCGCCCATCGTTGCTGATGCAGCTTCCAAGATAAATGAATCCATCAACCACCTCGAGTTCCTCGTTACCAAGAGTCAAGGGGTCGTAAACTGGCTGGTAGTCCTGCAGCAACACTTTGAAAGTGCGAAGTGCATATCATATAATGGGACCACTCTGCATATGCTATTCAGAGTTGATTGTGCCTCCGCAACATCGTCGAAAAGCAAGACGATATCGTCCGCATAATCAAGAGCAATTAATCTTTCATCAGGCAGAACTTCAACACCTACATCGTTGGATTCCCCAAGGGAACACTCCATGATAGAATCCACGAGGAAATTGAACAAAAATGTGGAAATCGGACAACCCTGTCGAACGCCACTTGTAGTCAGAAGGCTATCCGATAGACCACCGTAGACCCTGACGCGGCCTGTAGTGTTCGCGTACAGAGCACGTAGGTTGTTCACATATTTCGTGTGAACACCTTTCCGCGCGAGTATTTCAAACAGAATCGATCAATCGACTGAATCGAACGCACTCTTGAAATCGAGGAAAACAGCTATTGTCGGTCTGCTGTATGCGTGGCGCTGCTCTAGCACCTGTCATAAAGTGGATATATGGTCTATATAGTCACGTCCTGGGTGGAAACCGACCTGCTCTTCCCTAACCCGAGATTCCCATTCCACAATGAGGCGGGGAACGAGAATCGAAGCCAATAATTTCGTCACAACTGGCATTAGGCTAATACCCCTGTGATTAGAACAGTCTGTGCGACTGCAATTCTTGTATATTGCCACTATAATCGATTCATTCTAATCAGACGGGACATTCTCCATTCCAGATACGTTCGAATAGGGAGGTCAGTACTTTGTGGTGGACCTCACCTCCATACTTAAATAGTGCAGGTGGGAGGGAATCCGGGTTAGCGGCACGAAAACGATTGAGGGCTGTGATCGCGTTTCTGACCACGGCCTACGACGGAGGCGCTAAACTAACCGTCCATGGCTCGTCCTGCATCACCTGAGTAGGAAAAGCTCCGGGAGCAGGGGGCCAGTGGAACTGATATTAAAAGTGTTCCGCCCAATGAGGCACACGGCGTTCTTTATTGTGTACCGGTGCACCCGCGCTGTCTCTGATTGTCTCACTGACGCCTGGTTTTCTGGGATCAGTGGTGCCGATTAACTGGAAGAGCTTGCGGTAATTGCCTCCTGCTCCTGCCTCCTCCATTTCTTGAACCCGACTGGTCCACCAGGCTTCCTTGTCAGCATGTAGACTCCACTTTAGACGCCTGATAGCCCCTCTGGTCACATTGTGCTCAGAGCCCACCGGGATGTTACTTCTAGATAGCAACAGGTTCACCGACCTCTTGGATATCCAGTGACTGGTGCGATGACGATGGATAGTGCCACAAGTAGATGATCCTGTGTTGTGCATGGCGGCCGAGATACTATTTCACTGATGCTCAGTGACATTAGGACAAGACAGCGAAAGTTAGATACGCAGTGCGTCTTGTTAGGCTTGATAACATACTAACACGGAGCGTCACTCCTCTCCTGTTGACAAGCCCATGTCCAACCAAGCGGTCTATTCCAGTACATCGGCTTCCATTTGGAGCCCTCGATCCTCCTTCAGATTGGCATGCCCCAATGTACGCACATTACTACAGATCAGTCAACAGGCAGCACTTGTCCGAACATTGGAGACCCTCTCGATCGATATCTGCTGCTTATCAGAGACCCGCCTGCAAGACTCGAGCTCTTTGCTCACTTTGCGATTCCCTTCAGGTGACGCAAGCAGTATTTTCTCAATGCGCCTATCCGGTCACGATGCAACTTCGAGCACCGGCCAAGCTGATGTTGGCATTGCCCTGAGTCCCCGGGCTGAAGCCGCTCTGGTTGATTGGATTCCAATTAGTAGCCGGATGTGTGCGGTCCGATTGGCTGGCTCGTTCAAAGCTTCGAAGTCGCGCGGGACTAATCGGTGCCTATTCATCATCGCTGCCTATGCACCCACAAACTGTAGCGATGCTTTGGTAAAGGACGACTTCTACCGCCAACTGACCCACCTCCTACGCCACAGAAGAAAGCTGGACACTGTTGTGCTGGCGGAGGATCTGAACGCCCAGGACGTGGCTGTATAGACCATATATTTACTTTGCGGCAGGTGCTAGAGCAGCGCCACGCATACCGCAGACCGACAATAGCTGTGTTCCTCGATTTCAAGAGTGCGTTCGGTTCAGTCGATCGATTGATTCTGTTGGAAATACTTGCGCGGAAAGGTGTTCACACGAAATATGTGAACAACCTACGTGCTCTGTACGCGAACACTACAGGCCGCGTCAGGGTCTACGGTGGTCTATCGGATAGCTTTTCGACTACAAGTGGCGTTCGACAGGGTTGCCCGATTTCCCCGTTTTTGTTCAATTTCGTCGTGGATTCTATCATGGAGTGTTCCCTTGCGGAATCTCACGATGTAGGTGTTGAAGTGCTGCCTGGTGAACGGTTAGTTGATCTAGATTATGCGGACGATATCGTCTTGGTTTTCGACAATGTTGAGGCGGCACAATCAACCCTGAATAGCCTATCCAGAGTGGTCCCATTATTTGGTATGCACTTCGCACCTTCAAAGTGCAAAGTGTTGCTGCAGGACCACCAGCCACTCGATGACCCCTTGACGCTTGCTAACGAGGAACTCGAGGTGGTTGATCAATTCGCTTACCTTGGCAGCTGCATCAGCAATGATGGGCGCATGGAAACTGACGTGAGCTCACGCATTGCAAAGGCTAGAGCTGCCTTCTTGAACCTGCGTCATCTTTGGCGACAGAAGGGAGTTTCCCTCCGTCTGAAAGGCCGTGTATACAAGGCCACAGTGAGGGCCGTTCTGCTGTATGGTAGTGAGACTTGGCCCCTTCGGTCTGAAGATCTGAGGCGCCTTCAAGTCTTTGATCATCGTTGTTTGCGAAGCATTGCTGGTGTCGGATGGCACCAGCGTGTCCGCAACGATGATGTGCGTAGGCGAGTGCTAGGTGGTGATGATCTTGCTAGCTCCCTGGAACAACAGATAGCACTGAATAAGTTACGTTGGCTCGGGCACGTGCTACGCATGCCTGGTCACCGCTTACCTAGGAGGGTCTTGTTCAGTCTACCAGGTGTCGGATGGCGCAAGGCTCGAGGTGGACAGAAGTTGACTTGGCAGCGGGAAATGAAGTCACTGACGACCAAACTGGGTGCCGTTGGTCCGTCTCGCCTTCCGGGTTGGAGTCCACGTGACTCACCTTGTGCTTGGCTCGAGACTTTACAGGACATGGCTCGCAACCGACACCAGTGGCGCGTCTGCTGCCGTCTCCTAATCGGATTGCCTGTTTAAAGTGTGTTTGGTGCTGAGTTATCTGCGGGGTAATGGCTGATTATGACGCGTGGCAGTGAAAGCCGCAAGGAAGCTGTCTCGCCGATGCCGCCTTATCTTTGCACGATAGCCAGCTGTTTGTGACGGTATGTTGTCTACACAAGGTGTAGGCGCTTTGACCCTGAATGTTTGCTTAGGGCATTAAGGTTTTCAGGTAAGTCCCCCTTCTCTCCCTCTTCTTATTCTTTATTTCATAGGTCCTCATGGTTGTATGGCAGCGAAGCATCAGTTCAAATGGCTGATGTACTGCTGTTGATGATGATGATGATGATGGTGGATCTGAACGCACAAGTTGGAAACTTGTCCACTGATGAAATGCATCTGGGCGGTCAGCACGGTGTAGGCTCCCGTAATGATAACGGTGAGCAGTTACTTCATTTGTGTGAAGATGCTCGCTTATTTCTTTCGAGCACTAACTTCCGACACGGCACCCGTCGGAGGGTGACTTGGCACCTACCAACCTTGGACGCAGATCGATCACATTGCTATCAGTCACCGCTGGAGAGGCTGCATCCAGAACTGTCGCTCGATTTCGAGCCCATGTGTGGACACCGACCATGCACTTGTATGTGCTGACATGTGGATGCGTTTTGGCGGCGCCCACGACGACGCGATGAGCGCATTGACATCAGCCAACTGACAAAGCCAGCTGTTCTGAATGCCTATCAAAGTACGCTGTCATGCGAGTTGGGTAAGCGCTCACTGTTCA
This sequence comes from Dicrocoelium dendriticum, assembly GCA_944474145.2. NCBI lineage: Eukaryota > Metazoa > Platyhelminthes > Trematoda > Plagiorchiida > Dicrocoeliidae > Dicrocoelium > Dicrocoelium dendriticum. The sequence continues at coordinate 228,073,888 of OX104063.1, forward strand.
CATGTTCACCAGACCTTACTAGCAGTAGACAAATCCTCCTGTGATAAGTCTACTCGTCAACATGGACATTGGGTCTCTTCGCGGTCTCTGGAACCTATCGATGCTTGCCGGCATATTCCGGCTGCAAGCGAACACAATGAAACTCACACAGAGCTCCGGGGCAATACACCGTGCTAGCCTGAAGAGAGACCGCGAATGCTGGTGGTCTCTTCGTGCGTCAGAGATGAACGTGGCTGCTGCCCTTGGCAACCATCCTGTTATTCCGGCTGATAAGGGAAACGAGCAGCAGGAGACCTGATGTTAGTGAAACTATGCGTGATGAGAAAGGACTGCCTATCCACAATTTGTCAAAACGTTTGGATCGTTGGGCTGAGCACTTTGAAAAGCAATTTAATCGGTCGGAATTGTTAGATTCTTCGCCGGGCAGTGATCTCTCTGCTCCGTGGGCTGTCCCTTGGGATCCACCCTTTCTCTCAGAAGTCGAACGTGAGATCGGACTGTTGAAGTTGAACAAAGCCGCGGGACCAGATGATCTTCATCCAGCCCTCTTTACATTCGTGGGCTCTACTCTTGTTGATGATTTACATGAATTACTAGTGAAACTGTGGGAGCACGAGACTGTCCCAACCGACTGGAGCCGCTCCATATTGTTCCCATCTTCAAAGGAGGCTTGCGTTCGGAATGCGGCAACCATAGAGGAATCAGTCTGATCTCCATTGCCTCCAAATTACTCGCCTCCATAATCTTTCACAGACTGACTGGAGCTCGTGAAAGCCAGATTCGTGAGGAGCAAGCCGGGTTTCGTCGGGGTCGTGGCTGCATCACCCACATCTTCACTTTGCGTCAGTTGTTGGAGCACCGCCACACATATTGCCGGCCCACCGTAGTCGTGTTCTTCGACATGAAAGGTGCCTTCGATTCGGTTGATCGATGTGCCCTTTGGAATTGTCTACTCAAGAAAGGTGTGCCCGAGAAATATGTAAATATTATCCAAGGATTATACGCGCGTAGCTTGGGCGGATTGGGGGCTTGCGGCAAGCTGTTGCCACTCTTCAATATCTCCAGTGGTGTGAGACAAGGATGCCCTTTGTCACCTTTCCTCTTCAATTTCGCTATTGACGAAGTCATGGAGATTGCATTTACAGGACATGACTTGAAAGGTGTGGATGTACTCCCAGGAGAACGACTTCTTGACGTGGAGTGTGCAGACGACATTGCCCTCATCTGTGAAAGCTCCCAGACGTGCCAATCCGCGCTGGACGGATTAGCACTGGCTGTCAGCCGCTTCGGGCTTTGCTTTGCACCATCGAAGTGCAGAGTGTTTCTCCAAGATTGGCAGGGATCACCTCCTGCGCTGACCCTTGGTGGGGATCTGCTAGAAGTCGCTCGGAAATTCAACTACCTGGGAAGTTGTATCAGTGCCCTTTGGGTCAAAGACGTGATCACGAACCGTATATCAAAAGCCCGAAGTGCATTTGCTAACCTTCGCCACCTATAGCGGCGACGCGACATTATTCTTGCTCTGAAGGGTAGAGTGTACAATGTAGCGGTACGTTCGACCTTACTGTAAGGTTGCGAAACCTGACACCTAAGATCAGCGGAAATAGAGAGGCTCGTTACATTCGAACATCGGTGCCTTCGCAGTTTGGCTCACATCTGGTGGGAACACCGCGTGAGTAACGAGCGTGTTCGACGCCTCGTTTACGGCACAGGACGAGGAAGTGAACCGCTCAGCACCGTCATTTCACGCACCAGGCTCCGATGGCTGGGCCACGTGTTGCACATGTCAGCCGACCGACTTCCACAACGTACGTTGTTTGCTCACCGAGGATGTGGATGGAAGAAGAGGAGGGGTGGCCAAGCGATGACTTGGTCCAGAGGTATGAAGGCCCTCACTTCCGAGCTGGTTTCGGTTGGAGCGTCATAGCTCCCTGGTTGGGGTCCAAAAGACGGTGAACACGTTTGGCTGGATACACTTGTTGATATGGCAAGGAGCCGACCTCAGTAGCGTTCGTGTTGTGAGGTTCTTTGTCCAACCCCATCTTTTAGCCTCCCCCTCCAACCACGATCTCATTTCGTAGCGCAATATTAGTTTACTTAATAATTTTTCTTTTTGCCAAGTAGCCGGCTGGTAGCTTACCGATAACGATGCCTATCCGTTATTGGTAACTCAGTTGGCATGAAACCGTTGTATTTATCTTCCTTTATGTATTGCAGCACAGTAGCTGAGGTGTTTCCCACCTCTAGCTAACGTGTATGCTGATGATGAATGATGCTGATAGGCTTGCCTGACCAAGGGCTGGGATAATTTCCCATATGCCAGTAGGAGGAAACGCTTGGTGCGCCTCCCGGTAAAGTTCATAGAGAAACGATGGCGTACCAAAGCATGATCAGAGTCGACGCAGGTACTCCACTACGAGCGGCAATCCAAGATGGAACAACGCCATCTATAACTTAGGGTTATGTGGTCAATTTGGATCTATCGCTGGCCAGCTACAGGAGGACGCCAAGTAGCACTTCCGCGCCCACTGTATCTAAAAGCAGTGCTAGTAAGAAGTAACTGGTGCTCCGCACACATTTGCAGCAGACGCTCGCCGTTGTCAGTCCTTTCGGAGTTAAACCAATAATTGCTACCTAGCTGAGCTTCGGAAGAGCTCAAATGCCTTACTTGTGCACTCACGACTGCAAGTACTATACTATCTGAACAAGTAGCACTGCGCAGTAGCGCGTTCAGTTCGTATTGTAACCGTAGTCGGTGGGAGCATAAACGAACAGCGTTTTGTACTATGTCGTGAATCAACCTTAGCTGAGGTCAAACAGGCTGCAAACAAATGGTTGTTCACCAGAATCCAATCTACCAACGATGGCTCAGCCTTGTAGCTTATAATGATACCTACACCAGCTTGACCCGTGAGTGCTGCATCGGCGTCTCCGGATGAGTGCAACCAATAACGAGAGGATAAGCCGGGTGCAGTTAATTCAGCAACCCAATTAGGGTCATTGATCCTAGTTCCGGACACACATCAATACCCAGTGTGTCCAAGGTGCGTGCGAGTGCAGCCTGTTGACCCTTTTTGTCTTAGAATGTGAAGGTTGAGGGTCGCCATGGAAACGGGACAGCGTTACTTATAAAGCACTGTTGCCGACAGACGTCCGAGAAGTGCTGTAGGATGGTGGATGCAGATGGTTCTACTCCAGTGGCACTTAGGTTGCTGTCAATTGAACTGGGAATTATAGAAGGAATGTTAGTAATGGGGGTCGTGATGGGAGTAAGAGAAGAAGGTGGAAAACAAAGAGGAAAGGCGCCGGCAGTAGCATGTTTTCGCTTATCTGCCCTGCTGTATGCAGCAGATATGGCGATCCTTGATAATCTGCACGACGGCCGATGCAGGATGAAGTTTATGTGTGAAGAAAAGGTCATGGTTGTATGTGGGCTGAGATACTGTCAGGGTACCCAGACCTAGACAGGAGGACGATTAGGATCTCTATCCAAAACCTTTGGCTCAAAAGTCTGTCCTCAAGGCAGCGGGGAGATGACAATGATTTAGTTTTACAGAAATGGAAGGCATCTAATTGCAAACTCCCAACCTGGAGGACCAGGAGACTGAGTTTGTCTGACCTCTCACCATTGACCAACCTGGTAGGGATAGCTCTCAATGGGCCCGGAAGCACCACCCTGTATAGCTCTATGAGTCAAGGAGGTACTAAACCACCGCACCACGTTAAGGTCCAGTCTCGTTGCGGCTGGCAAATATCAAAGAGGATCGCAGCGAGACGCTCAGACCAGCATGAATCGGATGAACTAGGTATGATGGCGCTGTTAATTGTCGATGAAAGCGCTCGACGACGTCATTGGCGGTGGGGTGGTACGCGGTTTTTCTTATGTGAGTACAGCCTAAGAAACGACTCAGATCACGGAAGAGTTTGGAACTGAACTGTGTCCCTCTGTCGATAGTGATAGTGGATGGAATACCAAACAGAGAAATCTGAGATTCGACAAAAGCACGGGAAACAGATTGGGTAGATGTATCACGTAAAGGAACAGCTTGTGGCCAACGGTAAAGCAGTCAACACATGTTAGATGAGTAAAACCGTTGGGAGGAGGTAAAGGGCCAACGATATCTACGTGAGCCTGTCTAAAACGTGCGTCAATGAGTGAAAATGTACCTGGTGTAGTGACTGTGACGATGAACTATACTGGTTTGGCAACTAAGGCAACGTTTAGCTCACTGTCTAATGTCTGACCGCATATTGTGCCAGAGGAAGCGGACGGTAATGAGATTTACAGTGGAACGAATAGTCGGGTGTAAAAGACCATGAAAATGATCAAGAATGGCTCAACGAAATGATCGTGGGAAAAAGGGTTTAGGCTTACCGGTCGATTTGTCACAGTAAACTCTTATGTCAGAGTTAACTACGGGCAACTGTGTGACTTTCAATGAGGGTATGATCGAAGTTGGATAAACTCAAGATCATTGTTTTGAGCGGCCTCTATTCTCTCCAGGTCTATGGGTGTCGATGACAAGTGATTCTTATGAGCGCGGGATAATGCATCGGCACAGCTTGTTAGGACCGTCGATATAACGGATATCAACACAGAACTGCGAAAGATAGTCCAGGCAACGCGTTTCTCGAGGTGAGTAACCGTCCGAGGCAGAACGGAAAGCGTACATCAGTGGGCTGTGATCTATCAAAAGTATGAAATGACGTCCTTCTAAAGGGCGACAGAAATGTTTCACAGCCAAGTACTTGGCGAGCAATTCACGACCAAAGGTGCTGTACCTGACCTGAGCAGGTTGTATCTACCGTGAGAAAAAGAACAGTGGTTGAAATTCGTTATCAACCAACTGTTGCAAAACTACACCAACAGTGGAACCTGAAGCATCCGTCTTAAGGACAAGTGTAGCGTCCTCAGTGGTGTTCAAATGATGGAAACATGTGACCTCGCTAAACTTCTGCTCGATGGCCTTGCAAGCGGCTTCAACTTCTGGGGTTGTCGTGGACGTCTTTGAGTTTCCTTTCAGTCGGTCGGTAAGTGCCTGAAGTAAATCAGCACAGTTGGGAATGAATCTGCCGTAGTAGTTGATCATACCGAGAAATCAGCGTAGGCTTCAGACAGATTGAGACATCGGATGATCGAGAATCGCTTGGGATTTATCCGGGAGAGGTTTAATACCTTCACTATCGATCTTGTGACCGAGAAATTCGACGGTGGGCTGACCAACTATGCATTTTTCTGGGTTAATGGTTATACCTTGGTTTTCAAAGCGTTCGAAAATCATTCGGTGGTATGATAAATGCTCGTCAAATATGGCGCTTGCGATCAAAACATCGTCAGTGTAAAGGTAGACGAAATCAAGGCCATGGAGGACCTGATCCATAAAGCGTTGGAAAGACTGTGCTGCGTTTCGGAGGCCGAAAAGCTTACGAAGAAATTCGTAAAGGCCAAATGTTGTGATCACAGCAGTTTTTGCGATGTTTTCCTCCGTCATCGGAAGTTGATGGTAGGCTCTGACTAAGTCGAGTTTGGTGAAGATTGGCTTTCGGCTAGTCCAAGAGAGAAATCGTGGATATGGGGGATAGGATACCTATACGGAACAGTGACGTTGAGAGCACGGTAGTCCCCGCATGGTCGCCAATCGTCTGACTTTTTGTACACCAGATGGAGAGGTGATGCCCAACAGCTGTTTGAAGGACGAACGATGCCGAGATCAAGCATGTGTTGGAATTCCTTTTTAGCTGCCTGGAGTTTATCAGAGCGCAAGCGTCGAGCCTTAACAGTTACTGTCGGACCGGTTGTAACGATATCATGGCGTACATCGTGTTTAGGGTCAGAAGTATCGTTACTTGCTCTAATTAGCAACGGAAATTGTCAGAGCAATGAACAGTACTGTGAGTCGTCAGGTATGAGACTGCGAAACCCGAGCGAATTGACTGAAGCAAGTTCGCACGGTATGCTTAAAGACGTAGTATCGTCTCGTAATTTCCCACAACGTAGGTCGACCACAAGACTGAACTTGCTGAGGAAGTCGATTCCGATAATGGGCTTTTGCACATCGGCGATGGTAAAAATAAGAGGGAAGTTACGCTATAGTCCCAGACTCAAAGTAAGTGATTTCTGGCCGTCGGTCACGATTTTAGTCTGATTAGCTGCTGTAAGCATTGGACCAGCTGGTTGCAGGGGCATTTCTCCAGAAAATGGGGGAGAACACTGACTTCCGCATCAGTATCAACCAAGAAGTGAAGTCTGGTTGTGGAGTCAAATACGTACAACAGGCGACTAATAACCTGGCCATCGAAGGCCGCCACCGTTACTGGCTGGACATGTGGTTACCCGACGTAGGAGTTAAAAAGTCTTTAGGGTGTTTACACCCTAGGCGGAAGTTATGCGCTGCTTCTCCGAAGCGGTGGTGCTAATGACAACAGCGGTGCGGCTGTCGTGTACGAGAGTTGCTCGGACGTCTGGATCAAGAAATGGATCGTCGCGAAGGAAGGCGGTCACGTCTGAGGTTGGACTAGGTGAGCTTTAACTTAGAACGCCTCTCGTTGATTGTATCAAGTATCGTGGTTCCGGAGGGGTTGCCTGAGCTAGTCTTAGTGACGTGGGATACCGACGTTTTAATGAAGCGTTCGTGTGCTTTATCGACAGTTTCTGCCAGTTTGTCAATCGGAAGATCGTCGGCGAGAACAGCTAAAATAGACGTCATATTCGCGGGAAGACAATTACTCCACAATTGGCGGAGAACGGAATCATCCAGTATGGAAGAACCGACGAGAGAACACGTGTCGGAATAGCTGAGACGGCGTACTATCTCCAAGCTCAACGTCATAGAGTAACTGCTGAAGGCGTGCCTCGTATGACGCTGTAGTGCGCTTTAATATGGCTGCCTTACGTTTATCATAGGGGGACTCTAGAGGCATTGGATCAAGAATATCGATGACCTCGGAGGCGATGTTGGACGGTAAGTGAGCAGTCAAATGTGAACACCTGATACATTGGGATGTAACGATAACGAAACGCAGCTTCTTCTTGAACGAACCAAACGCGTGGGTTAGCAACCGCAAATGCGTGTAAAACCAGTCCAAGGGGATGTTCCGACGCATTAATGGCGGGCGCGTGCTCAGGCATTGTGAAGAAAAAGGAAACTTATACACAAAAAATGAATACAAATGCGGGGTGACCAGTTATATGGAGAAACCGGTAAAGGAGAATACACAGTCAGTCAGGTTTACTTCACGTATAAAATATCCTGTGCTTTAGCGTCGGACTACTGTAAGTCGCGAAGTACGCCGAAGTGTACGTGCACGTAGATTCCGATCGTGAATCAAGCAGGCAGTGATGCGAACAATCACAACAACTCAGTGGCAAACAAGGGAGAACTACGGAAGACGAGTTGGAACCCAATCGTTATTTCTATGCAGTTAATTAAAACAAAGTTGTACAACAACTGCAGCGAAATACATAATCATGAAACTAAAAAAGCAACTTATTTACAATTGCAACAGTGCCAGTTAGGTGATCATCAACATGTGCCCCCTACTTCAGCCCAATAAGGAAATCGCTGATCCATTGATGCAGTGAGCCACCGACACCGCGCATCAGCTTGCGTAGCAGGACCTTGTGTTGTCGCACACTTCACTGAAACCAATGTAGACCTCCTCCGCAGACTTCCCTTGGTTCAGTGCCTACAACCTTTCATGCTTCGTCACAAGCAATTAGGTCACTAGGTCACCTTTCTTGAAACCGTGCTATACCAGCATCAGGTCTTTCGATTCCAATAGTTGAAACAGACCTATCTACACGATCATCTCGAGCACCTTGGCACTTCCATCGGCGTGCATTATGCGCCGTGGCTACACCAAATAGGACGAAACCGCAAGGTATCCAGTCGATGATGTAGTATAAAGGCGTGAAGCAATTAACCGTAAGACTTGGTCTTCGTGGATAAGGGGGCCCGGGATGGTCCGCCATGATAGTTGGGGACCTTATCAGACATGACACAGTTGCCAGACATTAGCGTTCCAGCGTTCCCTCGCAACGAGACTGGATCTTAACATGGTGCAGCGGATTGCGTACCTCCTTGACCCATTGACCTTCCGGGCCCCTTGAGAGCTATCCCTACCAGGTTGGTCAATGGTGAGAGGTCAGACAAACTCAGTCTCCTGGTCCTCCAGGTTGGGAGTTTGCAATTAGATGCCTTCCATTTCTGTAAAACTAAATCATTGTCATCTCCCCGCTGCCTTGAGGACAGACTTTTGAGCCAAAGGTTTTGGATAGAGATCCTAATCGTCCTCCTGTCTAGGTCTGGGCACCCTGACAGTATCTCAGCCCACATACAACCATGACCTTTTCTTCACACATAAACTTCATCCTGCATCGGCCGTCGTGCAGATTATCAAGGATCGCCATATCTGCTGCATACAGCAGGGCAGATAAGCGAAAACATGCTACTGCCGGCGCCTTTCCTCTTTGTTTTCCACCTTCTTCTCTTACTCCCATCACGACCCCCATTACTAACATTCCTTCTATAATTCCCAGTTCAATTGACAGCAACCTAAGTGCCACTGGAGTAGAACCATCTGCATCCACCATCCTACAGCACTTCTCGGACGTCTGTCGGCAACAGTGCTTTATAAGTAACGCTGTCCCGTTTCCATGGCGACCCTCAACCTTCACATTCTAAGACAAAAAGGGTCAACAGGCTGCACTCGCACGCACCTTGGACACACTGGGTATTGATGTGTGTCCGGAACTAGGATCAATGACCCTAATTGGGTTGCTGAATTAACTGCACCCGGCTTATCCTCTCGTTATTGGTTGCACTCATCCGGAGACGCCGATGCAGCACTCACGGGTCAAGCTGGTGTAGGTATCATTATAAGCTACAAGGCTGAGCCATCGTTGGTAGATTGGATTCTGGTGAACAACCATTTGTTTGCAGCCTGTTTGACCTCAGCTAAGGTTGATTCACGACATAGTACAAAATGCTGTTCATCATCATCATCATTATTATACACGTTAGCTAGAGGTGGGAAACACCTCAGCTACTGTGCCGCAATACATAAAGGAAGATAAATACAACGGTTTCATGCCAACTGAGTTACCAATAACGGATAGGCATCGTTATCGGTAAGCTACCAGCCGGCTACTTGGCAAAAAGAAAAATTATTAAGTAAACTAATATTGCGCTACGAAATGAGATCGTGGTTGGAGGGGGAGGCTAAAAGATGGGGTTGGACAAAGAACCTCACAACACGAACGCTACTGAGGTCGGCTCCTTGCCATATCAACAAGTGTATCCAGCCAAACGTGTTCACCGTCTTTTGGACCCCAACCAGGGAGCTATGACGCTCCAACCGAAACCAGCTCGGAAGTGAGGGCCTTCATACCTCTGGACCAAGTCATCGCTTGGCCACCCCTCCTCTTCTTCCATCCACATCCTCGGTGAGCAAACAACGTACGCTGTGGAAGTCGGTCAGCTGACATGTGCAACACGTGGCCCAGCCATCGGAGCCTGGTGCGTGAAATGACGGTGCTGAGCGGTTCACTTCCTCGTCCTGTGCCGTAAACGAGGCGTCGAACACGCTCGTTACTCACGCGGTGTTCCCACCAGATGTGAGCCAAACTGCGAAGGCACCGATGTTCGAATGTAACGAGCCTCTCTATTTCCGCTGATCTTAGGTGTCAGGTTTCGCAACCTTACAGTAAGGTCGAACGTACCGCTACATTGTACACTCTACCCTTCAGAGCAAGAATAATGTCGCGTCGCCGCCATAGGTGGCGAAGGTTAGCAAATGCACTTCGGGCTTTTGATATACGGTTCGTGATCACGTCTTTGACCCAAAGGGCACTGATACAACTTCCCAGGTAGTTGAATTTCCGAGCGACTTCTAGCAGATCCCCACCAAGGGTCAGCGCAGGAGGTGATCCCTGCCAATCTTGGAGAAACACTCTGCACTTCGATGGTGCAAAGCAAAGCCCGAAGCGGCTGACAGCCAGTGCTAATCCGTCCAGCGCGGATTGGCACGTCTGGGAGCTGTCACAGATGAGGGCAATGTCGTCTGCACACTCCACGTCAAGAAGTCGTTCTCCTGGGAGTACATCCACACCTTTCAAGTCATGTCCTGTAAATGCAATCTCCATGACTTCGTCAATAGCGAAATTGAAGAGGAAAGGTGACAAAGGGCATCCTTGTCTCACACCACTGGAGATATTGAAGAGTGGCAACAGCTTGCCGCAAGCCCCCAATCCGCCCAAGCTACGCGCGTATAATCCTTGGATAATATTTACATATTTCTCGGGCACACCTTTCTTGAGTAGACAATTCCAAAGGGCACATCGATCAACCGAATCGAAGGCACCTTTCATGTCGAAGAACACGACTACGGTGGGCCGGCAATATGTGTGGCGGTGCTCCAACAACTGACGCAAAGTGAAGATGTGGGTGATGCAGCCACGACCCCGACGAAACCCGGCTTGCTCCTCACGAATCTGGCTTTCACGAGCTCCAGTCAAACTGTGAAGAATTATGGAGGCGAGTAATTTGGAGGCAATGGAGATCAGACTGATTCCTCTATGGTTGCCGCATTCCGAACGCAAGCCTCCTTTGAAGATGGGAACAATATGGAGCGGCTCCAGTCGGTTGGGACAGTCTCGTGCTCCCACAGTTTCACTAGTAATTCATGTAAATCATCAACAAGAGTAGAGCCCACGAATGTAAAGAGGGCTGGATGAAGATCATCTGGTCCCGCGGCTTTGTTCAACTTCAACAGTCCGATCTCACGTTCGACTTCTGAGAGAAAGGGTGGATCCCAAGGGACAGCCCACGGAGCAGAGAGATCACTGCCCGGCGAAGAATCTAACAATTCCGACCGATTAAATTGCTTTTCAAAGTGCTCAGCCCAACGATCCAAACGTTTTGACAAATTGTGGATAGGCAGTCCTTTCTCATCACGCATAGTTTCACTAACATCAGGTCTCCTGCTGCCCGTTTCCCTTATCAGCCGGAATAACAGGATGGTTGCCAAGGGCAGCGGCCACTTCCATCTCTGACGCACGAAGAGACCACCAGGATTCGCGGTCTCTCTTCAGGCTAGCACGGAGTCTTGTCCGGAGCTCTTTGTGAGTTTCATTGTGTTCGCTTTCAGCCGGGATATGCCGGCGAGCGTCGATAAGTTCCAGAGACCGCGAAGAGACCCAATGTCCATGTTGACGAGTAGACTTATCACAGGAGGATTTGTCTACTGCTAGTAAGGTCTGGTGAACATGTGACCAGTGACCATCAGTTGTCTCCAATGAACGCTTACTCAATTCGAATTTTAGCGGAACAAAACGCTTCTGGTTTGTGCTTTTCGTTTATGCTCCCACCGACTGCAATTCTAATGCTATCACGGACACCTATCACGAACTGAACGCGCTACTGCGCAATGCTTCTTGTTTAGATAGTATAGTACTTGTAGTCGAGGTGAGTGCACAAGTAGTGCATTTGAGCTCTTCCGAAGCTCAGCTAGGTAGCAATTATGGGTTTAACTCCGAACGGACTGACAACCGTGAGCGTCTGCTACAAATGCGTGCGGAGCACCAGTTGTTTCTTACTAGCACTGCTTTTAGATACAGTGGGCGCGGAAGTGCTACCTGACGTCCTCCTGTAGCTGGCCAGCGATGGACCCAAATTGACCACATAACCCTAAGTTATAGATGGCGTTGTTCCATCCTGGATTGCCGTTCGTAGTGGAGTACCTGCGTCGACTCTGATCATGCTTTGGTACGCCATCGTTTCTCTATGAACTTTACCGGGAGGCGCACCAAGCGTTTCCTCCTACTGGCATATGGGAAAGTATCCCAGCCCTTGGTCAGGCAAGCCTATCAGGACGCGCTGCGTACCTAACTTTCGCTGTCTTGTCCTAATGTCACTGAGCTTTAGTGAAATAGTATCTCGGCCGCAATGCACAACACAGGATCATCTACTTGTGGCACTATCCATCGTCATCGCACCAGTCACTGGATATCCAAGAGGTCGGTGAACCTGTTGCTATCTAGAAGTAACATCCCGGTGGGCTCCGAGCACAATGTGACCAGAGGGGCTATCAGGCGTCTAAAGTGGAGCCTACATGCTGACAAGGAAGCCTGGTGGACCAGTCGGGTTCAAGAAATGGAGGAGGCAGGAGCAGGAGGCAATTACCGCAAGCTCTTCCAGTTAATCGGCACCCCTGATCCCAGAAAACCAGGCGTCAGTGAGACAATCAGAGACAGCGCGGGTGCACCGGTACACAATAAAGAACGCCGTGTGCCTCATTGGGCGGAACACTTTTAATATCAGTTCCACTGGCCCCCTGCTCCCGGAGCTTTTCCTACTCAGGTGATGCAGGACGAGCCATGGACGGTTAGTTTAGCGCCTCCGTCGTAGGCCGTGGTCAGAAACGCGATCACAGCCCTCAATCGTTTTCGTGCCGCTAACCCGGATTCCTTCCCACCTGCACTATTTAAGTATGGAGGTGAGGTCCACCACAAAGTACTGACCTCCCTATTCGAACGTATCTGGAATGGAGAATGTCCCGTCTGATTAGAATGAATCGATTATAGTGGCAATATACAAGAATTGCAGTCGCACAGACTGTTCTAATCACAGGGGTATTAGCCTAATGCCAGTTGTGACGAAATTATTGGCTTCGATTCTCGTTCCCCGCCTCATTGTGGAATGGGAATCTCGGGTTAGGGAAGAGCAGGTCGGTTTCCACCCAGGACGTGACTATATAGACCATATATCCACTTTATGACAGGTGCTAGAGCAGCGCCACGCACACAGCAGACCGACAATAGCTGTTTTCCTCGATTTCAAGAGTGCGTTCGATTCAGTCGATTGATCGATTCTGTTTGAAATACTCGCGCGGAAAGGTGTTCACACGAAATATGTGAACAACCTACGTGCTCTGTACGCGAACACTACAGGCCGCGTCAGGGTCTACGTTGGTCTATCGGATAGCCTTCTGACTACAAGTGGCGTTCGTCAGGGTTGTCCGATTTCCTCATTTTTGTTCAATTTCCTCGTGGATTCTATCATGGAGTGTTCCCTTGGGGAATCCAACGATGTAGGTGTTGAAGTTCTGCCTGATGAAAGATTAATTGCTCTTGATTATGCGGACGATATCGTCTTGCTTTTCGACGATGTTGCGGAGGCACAATCAACTCTGAATAGCCTATGCAGAGTAGTCCCATTATATGATATGCACTTCGCACTTTCAAAGTGTTGCTGCAGGACTACCAGCCAGTTTACGACCCCTTGACTCTTGGTAACGAGGAACTCGAGGTGGTTGATGGATTCATTTATCTTGGAAGCTGCATCAGCAACGATGGGCGCATGGAAACTGACGTCAGCTCACGCATTGCAAAGGCCAGAGCTGCCTTCCTGAACCTGCGGCATCTTTGGCGATAGAATGGAATTTCTGTCCGTCTGAAAGGCCGTGTATACAAGGCCACAATGAGGGCCGTTCTGCTATATGGTAGTGAGACTTGGCCCCTTCGGTCTGATGATATGGAGTGTTTTTTTAATTCATTGATCATCGTTGTCTGTGAAACACTGCTGGTGTCGGATGGCGTGTCCGTAACGGGTCCGGATCGATGATGTGCGTAGGCGAGTACTAGGTAGTGTTACTCATTCTAGCTACCTAGAACAACAGATAGCACTGAATAAGTTGTGTTGGTTCGGGCACGAGCTACGTATGCCTGGTCACCGCTTACCTAGGAGGGTCTTGTTCAGTATACCAGGTATAGGGTGGCGCAAGGCTCGCGACGGAATTTGCAGTCTGAAATAAGGTCACTGACGACCAAACTGGGTGCCGTTGGTCCGTTTCTGCTTCCGGGCTGGATTCCTCGTGACTCGCCTTGTGCTTGTCTCAAGACTTTAAAGGACATGGCTGGCAGCGCCAGTGGCGAGTCTGCTGTTGTCTCGAAATCGGATTGCCAGCTTAAAGTGTGTTTGGTGCGGAGTTATTTGCGGGGATAATGGCTGATTATGACGCGTGGCAGTGATAGCCGCAAGGAAGCTGTCTCGCCGATGCCGCCTTGTCTTTGCACGATAGCCAACTGGTTGTGACGGTATGTGTCTACACAAGGTGGCGGGGCTTTGAGCCTGAATGTTTGCTTAGAGCACAAAGGTTTTCATGTAAGTCCCGCTTCTCTCTTTCTTATCATTTATTTCGTAGGTCGTTATGATTGTATGGCAACGAAGCATCAGTTCAAATGACTGATGTACTGCTGTTGTTACTTGCTTGATCTTGCGGTTAAATTTTACTCCATTGGGTTCAATTGTTACACTTCTTTTTCGTTTTCTTTTCGTATTCCATTTACGTTCAACCTCTTTTTTGATGTTGTCAGTTTTCTTATTATTCTTCTCCCACTAGTCTTGGAAACTGGATCCACTTCCCTTCGGTGAACGGATCCTAGTCTTTTAACTGAACTGAACTACTTAAGTTACTTCTCTGTATCTGGCCGTTCTGCTATACTACACCCGTCGCCTGCGAATAACTGACAGTATCCGGTTTAAAGCACTGAATAGGCTTAGCGAATGTACTCGCGCTGATGATTGAAAAGAAACATTCTGATGTGGCATTGTCAATGCAAAATTGCAAACTGCACTGACGATTCCACTTCGCATGGTGGTGAAACTTACGCAACTAAACTGCCAAGCCCCAAGAACAAATGAACAACAGAATCGTCAACCCGAGCTATCAGTATTCCGAAACATTTTGACATGGTCTGGCGTTTCATTTAACTGTCCGTCGGACTGTAGGGTAAGCAATTCTGTCTTCGTGTTTACTAATGACTTAACTCTGTGGGTATCGCTTGTCAAAATGACACCGAGTTGTTCGTATCTCAGTGACACTTAGCCTAGCCAGCATAATCGAGACACCAGAGAGTTTCTTACCCAAAGGCAACTGGCGGACCTCACCAGTTGTTCCTAACAGATCTGAGCAATACTGCTCAAGCACCGATGATCAAACGGCCAAGCGTTCAATGTCCAGTGCGAATTGGCCAGGTATCTGATCCATACTGTAAAACCGGCCTCTTATCACATTCTTATACACCCTTCATCGCAGATAAGTGTGTTAATTACTCCCAGCTACATGCTACAACCGGCTCCGTGTTTGTTGACATTCCTTAGGCAGAGAGAGAGCTCCTCGCGTTCCATGCTTATTAATGGTACTCCAAAACAAACCTGCGAAACCCGTAGCATGCTTGCGTTTGATTCATTTCTTTGCCGGGTAACTTTGACGTTTTGTCTGTTACCCTTAACGCTATCTCTCACTTTTGCTATCCTTTTCAATATTATGCAACTGCTTACGGTATTCCAGACCATTGCGTCCAATGAACGGACCAGGCATTTGATCAACTCAGCCGAACTGCCTCCTTGTTTTCCTAACTGATCGCTTTGTTTGGTGTTTCGGTATTATTGACGATGACTAGTTACCGTAATTTAAACGGTTATTTGCCTTTCAGTAATGACCCTTGGATGCTGGACAGTGACAATCCTGGAAGTTATTCCGATGTCTTTCTGATTTGTTTCTTCTAACAAACGGGGATGCCGGTTGTTTACCAGGGTCCCCGTACGGGTGAGCCACTATTCGAACAATTTGGCGAGTCTCCGTTGATCACGGCTGTGCTCACTTATGCCGGCTTTATGCTTCTGAACTTGCTTGGTCGACTACAAGATTTTCTACGTTGGTGCTGCATACTTCATTGTCCAATGGTTAGCGAACCAAAACGCACTCGATCCTTTGTGCCACTGTACTCTTCTTACGAGGCATTTTACACTCGGAATCTATACAGGCGGGTACAGGATTGCTGGAACCGTCCGATCTGTTCCTCTCCCGGGGTAGAGATCACTGTGTTACACCGCGTTACCAAAGATAACGGATGGACTCTCGAGTAAGTGGGTGAGTGTTCACCACCTCTAGGTTTGTTGTTGTGTGACTCAAAGGTTCCCATACTGCTGCTTTTCTTTTTAACAATAAACGGAACTTGGACTCTACCGACTTACGCTTATTAAGGTGTACACTCTTAAGTTATTGTAGACTACAATTTTTATGGACTAACTGTTTTTAACCCAAGGTTTCTCATATGTCAAAATATTGCCTTTAGAACACATTCAGCTGCGCACATGAAGTTGGATACTTGGTCAGAGGTCCGTCAGTTAGTTTTTGGCAAGAAGCCTTCTGCTGCCTCACTCGAGTGTTTGCTGAATCTTAGTCGCTTACTTTGGCTAGGCCATATCCTCCGTATGCCCGTTGACGGGCTACCTCGGCGTGCATCACGCACCTTAACTGCTCCAACTTGGGGGAAATCGCGAGCTGGCCAATCCATGACGTGGCATAGTGGGACGAAGAAATTGACTGCGAGACTTGGTCAAGCTGCTGCGTGCCGTCTTCGTTTATGAAGACCTCGGGATGGTCCACACCAATGGTTGGAGACCCTATCGGACATGGTGCAGCCACGCCGTCCGTGGCGTTCTTAGATTTTACTTCCTGCATCTGCTTGTTAATTTTCGTTCCATTCTGACTAGTTTAACGCACTTCTTGCTTCTATTTTCTTTACATTCTGTTTGCTTTTAGCCCCACTATCTTGCCGCTGTTATTGATTGTTATTCTTGTGATGTGAGTCGTGGCAACAGGATCCACCGCACTTCGGTTCTCGGATCATAGTTGCTTAACTGTACTGAACTGAACCCTGATAGTAAACGGCAGTATAAGCTACGAGCAGAGATCTAAGACCCACAGAGGATACTCTTGCTTAGTATGCATTCATTTTGTCATGATATTCTACAGTTATGTGTTGTGAACGTTCTCTTCATTATTTCGCATGGAAAACCATGAGCTTTACTGCTTGTATTCGCAGTGTTGCTGTAATCCAAATTTTTTTGGTTGACATGAGCTACTTGCAATGGAGGGAGACGAATACATTCTTGTCAGACATTGCGTGTCCGTTTAGCGTATTGCCTCATACTAAGTCTCTAACTAAGCTTCGTAATTGGAATGCAAACGTTTCATCACCAAACGAGGTGACTTCGCCAGCGCGCTGCTGGGTGAAATGGAATCCGATGACTTGTTCGTCGATTTGTAATCCATCAGCAAGTGACTTTTGAACTGACCTTTTCGATCTGTGCCCCGTAACCTTCACCAGTCTGCCCAACTCTGATAGAACGATCAACCCGAGCTACCAGTGCATCAAGGCATTTTGAAGTCTCTAGCTGACGAAATTGACGTTCCTCCAGCGTACTTGGATAATCCCCGGTGAAAGTTTGGCGCAAGTTGCCATTGGAGCTTATTAGTACAGCCCCCAACCCATGTTAGTTCTTTTTGCTTTTTGTTATTCGGCATGTTTCAGAGGATTAGTAGCCACTGTTTGCCTCAGGCCCCAGGATTAATGTCTTTATTCTCACCAACTTTCTCCCTTTTAGGTTTTGTCAAATAAGCCGCTCATCTTTTATAGTCCGGCTCCTCGGCCTAAATCAATGAAATAGTGTCAGCTTTACACCGTAACGGTGCTTCGCTGCAGCGCGATCACCATTAGTGGAGTGCGGTCTGAGGGTACCTCGAAGACGCTCACCCCTACGCAGATTTGAACCGGTTACCTTATGGTTGCAAACCAGGCGCGTAGACCACACGCCACCGGCCTAAGTAGCACAGTTCATTGATAATGCTAAACATCTGCAACTGCAGAGTTGTAGAGTGCCGATGCGTTTTATTATCCCTTCCCATATTGTGACCATTTTAGTTGGTCATGAGATGGTAACGTTATTCACGTTATGCAATTGATCAGATTTTCAGTTGGCTTACTTGAGTTAAAATCTAATTCACCTATACCGCCAACTGACAACCCCCATCTCATCAGTTATGCCATGTTGCTACTTGGCAAGTTCATGATGCTCGAGTTACTCTTCGGGCCGAATCGGGGCAGTCGTGTGCCCGCTTGGGACATGGCGTTACGATCTTTTCTCAATTTCTATTATGAACCGATCCATCATCTTCATTTTGAATAATCTCCCGACTTGTGAAAGGAATCGCTGTCGTTCATGGAATTGAATACAAACCACACTGGTTGAGTGTGTTTGTTAGCGCTGCGTCACTGTACTTCGACCGCATTCTTGCAACTCGTAGTCGTGGAGGCGTGACAACATAACGATCTCTAGTAAACCACCTTACCTGAAGATGTGGGAAGTACCCAGTGTATTGCCACTTACTAACGAAGGCAATTTTTCATGTAACATATCAGTCCTTTCTCTCTTCCACTCCTTGACACTTCTAACCTGGATGTGCTTGCACAGAACACTGACTATGGCTATCCAACCTTGCAAACACGCTGTCATACATGGCCCATGCCGCTGGCATTGACATTTACGCGGAGCATTTGTGTACCTTGGGGTAGCGTCGCTTGCTACTCTAGCGGGCTCGACCTTTATGTCGTTTTGTGCGGCATGCTGTTATACCAGCTTGTGACCTCTAGGTCACACCAACTAAGTTGCTTGCATACCGGCCTGTTGTTCCGCTACGTTTTCGTCAACATGACTCATGCTACTCAGGCATTAGTCGGGTTGTATCAAGGTGCATTACTAGCGAACCAACACACGTTTGTCGCTTCCATGTCGCGCATAGTTCCGTCGGCTTGTCATATCAACCGATATTTCTGTCCATGGTTGCTGACGAAGACAATTACACAGAAAATAGAACCGAAGTGAATTATCATTATTACTTTTTGGGCCTGGGCGAGAATGTAGTAGTCACGATTTTTAGAGTATGGATTATATCCATTTCGAATATTCCTTCGAATCGGCTGTGTTCTTTCTTGGTGTATCAGTTTTCAGCTTTGACTGTTTTACCTGCTTACCTTATGTACAATTCTGACTAAAATTACTGTCTCATTGTACGGTGCGGAATATCAGACTGCGCGTTGACTTCCTTTGTTTGAATTGAGCAACGGCTCTTGCTCTCTGACTCCATCGCTTGACCGGGACGTGTGCTGCGTTTCTTCGTTTTAGCCAGTAACGATTATCTGGGTAGTTTATAGCTAGAACTCAAGTACTTCCACTGGCATTCAAGTACTCATCGTTTGCCTCATGTGATTTATAACGTTTTCATTTTCCTCTACCTAATCCGGCTCCACTTCACATGGCATTCGTTTAAGACCGAATTCAGGTGTCTTCAGTTTAGGAACTTTTGAATTGGTATGTTAAAAGGCTTCGCTTTTTGGCATCTGACACAACACTTCAATTAGCTGGAGGCTCCCACACCAATAATTCATGTTTCATTAGCTCACATTTCACAACCGTCATGGACTATCTTGCGAATTTAGTTTGCTTTGAACAGTTCGAGATAAATTTGCCTGTATTATCGCCAGCGTTGAATAGTTGGATGTCGCCATTTTTTGCCCCCCCCCCCATCCAGTGGTGTGCTGCGATTTCATACCCGTTCCAGTTCCTTAATCCATTTTGTTGCTGTCCCTAACCATTCGGATGCTTTGTGCATATTCGCCCGAAGCTTTCCCCTGTTGACATTAGTTCTCTGCTAACTATTTTCTTTCGGTTTTTGTCAGGTTCACAGGTGAAAAAAAGCGTATTCTTAACTTGGGCTCCTATAATTACCTGGGCTTCGGCGATCCTCATGGACCATCTGTTGACGTCAACGAACGAGCCACGCGTCGCTTCGGGGTGGGAGTAGCCAGCCCAAGACAGGAAGTCGGTAGCCTCATTCTCCACCAGGAGCTGGAAAACTTAGTTGCAGAATTTGTCGATCAGGAGGCCGCCATTGTGTTCAGCATGGGGTTCGCCACCAACTCGATGAACATCCCATGTCTGGTGGACAAGGTAGTGAAGTTTTACTGAGACAGAGTCTTTATCTCACTCCTTGTTGGTTCGCACCCGTATAGACAGCAATAATTCGTTACTCTGAGTGTTTTTTACAAGTTTTTCAATGTTACTTGCGTATCGCGATTGGGAGTCTTCCTTTTTGGTCTAACTGGTTACCATGCGACATTATTGACAGGGGGACAATGGTGACCGCGTTACTCGAAATAGCCACAACGCTCACGTGGTTTGATGTTTATAAGCATTATGCTATTACTATTTTGATTACTCTTCGCTTTCTGGGTTACCCATACGCTGATAATCTTCACCTATCCTTTGCCTAATATCATTTGTAGCTTTTAATGTTGATCGAAACGCTTCGATCTCGACTGAGCCTATTACTACCCCAATGCTTGCTCATCTCGCCAGTTTTTTTGAATAAGGGTTGCTGCTATCCACCCCTTCATCTGAATAAGTGAACCCCATTTTGAGTGGAACAGCTGCTCACATGCAGGGTAATTTGGGACTCCTTAGATATGGGCACTTTTTATTGTACTATATGAACCGATAGTCGGACTTATCGCAGACAGAATTGGTCTCTGGTACTGCAATGGTATTTTCGTCCTCATGATTCCATTCCGGATGGAGCATGTTTCTACGCATAATCTTATTCTTCCTTCTTTTTGTTCTTGACTTCACTTACCACTCTTTCAGCAGCTACTCGTGCTTTCGCTCTGATAGACTATCAAATGATCGAGGTGGCCTTCTGCTCTACATAAGGTATTCCTTGTGTGGGAGACCGGCGAGTACTTATCGAAGCACTGATGGTCTATATGAGTAGCTATGGCGTTCGATTCACCTCAGATGTTGCGCGATGCTCGTGGACGTGGTATATCGCAGTCCACTGAGCCGCTGCTTGGACTGGTTGCCGTATGTCCGCAACCACATGAGTCCTCCGCTGTTTCTACTTATGGGCGATTTCATCTTACCTCGAATATAGTAGACTGAGACTGAACTTCTCCCCGGCCATTTTGAAGCCGAGAGGAGGTCTTTAGAGTTGCTATTTGAAACTGGGGCCACGCAGCACATCAATTAGCCGCCGCGCATAACTGCGTGCGACTCCATCGTGCTTAGACCTGCTGTTGGCCAGCTGTGAGCAACGTGTGCTGGGTGCGAGTGACCATTCGATCGCCATGGCCAGCTTGGAACTGCCGCTGTCGTATTCTTCCTCGCTGGAGCCAGCCTACAACTATTGGAAGACGGACTTTAGTGATCTCACTCGAGCAGCGAGTCAGATGGACTTGTTGTGACCAGAGGATTCGTCTGTTGAAACCTGTTGAACTATCATAAACAGGGAGTGAAATCGTTTTGCGTCCGATTTGTACCCCTCAAGTATCGGAAAGTTGGTCCAGTCTAACCACATTGGTTCGACGAGGAGTACAACAAATTGGCCCGACGACGACGCAGACTATGGAACACATTCTTGTTATCTGCCTCTGACGAGGATTACAAGGCATACACGATACAGCGGAATTTCTGCAACAACGCGAAAACGAAAAGCACAGAATCTTCAAAGTGCAACTTGCAGCCGACGCAAAAACTACTCCCAGGAGAATCTTCACCTACGTGAAGCGCCTGAGGCGTGCATGCAATGTGCCGGTGTTAGAAGGCTCAGATGGACAGCCACTAACCTCAAGTACAGATCGTGCGTCCGCTTTGGCAGCGCACTTCGCTTCCGTATTTGCAAGTGACCAAGTGTCTGTACCGAGTTCGACGAGTATCGCCCTCGCTGAACTAGACAGCCCGGATTGCAGCATTGAAGGTGTACGCAAGCTTCTGGCAAATCTTGACGGGACGTAGTCTTCCGGGCCAGATGGAATCCACCCATTGATCCTCAAGTCCCTATCGACCATCATCTCGCCTTCTGTAACTGAGTTGTTCAACAGGTCACTATCCACTGGTTTATTACCGAGCGACTGGAAATGCTCAGTCCGTAAGCCAATACCGAAAGGTGGTGACCCAAGCAAAGTGGATAACTACCGGCCGATGCTCCTGACCGCTTTTTTGGCAAAGACGCTTGAGATAGTGAAAAAGGGTCTTCTTCAGCTAGAGTCGAAAACCTACTTGACACTCGCACAGCATGGTTTCGTGAAAGGTCGCTCGTGCATCACCAACCTATTGTTAACGAGGCACAAATGGTTGCAAGCGTTAAACCAAAGCATGTCGGTCGACATCCTTTACATTGACTTCAGTAAGGGTTTTGACAAGATGAATCATGAAATGCTCCTCGACAGGCTGAGGGTGTGCGGTGTTGGCGGCTCGCTGCACCGCTGGATCAGGAATTTCCTTGTTGATCGTAGGTGGACAGGACAGGATCCAGGGACGAAACAAGCTTCCGCTTACCAAGCGTCACCTTTCATGTGCCATTAAGCGAAAAAGAGCCCCCTAGCCCTGCGATTTAATAGAATATTCTTGATTCTATAATGGTGAAAAACAGAAGCAAGTGCAAGACGAACAACATACTATCAAGGGAATTCCGGAAACAGGGCCAGCCAATGTTTGTCTAGGCTACGTTTAAATTCCTCCACGGTTTCGCATGCTAATAGAGCGGAAGGAAGTTTATTCCAAACAGGCACAACCCGGTTTGCAAAGAACCTGGCTCTTAACTCCAGCCTAGATCTGCGCTTCTTCAATTTCATGCAATGGCCCCGCAAGTTGTCTGACGTAGCTGGTTCCAACAGATCGGTTAACCTGAGACCACTGAGATCTTTGACGATTTTGAACGTCTCTACTAAGTCACCTCTCAATCTGCGTCTTCTCATTGAGAACAAACCCAAGTTAGCTAACCGATCTTTATACGGTAACCTGCGCTGGCCTTCTATCATTCGTGTGGCCAGTCTTTGCACATTCTCGATACAAATAATATCTTTCTTCAGGTAGGGTCCCCATACCTGAACACAATATTCCAGATGTGGTCTGATTACAACTTTGAACAA
This sequence comes from Dicrocoelium dendriticum, assembly GCA_944474145.2. Taxonomy (NCBI): domain Eukaryota; kingdom Metazoa; phylum Platyhelminthes; class Trematoda; order Plagiorchiida; family Dicrocoeliidae; genus Dicrocoelium; species Dicrocoelium dendriticum. Next base: position 228,096,719 of record OX104063.1, read on the forward strand.
TGGAAGAAAGACCTCTGGCTTGGTACAACTCAGAACTCTCCTGAGACGAAATAACTCCTGTCGCGCTTTATTAGCCTTCACTGCGCCGAGGGCTTAAATTCACTCGTCACGATGACACCTAGATCACGTGCCTCGGTGTGATGCTGCAGTGTTAGGGACCCATTAGATGCATGCACAGTAAACAGGATTCAGGTCGACAACCATTTGACCGACTGGTATCCATTGAGCAATGGCCTGCCCCAAGGCACTGTTCTAGGGCCCATTTTGTTCCTGATCCATGTACACGATGTGCCTCAGCTACTCCGTTCACTTTGTACCTTATTTGCAGATGACCTAAAGGTGTGGAGAGTAATCCGCGCACCCAATGACTGACCTGCTTCAGGACGACCTCGATCGCCTCTCCATGTGGTCTGCAGAGGTCAACCTTCTGATCAACCCGGGCAAGTCGCAATTCATGAGCACACTCGAACCTACACTGTGGCCGGTCAACCGTTGCATCCCGCGCCTTTCTTGCGAGACCTCGGTGTACTCTCACGCTGCGACCTAAAGTCCGTGGACAACACCAATAGGCTCTGCCAAAATATCTTTCGTATACTTTGCGCGCTTAGGCGCATCTTCAGCAGTTGGTCCGAAGGAATTACCACTCGCCTCTTCGTCTCAATAATACGACCAATTTTAGTGTATGGCTCTCCCGCGTTTTGTCCTACCATCCGGGGCGAGGTAGAAAAGATTGGACGAGTGCATCATGTGGCCACCATGCTGCTTCCCAATTTACGAAGTATGCCGTACGAATGCCGGTGTAAGAAACTAGGACTAGCATATCGTCGACCGCGTGTTGACCTCATCATGACGCACCGGATATTACATCTCCGTGAATACCCCATGTTGAGGCCGCTGCTGCATTTACGCACACCAAACAGCACACGAGGGCACCGGTACAACCTTGTAGTACCGGACTTGAAGCGGGTCGCCCACCAACTCTGTTTCGAACGAAGAGTGGTGAATGTATAAAACAACGAGCCGTAGCACTTAGTCGTGGCAAAGTCGGTGTCGGTATTTAAGAAATTCCTGGATAAACACTGTTGATATCAAATATATCAAACGCACTCCAAAATAACGGGTCTTTGTACCTGAGTGATATTAGATGCAGCTACACAGAGATACCACTTCTTGCTGCTTTTATCCAGTAACCAGTAATCAGTTTGATATCTTTCTTCTGGTAACTTGTAGTTTGCTCATCTGACTCGTTGCATCTGTAACCACTCGGTCTATCTCCGAACTGCAAGCGAATTCCGTTGTGAATGTGCTACAAACAGCGCACTGCGCTGTAGTGGTTGAGGTCCGTGTTACAGTAGTTGGCTTGCATCCTCTACGCCGAGAGTTGAACTACCCACACTTGCTTGACTTGGGCCCCTTCTGCAGTATTCCAGGTAACTCATAACCGCTTACAGGTGGATATCGGCGAAGCGTTAGCA
>OX104063.1:228098293-228133587 GCA_944474145.2 Dicrocoelium dendriticum
AGCTACTCGTGCTTTCGCTCTGATAGACTATCAAATGATCGAGGTGGCCTTCTGCTCTACATAAGGTATTCCTTGTGTGGGAGACCGGCGAGTACTTATCGAAGCACTGATGGTCTATATGAGTAGCTATGGCGTTCGATTCACCTCAGATGTTGCGCGATGCTCGTGGACGTGGTATATCGCAGTCCACTGAGCCGCTGCTTGGACTGGTTGCCGTATGTCCGCAACCACATGAGTCCTCCGCTGTTTCTACTTATGGGCGATTTCATCTACCTCGAATACAGTAGACTGAGACTGAACTTCTCCCCGGCCATTTTGAAGCCGAGAGGAGGTCTTTAGAGTTGCTATTTGAAACTGGGGCCACGCAGCACATCAATTAGCCGCCGCGCATAACTGCGTGCGACTCCATCGTGCTTAGACCTGCTGTTGGCCAGCTGTGAGCAACGTGTGCTGGGTGCGAGTGACCATTCGATCGCCATGGCCAGCTTGGAACTGCCGCTGTCGTATTCTTCCTCGCTGGAGCCAGCCTACAACTATTGGAAGACGGACTTTAGTGATCTCACTCGAGCAGCGAGTCAGATGGACTTGTTGTGACCAGAGGATTCGTCTGTTGAAACCTGTTGAACTATCATAAACAGGGAGTGAAATCGTTTTGCGTCCGATTTGTACCCCTCAAGTATCGGAAAGTTGGTCCAGTCTAACCACATTGGTTCGACGAGGAGTACAACAAATTGGCCCGACGACGACGCAGACTATGGAACACATTCTTGTTATCTGCCTCTGACGAGGATTACAAGGCATACACGATACAGCGGAATTTCTGCAACAACGCGAAAACGAAAAGCACAGAATCTTCAAAGTGCAACTTGCAGCCGACGCAAAAACTACTCCCAGGAGAATCTTCACCTACGTGAAGCGCCTGAGGCGTGCATGCAATGTGCCGGTGTTAGAAGGCTCAGATGGACAGCCACTAACCTCAAGTACAGATCGTGCGTCCGCTTTGGCAGCGCACTTCGCTTCCGTATTTGCAAGTGACCAAGTGTCTGTACCGAGTTCGACGAGTATCGCCCTCGCTGAACTAGACAGCCCGGATTGCAGCATTGAAGGTGTACGCAAGCTTCTGGCAAATCTTGACGGGGCGTAGTCTTCCGGGCCAGATGGAATCCACCCATTGATCCTCAAGTCCCTATCGACCATCATCTCGCCTTCTGTAACTGAGTTGTTCAACAGGTCACTATCCACTGGTTTATTACCGAGCGACTGGAAATGCTCAGTCCGTAAGCCAATACCGAAAGGTGGTGACCCAAGCAAAGTGGATAACTACCGGCCGATGCTCCTGACCGCTTTTTTGGCAAAGACGCTTGAGATAGTGAAAAAGGGTCTTCTTCAGCTAGAGTCGAAAACCTACTTGACACTCGCACAGCATGGTTTCGTGAAAGGTCGCTCGTGCATCACCAACCTATTGTTAACGAGGCACAAATGGTTGCAAGCGTTAAACCAAAGCATGTCGGTCGACATCCTTTACATTGACTTCAGTAAGGGTTTTGACAAGATGAATCATGAAATGCTCCTCGACAGGCTGAGGGTGTGCGGTGTTGGCGGCTCGCTGCACCGCTGGATCAGGAATTTCCTTGTTGATCGTAGGTGGACAGGACAGGATCCAGGGACGAAACAAGCTTCCGCTTACCAAGCGTCCCCTTTCATGTGCCATTAAGCGAAAAAGAGCCCCCTAGCCCTGCGATTTAATAGAATATTCTTGATTCTATAATGGTGAAAAACAGAAGCAAGTGCAAGACGAACAACATACTATCAAGGGAATTCCGGAAACAGGGCCAGCCAATGTTTGTCTAGGCTACGTTTAAATTCCTCCACGGTTTCGCATGCTAATAGAGCGAAAGGAAGTTTATTGCAAACAGGCACAACCCGGTTTGCATAGAACATGGTTCTTAACTCCAGCCTAGATCTGCGCTTCTTCAATTTCATGCAATGGCCCCGCAAGTTGTCTGACGTAGCTGGTTCCAACAGATCGGTTAACCTGAGACCACTGAGATCTTTGACGATTTTGAACGTCTCTACTAAGTCACCTCTCAATCTGCGTCTTCTCATTGAGAACAAACCCAAGTTAGCTAACCGATCTTTATACGGTAACCTGCGCTGGCCTTCTATCATTCGTGTGGCCAGTCTTTGCACATTCTCAATACAAATACTAGCTTTCTGCAGGTAGGGTGCCCATACCTGAACACAGTATTCCAGATGTGGTCTGACCACAGCTTTGAACAAGGGAAGAAAGACCTCTGGCTTGGTACAACTCAGAACTCTCCTGAGACGAAATAACTCCTGTCGCGCTTTATTAGCCTTCACTGCGCCGAGGGCTTAAATTCACTCGTCACGATGACACCTAGATCACGTGCCTCGGTGTGATGCTGCAGTGTTAGTGACCCATTAGATGCATGCACAGTAAACAGGATTCAGGTCGACAACCATTTGACCGACTGGTATCCATTGAGCAATGGCCTGCCCCAAGGCACTGTTCTAGGGCCCATTTTGTTCCTGATCCATGTACACGATGTGCCTCAGCTACTCCGTTCACTTTGTACCTTATTTGCAGATGACCTAAAGGTGTGGAGAGTAATCCGCGCACCCAATGACTGACCTGCTTCAGGACGACCTCGATCGCCTCTCCATGTGGTCTGCAGAGGTCAACCTTCTGATCAACCCGGGCAAGTCGCAATTCATGAGCACACTCGAACCTACACTGTGGCCGGTCAACCGTTGCATCCCGCGCCTTTCTTGCGAGACCTCGGTGTACTCTCACGCTGCGACCTAAAGTCCGTGGACAACACCAATAGGCTCTGCCAAAATATCTTTCGTATACTTTGCGCGCTTAGGCGCATCTTCAGCAGTTGGTCCGAAGGAATTGCCACTCGCCTCTTCGTCTCAATAATACGACCAATTTTAGTGTATGGCTCTCCCGCGTTTTGTCCTACCATCCGGGGCGAGGTAGAAAAGATTGGACGAGTGCATCATGTGGCCACCATGCTGCTTCCCAATTTACGAAGTATGCCGTACGAATGCCGGTGTAAGAAACTAGGACTAGCATATCGTCGACCGCGTGTTGACCTCATCATGACGCACCGGATATTACATCTCCGTGAATACCCCATGTTGAGGCCGCTGCTGCATTTACGCACACCAAACAGCACACTAGGGCACCGGTACAACCTTGTAGTACCGGACTTGAAGCGGGTCGCCCACCAACTCTGTTTCGAACGAAGAGTTGTGAATGTATAAAACAACGAGCCGTAGCACTTAGTTGTGGCAAAGTCGGTGTCGGTATTTAAGAAATTCCTGGATAAACACTGTTGATATCAAATATATCAAACGCATTCCAAAATAACGGGTCTTTGTACCTGAGTGATATTAGATGCAGCTACACAGAGATACCACTTCTTGCTGCTTTTATCCAGTAACCAGTAATCAGTTTGATATCTTTCTTCTGGTAACTTGTAGTTTGCTCATCTGACTCGTTGCATCTGTAACCACTCGGTCTATCTCCAAACTGCAAGCGAATTCCGTTGTGAATGTGCTACAAACAGCGCACTGCGCTGTAGTGGTTGAGGTCCGTGTTACAGTGGTTGGCTTGCATCCTCTACGCCGAGAGTTGAACTACCCACACCTGCTTGACTTGGGCCCCTTCTGCAGTATTCCAGGTAACTCATAACCGCTTACAGGTGGATATCGGCGAAGCGTTAGCATGTGATACTTCTAGCACCATACTATTTTGTACAATAGATTTTATCAGACAGGTGCTCTCAGTCATTCGCCATTCGTTTCAGACATGCCGGCTCACTGCTGAGCTATACTAGTCAACCAGTGCTTCGCTTTCGTCTCCCACCGCTGCAACCCTACTAACTCCACCTGGTAACTATAGATAAGTGGGGAGTGTTGTGTTGGCGTGGGCGCAATACCCAACATCCATTTGATATTGAAGTGTACCGTTACACGGCGCCTGCCGAGTTGGGCTACTGTTCAATACGAACGCGATGTCACACATAGACACACAGAATGAGCGTCAACCATGTTTAGCCCCCTTCATCCTCATTACGTACCGTTGGCCATGACAGCCTGATTTAGGTCGGCCTATTTGCACAGAACTCGGTATGGTTTGGTAAACGTGTAGACTGTGTTCAGACGGCGCAGGTTGAACTACGGCCAATTTACTTATCGACCCCACTCACATCTAAGATTAGAAGAGAAGCAGCTATCTTTAGCATCCTGTTTGCTCTGCGTCCATATGCACTTGTGCACTTAATATTTATAGATGACATTGTTGTTCTCCGCAAAGAGTTGACTCATTTGTTCCAACAGGCTCGGTGTAGGCTGTCCTAATTATAGTGGCAAAATTTTGAAAGGACAGTAACGGAAGCCGCATCAGTTACAAGAACATTACCCTAACACCAACTGTGACGGTTGTTGTTGATGGTCAAACTGATGATAACAGATGCCCATAACCGCCCACGCAAATACGAGAAAGTCATAACCGACAATAGAACCAATTGCCTCAGTACTCTTGACCCACAACTACGAACAGCGCTGGAATCTGCAATTGCACGTCGAGTCAAAAGCTGAGAGAACCGACGCAAGATTGCATTGAACACAAAGTTGGACAAGCTGACTGAGAGAAAGGAATTCGCTAGCAGTGAATGATGGATCAAAAACCTTTCGCGCCGCCACTTCACTGCAACTGAAGAGGATGTTTTGATTAAGGGGCTTAATTTCAACGTCAGAGATGCTTGCCCCAAAGACTACTTGGCTAGCTTAGAACACGCATTGAAATCAAATGGATTGTCGGAGGAGTCCCAGCAACAGATACGGCAGACCGTTGTCCCAGTGCTTACTCGGAATAAACGCACCCAGACCCTAACCAAGGAGGAACAGGATGCACTCAGACGTCTACAGAAAGACGAGAATATTGTAATCCTACCAGCAGATAAAGGACGCATGACAGTGATAATGGACAAGCCAGAGTATCTTAACAAGGCCAAAAAACTGCTATCAGACACAACTACATATCGCCAGATCGATCAAGATTCAAGTTCAAAACTGGTTAACCAGATCAACGCAACGCTGAAGAAACTACAAACAAAGAACGAGCTCACCGCCACAGAGAGATGGAGAATGACAGCTAATGATACAGACATTGCACTGTTTTATGGACTACCAAAAGTACACAATGCTGGAGTCCCACTACGACTAATCGTCTCGCTCCCCGGAACCCCATCATATAAACTAGCGAAGGATTTATGGAGGAGGTTGAAACATTTGGTTGCCGAATCCGATTATAGCACCAACAATGCTGAACAATTCCTCAACAAACTGCGAAGTGTCCGAATAGAAGACGACGAAATAATGCTTTCATTCGATGTCACCGCACTCTTCACTTCAATCGGTCACGAATTGGCCAAAGAAACCATGTTGGAACTGCTTGAGAATCAACTAAGCCCCACGACAACCATACGACCTGAAAGCTTTTGGGAACTCCTGAACCTCTGCATGACCACTTATTTCCGCTTTGATGGACAAGTGTACCAGCAACTGAGAGGAACCCCCATGGGATCACCAATTTCGGGGCTGATTGCAGAAGCCGTAATGCAGAAATTGGAGCGCATTGCACTGCCATCTATCAGCCCAAAACTCTGGATACGATACGTAGACGACACGTTTGTCATCGTAAAACGGAACAGAGTACAGGTCACGCATGCTTTGCTCAACAGCACATTCGAGGATATAAAATTTACGATTGAATTAGAGGAGGATAACAAGCTACCATTTTTGGATGTACTGGTCTCTAGGAATAGAGACGGATCTATCGAAACGTGCGTGTATCGGAAGCAAACGCATACGGACCAGATATTAAAATACCACAGCAACCACCCGATGAACCGCAAGAAGAGCTACATTCAAACCCTGTCCAAAAGAGTGGAAACGAACTGCTGCACAGCCGAATCTCGGAAACAGGAAGAAAATCACCTATATCGAGTGTTTAGAAAGAACGGTTATCCGTGAGAATTCATCAGAAGAAGCTTAAAGAAACGAATGCCTCAGCAACAGCAGCAGTCATCAGATCAAGCAAACCAACGGTTAGTGTTTCCCTACATCAAGAACGTCTCCGAACTAATAGGAAGATTGCTGCAATCACATGGAATCTCTGTGGCGCACAAACAAAGTGCCACTCTAAGGAAATTGATCTCAAGATCCAAATGAAAAATCAATCAAGCCGACCAATACAATGTCATCTACCAGATCAAATGCAGCGACTGCGATAAAACTACGTCGGACAAACTGGAAGAAAACTTTGTACACGAATCACTGAACACAGGGCAGCCGTCAGAAGGCATGATACACACTCATTGGTTTCTGCGCATGAAGATCAAAAAGGCCACCATTTCGATCTGGAGAACGTAAAGATCCTAGCCCATGGAAGTACAAAACACGCGAGGGAGTTTTTGGAAGTTTGGTACTCTACAACGCATTCAATCAATCGACACATCGAATTGGACGCAGTATACGCCACACTACTGAGGAACGACCGCCAACTCGATTGATTGCATCCGGTGGAACGTGTGACTAGACCAACAGAACTGATGGCAAACTCGCTCGCAGGAGCAAGCAGACAAAGGCCACGACACACAAGAAGGTGAGGTCAAAAGTCATCTGCCCATCAACCAAGCTGAACGCGGAGTGAAGTCCCAACCAATAGGATTGCTCGGCTCCACGGCCAACCACGGTGGTATAAAAGCGCACGCACACCACGCTCAGCGCACTCTCACTGAGGCTCCTCTACGCTACTCTACGCTAGTGCGTGCCGCTCAACTACGCACTGATGATGTCACCTCGATTGGTAACGAAACGTTTGCAACAAAATTGCCAAGCTCAGCGAACAATTCAACAGCCATATCCATTCCCATACGTCGCTTCACTGCGGAGCGGGAATCTCAAATGAGAGGAAATTGGCAGGCTTCCAAATAAGACGGATTCTCTGTATCTTATCTTCACTGTGCAACCTCACATATGCCATAGACCGACGATATCTTGGATCTATTGATGCCAAGCGCGTATTCCATCTATTTAATCATCACATCCTATATGACATACTTTTCCCATAAACCCTCTGAGCACCTTATGCGGCCTTCCTCAAATACTCGTACCACAGTCTGTTATTGATCGTCGTACGTCTTTCGGACAAAATTCGCGTTTGTCATTGCTCTTTTATTTCCCCATTCCTATTCAACTTAAGATTACACCACAGTATGTCAGATTTTCGCCTGGAATCTAATGTCACAGGCATTCAGTTTCTGCCAGTCGGAAAGCTGGTTCTTCTGCCATGTGCGAGTTGACACAAACGAACTCCGCCGGCCTACTTTAATCCCGTAATTTGGCTTTCGTTTAATATCTTTGAAGTGCACTGTACTTTTGCGAGACAGCCAGTTCTGTACATGGTGCGTGTACTAAATCGCTACTTTCAAGAAACGCATTGAGTTGTTTACCGGTCACTAGACCGTCCGAAGCAGCCAACCACCAACCTGTCGGAGGGAATTGAATTCTTTGGGTGTTATAGGTCCGTTCCGCCTTCAAGGTTGAGCTCTGTGCGACACTGTATGCATACTCTGACACTGCGATATGTGAGAGATATCCGAGAGATATCATTTGTAGCCTGACTACCTGTCGTGTGTGTCTCTGAATTTGATATTATTATTATTATTATTTATTCTGAATTTGATATACAGATGAGTCTGATATGAAGACACACCACACTCAGTTTTTGGGCTCCAAGGTCTGCGCCGGACGAAGTGCAATGGACATGAATGTTTGCCTAATACGTTTAAGTTCTGCGTTAGTGGCCCTTTAATTCTCATTCACACAGTTGATCAACATGGCTGTCTCCACTGCCTAATGGTTCTTGGCAACGAAGTATGGTTGGAACGTACTGGTGTTCTGCTGCTGTTGATGATGTTGACGACCATGATACAGCTTTATCTCGGTTCGGCCACTGTACCTGTTACCACAGACGCAGCGAAACAAGTAGCGGTGTGAGGTACTACTTTGTGAGTTCAATCCTCAAAAGTTTGACTCACGCAAAACCCACTAGTTCTCGGCATAGCGACATGATACCAGTCGCCGAATAGTATTGCTATATGACGATGTAGTTGGCGGTGGGATTCCCCGTTGTTTCTTGTTTACAATGATGTACATCAGGTTTAATTTCTAGGGATGATAAACGGTCCTTCCCACTTAGTAATCCAATCCCCTTACTTGAAGTAGACTACCTGAAATCACCATTATCAAGTGAAGGGAAACTAAGCGTGTCGAACCACTGCAGCCGGTTTATTTTGCTGCATTTTCCGCTACTGAAACTCCGTCGATGTTTCCTTGGCAAAACGTAGACCACGATTTTTGGGCGATGACTTTGTGATTGTCCGGAGAAGAATGAATTGGCCTTATTTACTGTGTTTTCTTACAATTTTGGCTTCATGAATGCTGTGCCCATTTGATCACGTACACATTTGCAGCTGGATGTCCGGTTCCAAGACGTGAATTCGACCGTTCTGGCACTTGACTTTGAAGTGCACCGCCGATGCTGAGTATCGCCTGGGCCCGTAGGCTAGAGGTAATGAGTTTGTCTCGTAATTTCGCGGCGCGGGTTCGAGCCTGCGTAGTGGCAGCGCGACCCTCGCAGTATCCTCAGCCGACGTGCGACCGGTGGTGGTTGCGCTGCATCGTACCGGCGTACATCTGATGACTTATCGCCTTGGCTCACATACAATTACGGAGTATGGATGTTTTAGAGTTATCGTGGAGTTTTTCCCAACTGTCAGGTGCGATCACAGTCGTGATTGTGTCCCCGGTAATCTTGACACTTTGAAATTATTGTTCGGTTTACTTGGGCGGTACATGTTTCGCGACTAGTGCATTCACAGTCTGACTTACGGGAATGCCATGTTATCACTGTATGGACACAGCTTCGTATTTTTGACATCTGGAGAGCCGTGCCGTTGATTCTTGTAGTTTGACCCACTGAATGCGGTCGAATTTGAGACTGATACATATTCCTGCTTCCACGCAGAATGCTTTCCACTCTCTGAGCGCTGTTTGTCTAGGTTGCTTGTATTCCCTAGAGAAAAGCGCTCTAGCTTTCTGGTCTGCGCCATCAGATCCATCATAGCTGTCGGACTACCTGAGGATTTGAAGGCCCTGCGGGCTCACTTTGGTGACGAATTTCTTGGGTCTATACCTGATTTTGTGCTTCCGTCACCACCACTATCTAACATATCACTAGCATCCATCATATTATCACAATTGTTTCATTTCCTTTGCTGAGTCATTGTTTGTCACTGTTTCCTTGCATTTTCTCATGGCACAGCAGCTATGTATGAGTAGCCTGTCCATAGTGGAGCATTCATTTTAGTGGTGACTTATAGCATCTCAAATGGATATCCTTCCGGTCGCACTACATCCTACTATACGCTACCAGTACCTATGATATTGTTTTGTCTGGTGCACTTTGTGTGTCTGCAGCTACTCGTTTCGTTCGTCGTTTGCAAACTCCAGCCCTCTGTTTCCCAATTAGTTGGAGCTAGTCTAATGAAAGTGGTTTTTATGCCGCCACGCTGCCACGACAGTTACTTGTAATCCGCCTATGTGGACTGTGTAGTCGCCACCTGTTTTTATGTTCGTGAAAACCTGTTTGGTTTTTGCTGTGATTGAAACCGTGTTTCGAACATCACACCGGCCGTTGGTCACCACACAATGGATCTTTGATCCTGCCGAAACGGCTACTACCCAGTAGGGTTTCTTACTATCAGTCGATGTTTACCAAACAGACCTGATCGTGTTGCCTTCTCCTTGCCTCTGTTGCAGAATTCTTGTGTCATTAGTGACGAACTAAATCACACAAGCCTCGTGCTGGGCTGTCGTCTCAGTGGATCGGTGATTCGGCGATTCAAGCATAATGATATGGAAGACTTGGAACGTCTTCTAGAGGAAGCGGTCGTCTATGGCCAACCGAAGACACACAGACCGTACAACAAGATTCTGGTTGTGGTTGAGGGTATTTATAGGTGAGCAACCCTTTGCTGCATTTGCTTCGCAATGTTAGGTGGCCATTCTGTTTCCTCCTGAACTGTATCTGCGTATTGTTCTATGCCACAACGCTTATTCTCGGACAGTTTGATTATTGCGGAATCACTATTTCTTTAACGACTTTTCATTCCACTGACTAAATAAGCCGATAGTGGCCTCACTACTTTCCTTTTTGATCCATTCGTAATGTGCGGGGAAGTCTTGTTGTCCACTCGGATGTTTCTAGCGGCCTACAGTGTTGCTAAGTCCATTAGAAAATCGAAACACCCCGGTGTTCGTGCCATTTTCCTAATGTTGCGATTCTGCATACGGCGCATTTCGCTATTATCGTTATCCATATAATAAACGGGTAACGTTGTTGGCACGATGGATCATTTATAGACACACACACACACACACTACTGGTGCATATTTCGCAGATGTATTCGTTCTTCAACTGTGTTTGCTTGGCAGCCACAAACGATAAGATCCCCATTATGGTTTCTTCAGCGCTGACACACGGTGATTGTGGAGACTACACTTCATGAGGGGGGGATGAAGGGTTGATCAAAATATGCCAGCGCGATTGGCTTGCACAACCGACCTTCTGGTCCCAAATATGTGTCTTGGAAAGAACTGTCAGTCGCGATTATATCACTCATCCACCGTCCATTTGTTCATCTAGGACCCTCACTTTGCGTATTGAATACATAGCTTTCAGCTCGCACAGGTTTGACATTGTTATCAGTTTGTCTCCTCGGGATTGTGTGACGCGGGCGAGGACTTGCTCGACTGATAGCCACTGAGTCCCAAACTTCCCACTTGTACTATGGCACCACTCCTTTGCAAATATTCTAACTTTTTAGTAATTGAGAGAATTGAAATATCTACTTGGCATATTGGATGCGAACGTCGTTATCATCCACACTTGTGGACCAATATCCGAAGCGTTCGGGTGCTATACTGCCACTTTCACTGGTATACTGTGGTTGTTGTGTTATTGGTCGCTCTGGCTAGGCAGTATGGCATATTCACACATGTCAGTTTACACCAGTCGTAAGCATTACCCCCAACAACAACCCATACCGAATGCTACTTTGAGTCTGTGACAGTCGAATTCTATCATCACCTTGATCCTCTCTCTGTGTGATGAGCAATGCTAATGTAATAATTTTGGCGGCCCGGATGGTGGCCACTCATTGGACCCCGAACATCACCTGACGCTGTTTTTGAGCAAACGCATGTCATGCTGATAATGGAGATCTATTTGTTTAATTTATGCCGACAATCACACTCACCTCAGTTACACAGCGTCGATGAGCAAGCTTCGGTATTCTATCACTTGACACCCATAAAAGGACACGCTATCCCGAGCTCATGGCATGGATATCGCCTTCAGATGCAGGTTGTGCATGTCGCTTCAAGATTGTCAATTAAGCAAAAGTGCCTACCTCCACTCCATTTGCACACTGGTGCGCGGCCATATTGCGCTTATTCTTCCGACTTCACCGAGTGCTGTGTTGTGTTCGCGCATCAGTCTCATGAGCTCATTCTCATTCCAACAGCACTATGGGATGGAACGTCGGCTGTCATTAGGGAGCGCGATGTATGAGCTGATTGAACTCGTCTCCATTGCACAATGTCGAAGCCTTTGGTTGTGGTTTGTTCTTCTAGCCTGGGGGCCTGAATAGGGGATGGTATATCGAAGCTTCCATCAGTTTGTTCTAATAACGGAAGGGAATTTAGTTGGCAATCAGTTTCAGTGGCCGTAGCACTTTATAATGATAACAGATTACGATTCTGCAGATGGACCGGAGCGTCAGTAGTTTGGAGTCTCCTTCGTAGTAGTAGTAGTAGTAGTAGTCGTAGTCGTAGTCGTAGTAGTCGTAGTCGTAGTAGTCGTAGTCGTAGTAGTAGTAGTCGTAGTAGTCGTAGTCGTAGTAGTAGTAGTCGTAGTCGTAGTAGTCGTAGTCGTAGTAGTCGTAGTAGTCGTAGTCGTAGTAGTCGTAGTCGTAGTCGTAGTAGTCGTAGTCGTAGTAGTCGTAGTCGTAGTAGTCGTAGTCGTAGTAGTCGTAGTCGTAGTAGTCGTAGTCGTAGTAGTCGTAGTCGTAGTAGTCGTAGTAGTCGTAGTCGTAGTAGTCGTAGTCGTAGTAGTCGTAGTCGTAGTGGAACGGGGAGCCTGGACCCGATATTCTACCCTGTCATCTTCACTAAATGGTGGTGGTTAGTCGTTAATTGTTGTCTTGGTCACTCTTCAGTCTTTTGTAGAACATTGTTGAGCGACCTTTAGATTGAAGACTGTCGACTGATAACTCATCCTTTTGGGAGAGTCATCGGGCTTTCTTGGAAATCACTAGAGCATTTGCCTTTTTCTAATGGTCTGCAAACTCCCCACTTTCGTGTCTATGTGGGAACTCTCCGGTACTCGTTGAAATGAACTTACTGAAAATCATACGGTATTCAATCGTGGCAGAAGGTGCACTGCTTGCGCTAATCCAGGTGTTGAAGCAGTGTCTTACATACAGATAGGTCACCATTGTCGTTTTTCTTAGCTTGTACACATCCGTCGACACAGCTGATCTCAATCACCTTTATCCTGGCCCATTATTGAAGCGCGTGTCCTGGGAGTCATAACTCTGTGCCACGATTCCGAAATCTGCATAGTGGTCGGTAGCTTTGCACATCCAGTTCACTACGAAAAATGCATGCATCAGAGCGGGCGGTTTTCTATCTTTCCCTCGACTTGTTGCTCTACCAGAGGGTAAATACCGCTTTTTTGCTTCATCTATAGTAAAGCTTCTACTTTCACTCGACTTGTGGACTTGCATCACGCGAGCAGATTCTTTGGTAAAGTTACATAGACCTGCTAAATTTATTCGCTGCAAGCATATGTCTATAGTATAACATTGTAATTATCATCACCGACTGACTCAGCTTTGTAAGTCATTAAACTAGTACTTACCATTTCCACACTCCACATCGTTACCATCACTTTGGGCACAAGTGCAGTGTCTGCGCTTAGATACCAACTCCTGGATAGTTCACCCTCAGTTGAACGGGCCTGCGTTTTTTGCACAGGTGGTTCCATACGAGCCATTCGCAGAACATAGGTTGTGGGGTCCGAACACTTTAGTCTATACATAAAGTGTTCATTTGGCAGAATGCCTAAAGATGAAATCTGCATTCCCTACACGTTTAAATGTGTGGAATTTTGTTTGTGCTATTATAATCGAGGATCGAAAAATGTTATATAACTAACTTGGCTATTCAACATTTGCCAAAATGCTCAGTCCACCGATGTCTCTCAATGGAAGATCATTTGGCGAGCATGCTTTCGCATGAATCGCTTCACATGCGTCTACTTTCCGGTAACTTACAAGCGTCGTGGAATGAGGCTGCCGCTATACACGAACCCAGTGATTAGCTTGTTTGGTTTTCAGAGGATAAAACTAAGTCGCAGCTGCTCTTCGCAAAGCTGTGCCATCACTGCAAGCGTGCAATTCGTATCCACAATTAGGGCTGCCTGATGTATGCTTCAATTGGTTGCTCAACCATAACATAACAGAGTGATGCAGTGGATCCACGCTCAGGGCATCTATCGCGCATGCTGCGAGAGTTAACGAAGAGCTCTTGCAGAGCTAGTGGAACTCAATATTTCTAAGAAACTTGTCTTCATTGCAAAACGCACTGATGTTTTTATCTGGCGTTTGTCGTCGCTTCTTTGGAGTACGTGCAGATAAGATCCTTGTTAATTTCCGTCATACTTACCGCGATACGGTATTCGCCGACCACGACCGATTCACTTTTCGGCACACGTCGTTGGTCATTATGAAGTATATGGAATCATACTTCCAATTGCAGAAAATCGAGGCCGTCTCTACTGATATTCGGTATACCAAGAGCCAGTTAATTTGTGCACAACGCGCCCTCAGTCTCACGTAACTGCTCACGATTGTATGCATGATATCAGGTGTCGCTCACGGTGTCGTGGCGCAAAGAAAAGAAGCAAATGAAGCTTCTTTCTGTTTGGGCCGTTGTTGTGTTTCTGCGGGCAACAGGGCTGACCGATATAGATATTTTGAATTTCAACAAATTACTTCCCAAACGGGGAAACAGTAACCCTAACAAAATGTCCAATTCAGCCTACACGAAAACGATCCTTCAGTTTTCAAAGCGAATGGGCGCTAGACACGCTTTTTCCGTCAGGCGCATGTACCAATGTTGGATAATCTTTTATTTGGATACTTTCAGGTCACATCGTTTCCGTTAGCAACTGCGTGGAAACAAAGATTTGCATGTAGCTAAACTTGGATCTCTTCCTACAAATATTTCTCCCGCTTGCCTCGCATCGAACTTATCGGTGAAATCTGGTGTTTAACTGCGATTCTTGAGCGGTGACTGTGTCGTGAGACTCGCGATAACTTCCATTGCTATTTTCAGTGATGTCCGTGTGAACCAATCCGATGGAAGCACAAGTATGTTTCATGCGGCGTTTGCAAACCTTCTGTGGGAGTAATTTGATCAGCCGGGCCGTTCGCACCTGACCACACCACCGTCATTTGTTCGACAGGTGTGAGGCCATTGCAGGTTATCCTTAGCAGAGTTCCACCATTCTGCAGCGCAAAAATTCAAATGCAAATAGTTAGATGAGAACAGGGTAATTTCCTTTTTATAGGCATTTGATGTTCCGTATTTTTCAATAAAGTGGTTTATTGTTTTTTTTGGAATTTCTATCTTTGAAGTGCTTTACTATACTTATAACTAGGAGAACAAAATTTAATGTGTGGAAGCAACTAATTGCTCTGATGTGATTGGTAGAAAAGGGTAAAAGCGAAAGCTTCTGCTGAATGAACGGCTCCTAACGTGAAAGATGTGTGTGTGCATTTGACGGCATAAAGCTTACTAAGCATATGTGCGCTGCACTCCCCACGGTCAACATTTGGAAATCACGGTCGAAAACAGATATCGGTCCATTATACACCAAACTCTAGAACGTGTTTATTAACACAAAAATACAGTGATCTCCGTAATCCGTTAAAAACCCAGTACAATAAACTGCTGTTCATGTTCTGAAGAGCAGTTAGATGCGTTTACCTACCAGAAATTTTATGAAGACGACCCCTTCCTTATCTCCATTCAGATTGCAGACTGGTGGAACATTTCCCTTGTCCTCCGATCTTTTTCCCGATGCACGGGACCCGTTTGACGCGCTGGGGAATCACACACATGCTACGCAGCATGTGCGCCTCAATCACTTGTCCCTTCACTCTGTCGTGACATCATACCGGGTTCGATGCCTGCTAACTCTATCTGATGAGATGTAATAACATCGAAACGCGTCATAGTAGTGCAGTGTTTTCGGGCGGACAGCACCCAATTTCTATTTGCATACTCTTCGTAGTTTAGTACTCCTACCCACGTAATCCATCTGCCTGGTTTCAACTTGTCCTTAATCATGTCTCTGTGATTTTGCCTACACCGCCACTGCCGAGCAACCAGTAGTTGCTGGAGCCATGGCTCCCTGTTTTAACGCGGTCAACAGCGTTTTGACACAAACCCAGTGTACCTACCTTAGTATGGTGAAAAATGTTGCGGCTGTCTTGGACAATGTTAAAGACGATTGTGTATTATTACACTGTGCAACATCATTTTTATGATAGAAATGAGATAGGATGCTTCTAGTAGTACCAGTTGAGCTGATTACGAATATGCAAACCAAATGTTTCTATCACGTCGGGTATTTTTAATTTTAATTTTTCATTTCAGCTAAGTAGTACGTTCCATGCGTCGAATGCTCGCCTGTGATTTGTCCATTGGCTCCTTGCAATCAAACAGATAAATGAATAAACTTTTATTCTCGGCTATGCGAGGAACGCCATTAAAGGCATGATCCTAATAACAGTACAACAATTGATCAAGAAATCTGTAATAGTATAATAGGATTTTCATTAGTGTGGATCTATAAATTTATGTATATACGTAGGTGTTGCTTGTGTTTGTAAATGTGTTGTGGTCCTTTGGATCGAGTTCAATCACGTCGCCGGTGTCTGAAGAAATGTTTGACATCTGTGGATCTTATAAGTTTGTCAGCGTAAGCTTGGGCAGTGACTTTATTTAGTGGTGAGTCACATCCGTCACGCCACAGTGTTGTTAAGCAGTCACTTGTGGCTTTTTATAGGGAGAACGTTTGTCAGGCGGAAACCCACCACGTGCTGGAACACTGCTGCCGAACTATTTGCTGGAACGAGTTAACCCCCAATACTGAAAGTCTATTTGTAGCTGTGTTTCTTTAATTAATATCTTGACCATGACTGTGTCAGTGACCAAAATCATTTTTGTTACGTCTCTGGACAGTTTACTACAACGTCGCAGTGCAGACCTATTTCTTCACTACTGAAGTCTGCCTACCACGCATACTTCGGGATGAAACTGGGAGATCAGGATAAGAAGTGGGCGCTACGTATCGTTTACTTATCGTGTAATTTTCATCTGATTCGGTGGCTCAAGAACAAAGGCAAGGTGTCTTTTGCAATACCCATGTTGCGAAAGGAGCCGAAGCATCACACGGCAGACTGCTACTTCTGCCTAACCAGTGTCATTGGAATCTCCAAAGGAAACAAGGACAAAATTCATTGCCTGATCTTCCATCAGCTATTCGACCTGTTCCTCATGATTGCACCTTACCCATCCCAGTGTCCCCAGTGAACATATCACTGATGATGAGTAGTGATTCCGCATCGTCTACTTCCCCTGATTCTGACATCTGTGAACATTTTGAACCTGATGTTTTCAACCCACTTCTTGTTGAACAATCAGAGCTTGATGACTTGGTACGTGACTTGGGATTGCCTAAAGACAAGGTCGAGTTGCTGGCATCTCGACTGCAGCAGTGGCACTTGCTGCAAACACTAAGGTTACTGTATACAGCAGGCGAAGTGTTGAATTGTCCGGTTTCTATGACACGAGAGAAACCTTTTGTTACTGTTCTGACGTGGAAGCACATGAAAAAGCTCTGTGTTAGGCCTTTCAGTGATGAATAGTGTTTGTTCATTGACTCGTTCAAGAGTAGTCTTAAGACCATACTGCTGTACCCAACTGTGCCTCTGTTGCATGCTACCAATATGAGGGAGACTTAGGAAAGTATGCAACAGCTACTCGCTGCACTGGGCTAGGATAAGTACCGATGAAACATCTGTGCTAACTTCAAGGTCATTGGACTCCTAATGGGTATGCAATGAGGCTTCACAAAATATTGCTCTTCTATGTGCTTATGGGACATTAGAGCAACACAACAGCACTACACAACCGGAAAGTGGCCAGAGAGGATGGTGTATGCTGCGGGGAAAATGAGTGTAAAGCATACACCTCTTGTGCAACTCAATCATATCTGTCTACCACCCCTGCACATCAAGATTGGTTGGACTAAAAACTTTCTCAAAACCCTCGAAATGATACTGTGGATAGCGACCTCCGGTCGATTGTTTTTGGCTGTTTTGACAAGATCATTTTGTGTTAGCTTTCTGCGTTCATTGGAAGTATTTCGTGGAAATTTAGATACAACTCAGTTTCATTTCCCATTCTGAAATTTCCAACCAGAAATACTTGTGTTTTCATCACTTGGTTTCAGCGATCTTGCCATCACCATTTTCTCCGTCAATTGGCCACCATCTTATTTTCGGATTATTCACAATGCCGAAGCAGTCACCCTGTGATACTTGCTCCAAGCTAGTCTGATACCGTGCCTATGTTCTCACGTGTGTTCTGTGCCAAGTTAAATACCACATTTCATGTGTTGGATTATCAATTGAGCATTTTCATCGTCTTCGCGAGATGCAACACGATTTCGTTCAAACTCTATGTGAAAATTGCCGAAATAAGATACAGCCAGGAAGAGTAAAGCCGACATGTAGGCTTCATCATTTCGTTGCAAACAGCTCCGTGTGTTTGGCCTGACACCGTAGCCCGAAGGGCCTTCAGGTTTCAGCTCAGTCGTCCTCCTCTAACCGTGCAAACGCACCGACACCAAGTCCAACCGTTGTGAGAAGCCCAGTTGCACTTGGCATAGATTGTTTACCTTTGTTGTGTCCAACGGACACTGATGTTCCAGCAGATGGAAATCTGAGTGCTAAAAACCAGTGGAAAGAACAAAGAACGAAATTACGAAGGGATGTTGGGCGTTTAACTGCTGTAAGTCAACAGTTAGCCAAACCACGTGAGGCTGGTAGTATACTTCGCCCTGCAAGGTCAACCTCGTCCGACCAGAGGCGTTATAATCTCGTGATCTTTCACGCGCCGGAGTCCAGTGACCCATCACCCCAAGTGCTCAACGATCACGATGTCGAGTTTTCACAGAGTCTAATTGACAGACTCATCGAGGACTCGGTAAAAGTGAAGCAAATTACCCGTCTTGGAAGGCAAGGTGCTCAACAAAATCGGCCTATGAGAATCACTTATGTGGACGAAGCCAGTCCAAGACTGAGCATGTCTTGCCTAATTAGGCTGAAAGGTTTGAAGATCCATGTTCGTCCGGATCTAGACCCATTAGACAGGGAGCGGTTCAAGTCTGCCATCATTGAGCTGAAAAGACGCACTGGTGAGCGAGAAACAAATTTTCGCATCGTAAATTTTCGGGTAGTTCCCAACCATCTGCGAACCAGGATAAACAGGCTGCTCACACTTCAAACACGCCCGGCGGCTCCTGCTGCGGCTTGCGAGTAGCCTTCACAAACGTTCGAAGTGTTATGAATATGCGCGATGAGCTTTGTTGTTTCGTTGCGTCTGAGCGGCCAGACGTAGTGGGACTCGCAGAGACATGGCTGCATGCAGAGTTATACACCCAAGAACTTGAACTCAACGGTTAGTCGTGCTTCCGATGCGATAGACTAAAGAATGCCCACGGTGGTGTCTTACTTTACATCCGGTCTTCCCTGCGTGGGAGACTTGTGAGCACCTACCGAAGTGAGGATGGTTTGTGTGAGCTACTGTGGTGCTCCATCCGCCTCAGGCGCAGAGAACTGCTTGTGGGCGCAGTTTATCGCAGCCCTCTGAGTCGTTGTTTCGATTGGCTGCCCATTCTTCGAACCCACATGAGTCGTCCACACTTTCTACTTATGGGCGATTTTAACTGTCCTCGAGTACGATGGCCTGATGTGCATTTGATGTCTGGACATAGTGAGGTTGAAGCAAAGTTCGTAGATTTGGTACTTGAGATTGGTGCATCGCAACACATATGCCAGCCAACACGCATAACAACACGCTCAACCCCGTCCTGTCTCGACTTGATGTTAACGAGCTACGAACAACGAGTATGTGACGTTAGGATCCTGGAGCCCCTGGCTACAAGCGACCATTCAGTGCTCATAGCTGACAAGGAGTTATCTTTGCCGTATTCACGTCCGCTGGAACCAGCTCTCAACTACTGGAAAACGGACTTCGATGATCTAGCTGGAGCCGCGAGCCAACTGGATTAGTCTCTGTCACAAGTTGCATCTCTGGAAGACTGTTGGATATTTATAAAGGAGAGATTGACGTCATTGTGTTCCCAATTTGTGCCATTGAAATGTCGGAAGGTTGGACCGACTAAGCCTCATTGGTTTGACAAGGAGTATGGAAACCTGGCTCGGAGGCGGCGCAGATTGTGGGACAAATTCCTCCTCTCTGGCTCTGCCAATGATTACGAAGGGTATAAAAGTCAGCGGAACCTCTGCAACAGTGCAAAAAAGAATAAGCGCCGACATTTCGAAAAGCAGCTCACAGTAGCCGCGAAGACCGCTCCAAAGAGAATCTTTGCATACGTGAAGCGACGCCTGAAGCCGGCAGGTGATGTGCCAGTGCTGGATGGTCCGGATGGACAGCCCCTAGCCTCCAGCACTGAGCGTGCGTCCGCGTTGGCGGCCCACTTCGCTTCTGTATTTGCGAATAACCAGGTGTCTGTTCCGAGTTCAACGTGTACCGCTTTTACCAAACTTGATAGTCTGTATTGCGGCGTTGAAGAGGTAGCTCAACTACTCGTCAACCTTGACGGCACCAAACCTGCCGGACCTGATGGGCTTCACCCACTGGTTCTCAAGTCACTTTCGACCATCCTCTCTCCTGTCGTGACTGACCTTTTCAACAGGTCGCTGTCCTAAGGTTCGTTGCCGGTTGACTGGAAATGTTCGGTGGTGATGCCTATTCCGAAGGGTGGCGACCCTAGAAAAGTAGACAACTACAGGCCAACTTGTCTGACACCCATTTTGGCAAACCTCGCTGAGAAAATCGTGAAGAAGGGATTGCTGTAGTTGCTACAGTCAAACGAGGTCCTTTCGCCCGCACAGCACGGTTTTATGCAAGGTCGCTTATGCATTACGAACCTGCTTGTAACGAGGCATGAGTGGTTGAAGGCAATAAGCAAGAGAAAGTCTGTCAACGTGATATTCATCGATTTCAGTAAAGCGTTCGACAAGGTTAGCCATGAGGTTCTCCTTCCCGAACTCAGGATGTGTGGTGTCGGTGGCTCACTGCACCGGTGGATCCGCGACTTTCTTGTTGGACGAAAGTGGAGGGTACAGGTCGACGACCATCTAACTGCCTGGTACCCCTCTACAAGTGGTGTGCCTCAAGGCACTGTGCTGGGGCCCACTTTGTTCCTGATCCACATCAATGATCTACCTCAGCTTCTCCGGTCGCTGTGGGCTTTGTTTGTTGACGACATGAAGAGTTAGAGAGAAATTGACGCTCCCGACGACTGCGGCCTACTTCAGCAAAACCTCAACCGCCTATCCACATGGTCTGAAGAAGTTCATCTCCCGATCAAACTAGCCAAGTCTGTATTTATGCGCCTGGGTAAGGGTGCTGACGGCCGAACCTACACCCTTGACGGCCAACCTCTATATCCCACACCCTCCGTGAAGGACCTAGGTGTGCTCTCGCGCTACAATTTGAAGTCCATGGACAACACAAACAGGCTATATCGTAACGGACTGCGCATGCTTTGGGCGCTCAAACGTAGCTTCAGCACATCGTCTGAAGAGGTTGCCACTTGTCTCTTCCATCATTAGACCAATGCTAGAGTACGGTTCGCCCGCTTACTTTCCGATTATCCGAGGCGAGGCACAAAAGATCGATCGGGTCCAACACGTTGCTACCAGGCTCATCTTGAGTTTACGAGGCTTGGGGTATGAAGACCGGTGTGAGAAACTAGGACTCTACACCTCATCTTACCGTCGGGTGCGAGTCCACCTCATTATGACCCACCGTATTCTACATCTCGGTGACTTCCCCATGCTGAGGCCAATGCTGCACTTACGAGGGTCATGCAGCACACGCGGACACAGATACAAACTTGTCGTGCCGGATGTGAAATGTGTTCCCCACCCACTGTGCTTCGAACGGAGAGTGGTAAACATTTGGAACAGTTTACCTGAACATGTGATTGAGGCAACATCTGTGCAACAGTTCAAAACGTTGTTAGATTTATATTTTACCACTATTCGATTCAGAGAACGATTGCACACTTACGATGACGTATCACATTTGTGAGTCCTGCAAGATCGTGAGTCAGGTATCTTAAATGTTACATGAGAACGACAACAATATTCACGGTTGGCAATTTTTAAGACATTTTTCACCATACTTCGAAAGAGTTTTGCAGAATTCATTTCTACTTGCTCTATAATACATTATTCAGTATTCAAGAGAGATGCCTAGGCCTTCTAATACCTGAAATCAATGTTTCCGAAGATCAGCGATGGGAAGCTCAAAGAAGGGACACTTCTTGGGCCTGATATTCCCCAGGTACTGACAGACAGTGCTTTCGAATGCCAGTTGACTTCACTTGAGTTAGAAGCGTGACGAACATTCAGCGTAGTAGGTACAGGATTTTTGGGCAGAACAAACTCAGAGAACTACAAAGACATCACAAAAAGCACATTGCGGACTATCGGGCTGTTGGTTCTCGAATATCACTCAAGATACACTTTTTGCATAAGCACCTTGACTTTTTCCCTTAGAATTTGGGATCTGTTGGCGATGAGCATGGTGAGCACTTGCACCAAGGCATTCCAGTTATGGAGCACCGCCCCAGTGGCAAGTACGCGCCTTCTATGGTGGGCGACTTTTGCTGGTTTCTGCAGCGTGACGGCGCTGGATCATACAAACGACGATCTCGGCGAATTCATCATTTCCCAGTGCCAAGCTGCAGGCATTAATTAGCGGTGAATGTTGCAGTGGTGTTTTAAACGTATTTGTCACATAGATGCATTCTGTATGTGTTGGGATTCAGTACAGTTAAGCATTGTTCGTACGACGTAGCCTTGACATTACTTGCTTTGCTTATTACATAGTAAGCTGGCCTGCTAGATAACATCGGAAGACATTTCTGTGATCACTGGAGTGTATTCTACAAGATAGCGACATTGGCATTTCTGTTATAGAAAATAAAAATTTTGTTACACAGTGTTATTAGCCTCAATCGAGATTTCGTTTCGCAATCCAAACGCACGGCAAGTACTCAAAAAACCACTAATGACCTGCTAACCGTTGTGTCAAGCGCTGCTATGAAGCATTGGCCTAGAGACCAAGACAAAAGCCCCCAACCACTGTGTTGGGCTTCCCTTTCGACTGTCGGGTCCAAATAAGGACAAAACCAGTCTATCATGGTGCGCTTTGTTGCAAAATGTAGCCCTGAAACTTCCCTTGATTGCGTATTATTTCAGCAGCATCTTAAACCTTATTATCATCCCCCCATCGTGATCTAAACGTAACAAGTTTGCCTTGTAATCTGACCTCGACCCTACCGTAGTGCGATGGTTTGTGTGCTTCATCGATCCATTGATCTCTGCTGGCTAGTACTTTTTGCACCTTCACAAACACTCATACCAGATTGGTCAATGGTTAGAGGCCAGACAAACGCAGAGTCCTAGTCCTCCAGATTCGGGGTTAGAATGGGGGTGGCTCCTTATTCCTTGTAGCCCACTGCTAAATCTGCTGTCTTGCGGTCAGATTTTTCAACCAAAGGCTTTGCTTGAGAACCCTAATCGTTCTCCTGTATATGTCTTGACTACCTGACAGTATCCTGTTCACGCAATACCATTCATCTTTTCTCAAACCATTTCCTGATGCTCCGGCCACTGCAGGGGGTAACCAACGGTGCCCTATCTGCTGCATCGTGCAAGGTGGATAGGGGTTTGGGTACTACTGCTCAAGCCCTCCCATCTCCATATCCTCTTTCTAACGCTTTTTCACCCCTATCGTCCCGTCCCAGCTTCACTTTTATCCCCCTGTTTTCAATCTCCCAATTCTTGACCTTCTCCCACCATGCTTTGATAGATGTTTATCTTCTAGTTTCAACTCACATGCAAACGCACAGCGTCACTCCTGCCCTGTCGACAAGCCAATGGTCAGCGAACTGTGTCAAATAGGGTCAAATAAAGTCAGCTCGCACCGACAACACGGGCTTTACCAATTCGCTATAATTATTCAACCTCCGTCCGAATAAACCCAGACTCCCTCATACTTCCGTTCAACTTTCATCATCTAATGCTTATCCAATTTATTCATGTAAACGCCTTCGCCTGATGTAACTTACTGAAACGATATCCCTTTGCAACCTTGTTTTCTTAAATTACTAGTGAAACTTTGGGAGCAGGAAACTGTCCCAACCAACTGCATCCGCGCCGTTATTGTCCCGATCCTCAAAGGAGGCTCGCGTTCAGAATGCGGCAACCATAGAGGAATCAGTCTGATCTCCATCGCCTCCTAAGTGCTTGCCTCACTCATCCTTCACAGACTGACTGGTACTCCTGAAAGCCAGATTCGTGACGAGCAAGCCGGGTTTCGTCGTTCTCGGGGATGCATCGGCCACGTATTCACATTACGTCAGTTGTTGGAGCACCGTCACATATATTGGCGGCCCACCGTTGTTGTGTTCCTTGACATCAAAGGTACCTTCGATTCAGTGGACCGACGTGCCCTTTGAAACTGTCTGCTAAGGAAAGGTGTGCCCGAGAAGCATGTAAATGTTGTGCGCGCGTTTTACGCGCGTAGCTCAGGCAGAGTGAGGGCTTACGATCAGCTGTTGCCGCCCTTCAATATTTCCAGCGGCGTGAGACAAGCATGCCCGCTGTCACCTTTCCTCTTCAACTTCGCTATTGACGAAGTCATGAGAATCGCGTTTACAGGACACGACTTGGAATGTGTAGATCTGCTCCCAGGAGAACGACTTATTGACTTGGAGTATGCTGACGATATTGCCCTCATCTGTGACAGCTCACAAACGTGCCAAG
This sequence comes from Dicrocoelium dendriticum, assembly GCA_944474145.2. NCBI lineage: Eukaryota > Metazoa > Platyhelminthes > Trematoda > Plagiorchiida > Dicrocoeliidae > Dicrocoelium > Dicrocoelium dendriticum. The sequence continues at coordinate 228,122,677 of OX104063.1, forward strand.
CGGCACTGGACAGATTAGCAATGACTGTCACCGGTTTCGGGCTATGCTTTGCGTCCACGAAGTGCAAAGCATTCCTTTAAAATTGGCAGGAACCGTCTTCTGCGCTGACCCTTGGTGGGGACCAGCTAGAAATCGTTCAAAAATACAACTACCTGAGAAGTTGTATTAGCGCCCCTGGGATGGATAACGAGATCACAAAATGTGTAGCAAAAGCTCGAGACGCTTTTGCTAACCTTCGTCACCAATGGTGCCGGCACGACATCACTCTCGCCCTGAAGGGTAGAGTATAAAATGCAGCCGTACGTTCGACCCCACTGTATGGTTGTGAAACCTGACCCCTTAGATCAGTGGACATAAGGAGGCTAGTTACGTTGGAGCACCGGTGCCTTCGCAGTTTGGCTCATATTTGGTGGGAACACCATGTGAGCAATGAGCGTGTCCGAAGCCTTGTTTATGGCGTAGGAAGGAGAAGCGAACCGCTCAGCACCGTTATTTCACGCACGGCCACGCGTTACGCACGCCAGCCTACCGACTCCCGCGATGTGCGTTGTATGCGCGCCAGGGGTGTGGATGGAAGAAGAGGAGAGGTGGCCAAGCGATGACTTGGTCGAGAGGAATGAAGGCCCTTATTTTGATGTTGGCCTCAGTTGGAGCGTCTCGGCTCCCTGGTTGGGGACCGAAGGACGATGAACACATTTGGTTGGATACACTTGCTGACATGGCTAGGAGCTGACCTCAATGGCGTTTGTGTTGTGAGTTCCTTTGTCTACCCTCTCCGCTTAGTCTACCCATCTAACCACGAGCTCAATTAACAGGTATTTCTTGATTTGACTTTTTGAGACACAATGGCCAGCTGTTAGCTCTCCCGAACGATGTCCATCGGTTACTTTTGACTCACCTGGCGTACCTGTGTTTCACTTTTTTCTTTTCTTTCATATTGCGTCACCATAGCTGAGGTGTTTCCCATCTACAGCTACCGTGTATAATGATGAGTATGTAACCTGACGGTGCGGGTTCTGACCTGCGTAGGGACAGCGTGCCTCTTACAGTATCATTGGCCCACGTGCAACTGGTGGTTGTTGCGCGGCAGAGAAAGGTCGGTATTGCGTACCGGTCCTCTGGTGATTCTTATCACACGTGTCATATCCAATTAATCGGATTGCTAGAAAAGTGGGATCACATCGTTGTTGGGCTTCATATGAGTCTTACAGTTTAGGAAACCATTTGTTGAATGTCTGTTTCGTTGTTGCGCTTATGAACTCAACACCGTCAGTGACAGCTTGATTTCGGATATCACCACTTCGTAAGGAACGATCACTCCTTGTTACACAGCCGGATTCTGTTCAGAGTTTGCTGCTTGAATGTGCTCGAAACCGCCCTAAACCTGTTTTCTTCATCATCATTCCAACTGTTCTCTTACCCTGTTCCTCAACAGCATGGAAGGCAGTATCGTACATCTTCCCGAAGTGATCGCACTGAAGAAAAAGTACAAAGCCTATTTATATCTGGATGAAGCACATAGCATTGGCGCACTTGGTCCTCGCGGTCGCGGAGTTGTGGACTACTTCGGTGTGAACCCTCGCGACATCGACGTCTGCATGGGGACATTTACCAAAAGTTTCGGTTCTTCTGGTGGCTACCTGGCAGGCTCACGTCGTCTAATTGATTATCTGCGTTCGTGCTCTCACAGTGCCGCTTTTGGTGGCAGTATGCCGGCCCCAGTGACTCAGCAGATCATCACGGCGATGCGAGTGGTGATGGGCCGCGAGCACCCTGGTGAGGGTGAGAGACGGTGAGATTTCTTTGGAATGTGTCTACTCACCATTTCTCTAAGTGTTGAATCATGCTATACCATACTCAGCCTGAGGTCTGGTGCGTTTCTGTTAAAATGCCAAACACTCCTACGGCTTTTATTTTAGTCTCAGCATTTTGCTTGTGACAGATGTGTTACTGAGCGTGTGATACGGCAGCTGTCGCTCTCCTCCGTCTTCGTTTTGGCATTAACCACTACAGAATTTTCGCTCAGCCGACCACCACATTGTTTCCAGTGCGTCTGTTATTTCCGGAGTGCTAATAACCTCGGATTTAGTCTGTCCTCTTACAGAATATTGGGTGAGTGCTCTATTGATCTTCTTTGATCGCCCAATTGAGATAATTCGGTTCGGCTACCAGGGATTTGGCACTCGGTTGCTGATACTCGGAAGTCATGGCGCTTAGTTTCACATCTCTGTTGGTGAATATTTATTCATTCAGTGTACACCTCAGTTAGAGGTGGGAAGCACCTAAACTACTGTGCCGCAATGAATAAAAGAAAAAAGAAAATAACTGCAACAGTTGAATGTTAACTGAGCTGCCAGCAACGGATTGGTATCGTTCCGGAAAGCTACCAGCCGGCTACCAGGCAACAAAAAAAATTATTATGTAAAATTATATTCTACGAAATGAGATTGTGGTTGTAGCGGGAGCCTAAAAGAGATGAGGAGGGACAAAGAAACTCACAACACAAACGCCATTGAGGTCAGCTCCTAGCCATGTCAGCAAGTGTATCCAACCAAATGTGTTCATCGTCCTTCGATCCCCAACCAGGGAGCCGAGACGCTCCAACCGAGGCCAACATCAAAGTAAGGGCCTGCATTCCTCTCGACCAAGTCATCGTTTGGCCACCCCTCCTCTTCTTCCATCCACACCCTTGGCGCGCATACAACGCACGTCGCGGGAGTCGGTATTCTGGCGCGCGTAACGCGTGGCCGTGCGTGAAATAACGATGCTGAGCGGTTCGCTTCTCCTTCCTACGCCATAAACAAGGCTTCGGACACGCTCATTGCTCACATGGTGTTCCCACCAAATATGAGCCAAACTGCGAAGGCACCGGTGCTCCAACGTAACTAGCCTCCTTATGTCCACTGATCTAAGGGGTCAAGTTTCACAACCGTACAATGGGGTCGAACGTACGGCTGCATTTTATACTCAACCCTTTAGAGCGAGAGTGATGTCGTGCCGGCACCATTGGTGACGAAGGTTAGCAAAAGCGTCTGGAGCTCTTGCTACACATTTTGTGACCTCGTCATCCATCCTAGGGGCGCTAATACAACTTCTCATGTAGTTGTATTTTTGAACGATTTCTAGCTGGTCCCCACCAAGGGTCAGCGCAGAACACGGTTCCTGCCAATTTTAAAGGAATGCTTTGCACTTCGTGAGCACAAAGCATAGCCCGAAACCGGTGACAGTCATTGCTAATCTGTCCAGTGCCGCTTGGCACGTTTGTGAGCTGTCACAGATGAGGGCAATATCGTCAGCATACTCCAAGTCAATAAGTCATTCTCCTGGGAGCAGATCTACACCTTCCCAGTCGTGTCCTGTTAACGCGATTTCCATGACTTCGTCAATAGTGAAGTTGAAAAGGAAAGCTGACAGCGGGCATGCTTGTCTCACGCCGCTGGAAATATTGAAGGGCGGCAACAGCTGATCGTAAGCCCTCACTCTGCCTGAGCTACGCGCGTAAAACGCGCGCACAACATTTACATGCTTCTCGGGCACACCTTTCCTTAGCAGACAGTTTCAAAGGGCACGTCGGTCCACTGAATCGAAGGTACCTTTGATGTCGAGGAACACAACAACGGTGGGCCGCCAATATATGTGACGGTGCTCCAACAACTGACGTAATGTGAATATGTGGCCGATGCATCCCCGAGAACGACGAAACCCGGCTTGCTCGTCACGAATCTGGCTTTCAGGAGTACCAGTCAGTCTGTGAAGGATGAGTGAGGCAAGCACTTAGGAGGCGATGGAGTTCAGACTAATTCCTCTATGGTTGCCGCATTCTGAACGCGAGCCTCTTTTGAGGATGGGAACAATAACGGCGCGGATGCATTTGGTTGGGACAGTTTCCTGCTCCCAAAGTTTCACTAGTAATTCATCCAAGTCGTCCTCATTGGCACTTCTTTTTGAATTTGAAGAGCGTGATTTTAAAATCATATGGTCTCGCGGCTTTATTTCACTTCAGTCGTGCGATCTGACGTTTGACTTCGGAGCGATAGTGCGGATCCAAGGGGACAACGCACGGAGCAGTGCGATAGTTGACAAGCGAGAAATCTGACAATTCTGACCAATTGAATTGCCTTTCAACGTGCTTTGTCTAACTCTCCAAACGTTTTGACAAGTTGTAGATAGGCTGTCCACTCTCGTTCCGTATAGTTTCACTTACACCAGGTCTCCTGCTGCTGATTGTTTCCTGTATCAGACTGAATAACTTGTGATGGTTACCAATGGCAGCGGCCATTTCCATATCCGATGCAACATGAGACCACCAGGATTCGCTTTCTCTCTTTAGGCTAGCACGGAGATTTGCCCGGAGGTTTCTACGAGTCTCGTGTTCGCTTCCAGTCTTAATGTGGCGGCGAGCATCGATAAGTTTCAGATGCTGCGAAGAGACCCAATATCCATTTTGGCCATTAGACTTACTACCTGAGTATTTGGCTGCAGCTACTATAGTCTGGTGACCATCAGACCAGTGAGCTTCATTTGTATCCAGTGTGCGCTAACTGAACTCGCATGCCAGTGTACTTTGATTGGCATTCAAGACCGTCGACTTCGTCAGTTGGCTGGTGTCAATGCGCTTACAGGGTCGTCGTGAGCGCCCGTCAAGACACATCCGCAGGTCAGCACATCCAATTACATGATCTGTGTCCACACAGTGTTCCATATCGTGTGACAGTTCTGGATGCAGCCTTTCCGGTCGAAACTTATTGCAATATGATCGATTTGCGTCCATAACCTGTTCGAGGCTGGTGAGCGCCAAATCACCCTCCGGCGGTGCTGTGTCGGACCTTAGTGCTCGCGAGAACTAAGCGGACATCTTCATACATATGGAATAATCGCTCCTGGTATTCATTTCGGGGGCCTGTACCGTGTTGGCCTCCCAACTGCAGTTCATCAGTGGACAATTTCCTAGCTCGCGCGTTCAGATCCCCGGCAAACACTACAGTGTCGGAGCTTCTTCTGTGGCGAAGGGGCTCGTTCAGTTGATGATGGAAGGCGTCTTTTACCGAATCATCGCTACAGTTTGTGGTGGCGTAGGCAGCGATGACGAATTGACACCTGTTAGTTCCGCGTGACTTCGAAGGTTTGAACGAGCCAGCCAGTCGGCCCGCACAAATCCGGCTACTGATTGCGATGCAGTCAACCAGAGCAGCTTCGTCACGGGGACTCAGGGCAATACCAACACCAGCTTGACCGGAGCTCGAAGCTTCATGGTCTGCGGATCGGTGCAATGTGAAAGTGCTGCTAATGCCACTTGAAGGGGATCGCAGAGTAGCACAGTGCTCGAGTTTTGCAGGCGGATCTCCGAAAAGCAGCAGATATCGATGGAGAGGGTCTCTAATGTTCGGGCAAGTGCTGCCTGTTGACCGATCTGTAGCAATGTGCATACATTGAGGCGTACCAATCTGAGGGAGGATCGGTGGCCCCAAATGGAAGCCGATGAACTGGGGTTGATCGCATGATTGGACATGAGCTTGTCGACAGGAGAGGAATGACGCTTTGCGTTCACATGTGAGTTGAAACTAGAAGATAAACGTCTATCAAAGCATGGTAGGAGAGGATCAAGAATTGGGGGGTTGAAAGCAGGGGGATAAAAGTGAAGCTGGGGTGTAAAAGCGTTAGAATGGGAATATGGAGATAGGAAGGCTTGAGCAGTAGCACCCAAACCCCTATCCACCTTGCTCGATGCAGTAGATAGGGCACCGTTGGTTACCTTCTGCAGTGGCCGGAGCATCAGGAAATTGTTTGAGAAAAGATGCATAGTATTGCGTGAACAGGATACTGTCAGGTAATCACGACATATACAGGAGAACGATTAGGGTTCTCAAGCAAAGCCTTTGGTTCAGAAACCTGATCGCAAGGCAGCGGGTTTGGCGTTGGGCTACAAGGAGTCCGTTTAAGGAATAAGGTGCCACCCTCATTCTAACCCCGAATCTGGAGGACCAGGAGTCTGCGTTTGTCTGGCCTCTAACCATTGACCAATCTGGTATGAGTGTTTTTGAAGGTGCAAAAAGCACCACCCAGCATAGCTCACTGGATCGATGAAGCACATAAACCATCTCACCACGGTAAGGTCCAGCCTCATTGCCCGTTTTGGTGAATAAATGCAGATTGCATGGCCTTCTGCGGGCGCTTATTATGCTATGTCTGCTAAAATCCCCTTCGTACACACGCGTAAAATTTTTTCAAATTTTGTGTACATATGTACGCATGCTCTCATTTGCATGATTGCCGATCAACCAACAAAATTGTCCGTTCACTATGTTAAAAAATGCAATACGTCCTATCTACACGAGGACTGATTGTTTGAATCAAACTCTTTTGCCCTGTGCACATATAATGAAACAATGATTTTATACGGGTAACAAAGCTAAAGCTTAACAGATCTCGTAGGATGGTGATGATGAATATTGCAGAATGTGGAAAAGACGTGAGCAAAGGTAGTTTCACACCGCGGTATACGTAGCATGAATGGTATATCCACAATATGTCCATAAGGGGTGACGACATATGGGACTTTTTTACAACTCCTGCCTCTTGGTGAACACCTACAGGAGGTGAAAAAGCTGGAATCTATTCTGGGAGCTAACCGTCAGTGAAATCTCTAACAATCACTCATGTTTGGCCATGAGCAATAAGTCATGTGAGTTGGTGCAGGTAAATGAGTGCACTGCCAACTCTACCGTCATGGATGCACTGATGACAGATTCTTGTAGGGCATTCCACGCTTGGCAAACACGTGCGAAAAAGAAATTCCGACGGCATTCCAAACAACTGTACTGCTCTACCAGCTTGAAATGATGGCCTCTCAGATTACTGTTGTGACAGCTCTAGCAAATGGTGGCACATGTGGTTGGGATACGTCAATGTCTGGTATGTCAAAATCAGGTCCCCATTCAATCGTCGATATCGTCCACTGAAGACCTCGAGCACTTGTTCATACGGCAAATGGTGCAGGCCTTTGACATTCTTGCTTGTCCGACCTTGGGGTATCCAATTTCTGTCGTTCTCATTTGCACGCCGAGTGCACAGCTGAGGAGGCCCGCGTGTTGAATGCGCCTTTTTGACATCTTTTCAGCCTGATTTGAACATCCAAAGTCGCTCTAAACCAAAACGCCCAGATCCTTTTCACCAGAACGCGCTGGTTGCTGAGCTTGTTGGGGCACCCTTGCTGGAGCCGTAAGTGCAGCACTCTACTGGATTGACCACGCGTAAACCCTATTCAGATCGGATTGAATTACTGCGATGTCATCTGGTGTATTGATCACCCTCCACATCTTGATGTCATCGGCAAAGAGCAGACAGTTGTACCTTATGAAGCATATGCCATCATTGACACGTCCAAAACAACCATGGTCCCAGTATCTATACCTGTGGTACTCCGCCTTCAACTTGGATCGGATCTGTTAGGGATTCACTCACTCTTACCTCCAAGCACCAGTGTAGGGGAATGCTTCTAATCCACCCTAGGAAAGGATTCACAAATCCAAACCTCTGAAATTTGGAGGGCAGAATGCCTGTGTAGGGGCAACCTTCCTCGCGATGTGCTCAGCCCACTCGCGACTTGTGGTGGTTGCTTGGCAGCGAAGCTTCGATACTGTGTGCCGGCGTACTGCTGATGACTTTATTCTTCTCTTTCATGATCTAACTGGTCGAATGCCTTTGAGAACTCGAGAAATACTCAACAATTATTTTTGTGTTTATTGTTACGGTCCAGCTGGATCGTGCTAGCAGTAGATTTGTTGTGCACGACCGATTTCTCTGGAAGCTATGCTGTTCTGGTTTTAGGTAAATTCTTCCAAGTAGGTCGTTAGCACATCAACAATAATGGCTTCCGTGACCTTTGAAAGTTCCGGTAGTAGGATTACGGACGATAGTTGGCTGGATCGGAACAACTACTCCAGTGTAAATTGGAGTAATCATTCTATTTCCACATGTCGGGCAAGTACCTTTCGCCAGAACAGTGTTGGAAGAATCGAGACAAAGGCCTAGCTAGTCTTTCACCGCTGCCAGCGACTTCGGGTGTATGTTATCAGCTCCAGAAGAGCTGTGCTTACACATATTTAACAGCTCTTCTTAGTACGGCTTTTGCCGTTGAGGATATGTGAGTGAGTTTTGGGAGTGAGACAACTTTTGTCATAGGGTTAGGTGGCTAGCCATCACACTGAAAGATTGGAGCATATTGCAGCCGCAGTGTATTAGCTGCCTCCGGCGTCCATATGAGTCTGTCCGCTGTATGAGGAATTCCCCGTTTTACCTTACCTTGACTGTTTACGTATTGATACAGAAACCTTAGGTTTGATGTCATACGCAGTGCCGACTTCCGGTGGTATACCAGTTTTTCCTCGCGCACAAAATGAGTACAATGGTTACGTCGGGCCGTATAGGCCATCCAGGTCTCGGTGCTCGGAGAGAGCTTATAGATATGCCAGGCTGGGTTTCGCACCGCTATACACTTACGTGTCCTGCTCCGCACAAAGTCGACCACGTTTCTTGAGTGGACAACCTTAGTCGTTAATGCTTCAGTAATCAGTGTTGTACTGACTGACGAAATGTCATGAGCTAGCTGGTGCCTAGTCTGCTAGAAAGGTCCAGTTGCTTGTCTCACTTATGAGAATGTATATTTCTCAACTGTGCGAATTACACTCCAACTACTCGGACTGATCATATGGTACAACATGATCTCAAAGTGCATATGTTCTTTCAGATTCTCCGAAAGAGTTCAAGTGGTAGAAATAATAAAAAGAATGAGAGTTTAAAAGCAGGATGAAATTAGCTATTGAAAAAAGCATAATAGAATTCATATGGCTAACCGTGGAACCCACTCCTGGGGACCTGCTTCCATGCTTTGTATTCCCTTGAAAGGTTTCATCCGCAGTTCCACGTTCCATTTGGCTTCGTGTCTGTGTAGCAAAACTGCAAGCGAGCCATCACTATACTATCTCATCTTTATGTCCCTTATATATAATGACTAATAGACTCGCAAACGTAAGTGAGCTCTCATATTTTTCGTCTTTTTTTATACTCTTTTAGGTCATTCAGTCCATTTTGGCATCTGACTCTTTCAAGTCTGACGTCTTTTAAACTCGATGAGTGTGCCAATTTGCCTTGAGTAGGCCTATTTCTTCTCACCAGTTGGTCTGTGACCATTCGCCACGCATCGGTGTATTAAATAATCCGGAAGCTTCATTCCATCGCCTTAGGAGATTGGCCCAGTCATAGACAACTATGGAAAAAGAAAGTATAGAAAGTGGCGAAATACAAATAATGCTAGATGTGTGGTACATAGCCGACAAGTTCTGCTACAAACTGTAAATAGGGAATACATACAAAAATAAAAATAAGAAAAAACGGCTGTGTGAACGATTTTGCGATAGATCCAGCGACTCCAGACAATCGCGTCGTAGAATAATTGGTGTGGAAAGTGGACTTCACAGAACACCAAGAACTTGAGTTGTTTTCTTCGGAAAAGAAGTGCTAACGATTAGCAGTGCACAGCAAATGTAAAAAGAGTAAGGAACATTAGTTTTGCTTGAAGAAAGGCGAGATAACGTGCTGTTGGAATGGGAAGAAGTTTACTGGTTTAACTAAACGAGAAAGTTATTATTCAGGCAGTTTTTACATATTATCGTACACTTGTCACTTACACCTATACTTCAACCCCTTCTTCATACATTGACTCCACTCTACAGTCTAGTTTCATAACTTCTTTGACTTGCAACATAATGAGGTACGTATCCAGCATTTTTCCAAACGATCGTTTTGACGCACATAGTCGCAATTCAGTAGGCAGTCTGTTCCAGATCTCTGAGTACTTCGTCAGACAAAACTTCCTGCGTATGGTTGTTTTCGTTTTACTTGGGGGAAGCGAATCTCTCCCATTCTTAATGTTATACCTTCCATTCTGACTAAAGTGTATACTACTGTGCGGGGCGAATACTCGTTTGTGCACTAAATCGAATAGAAACTTCACGCCCAGTTTCAACTTCCGTAACTTAGTTGAGCTAATATGTCGTAGTGTTTACTCCTTCTCGTTCCGTTAGCAGTTTCCACGGGATATTCTGCTTACGTATTCGAAAAGCAAGAGTACCTAATGGCTACGGCCCAAGGGGACCTCGACGAATACCCTCTCTCTCATGAGTTCTTCCTTGGTGAGTATCCGATCCACTATGCACTATAATCGGTTTCTGAATCTGATGGCAGTGTTGATGTTGCCATTTAGCGGGCAACTGGAGACGATCTGTTTTATATCCGCCTTAAATTGTTCTCCAGAAGCAGCTTTGGATTCCAGAGCAAGTAATATGAATGTGGCTGTGCTTCTTGTTTAGCACCTGCCTTAGTGCGGTTGCCAAATAGAAGTCCATCTCGAGCGTGGAGGTGGGAAAACGCTAAACGGCTGCCACCAAATAGGCATCATCGCCTCTTAAGCGTAGACGACACCAAAGGGAATCCTAACCATGTTGGCCGGGTCCTCTATGGACTCACATTGGTGGTCATTACAGAAGTGTAAAACCACCCCTCCCCCTTTGCTGAGTCAGTCGTCGAATAACGGACATGCGCGGCAGTGCGATCTCGATTACACTAATGTCGGAGCAGAACCATGTCTCAGTTATAGTGATTAGGTCACAGGCTTTTGATCATTGACGGAGTCGAATTCCGGAAGGTTTACTAAGTAAACCTTTAGCATTAGTGTACATACATTAAAGCTGCTTGGATGTAAGAAGCACTTGATAAGTGAGTTTTTCCGACCGATGATAGATCGGCACCTAATCATTTTTTTGGATGACTTGCCAAATCTCGATATGGATGCAATCTGTTTTTGGTCTTACCAGCAGTGTTCTCGAGGGCTACGGGTCTTAGCGCACAGTTTTT
>OX104063.1:228134085-228320798 GCA_944474145.2 Dicrocoelium dendriticum
CCTCTAGAGGAGGGGTCGTTTTAAAGTATCCGTTGTTTAACTGGATTGCAACATTCAGTCTCAATCTGAACCGTGATACACTTTGAAGCAAATCTTGGTCAGAAGGTAGTCCCTGCTTTCCTGATGCGAATCGCATTGCTGCTATCTCTATCTGGCGAAGGCAGATTGGCCTGAATTCGGCTGTGGCATGTAGCATTTGTGCTGAGGAATTTGATCCATCAAAGTCGCTTCATTCCCACATGACTCCACCACTCCAAACTCCATATATGTTTCGCGGCAAGGTGCATATGTACATTAGTGACTGCACATACTTCGCCGGGTAAATTACATGATAGTGCCACGCTCTTATGCGACCAAACAACTGACACCCTGTCCGTTATGACACTCCTGTCACTGCAGTACCGCAATCATTACACAACACTAGCTAGACAGAACTTGTCGGTGACATGACGATGATTTTGTGTCTGGGGTGAAACGCAGCCGCAACTAAAGCATTTACCAAGCCGATTTGTATTCTTCGACCTACCCATATTGTCGGCTGCCAGTCACAAAACGCTTCCGAGGGAACTGCTGTCGAGCAGTTCAGCTGAGCAACGATGATGTAAAGCTGTCCGAATGACCGTGTTATCCTTCACTCGTCATAAGCAGGTTCATACTGCGCATGCTGCTATGATCTATACAATCAATATATGTCTTACGTAGCTATTATTGGGGTTTTTGCTTCTATTTGGCTGTGTGTACGATCACAGGTGGCTAATCTGGTAACGGATTACCAAACACAGTTGTAAGTGACGACTAATGTTCCGTTTATGACTACGTTTGGTGTTGGATGACTCGCGATTATAAGCGGCGACACAGACCTCTCTTCGTTCACACGGAAATCGCTATCCGATGTGCGGTTACCTGTTGCGAAACCCAGTATCCTACACGACATCATCATCATCCTCAATGTATCTGCACATTGTACCGTTACTTAGATGCCATACGACCATGAAAAGCGAAGGCGATCTAATTTAGTACTTTAGCACAATAGACGATCATTCAGAATTCGACACCCTACACTTTGCCAACAAAAAGACTATCACTCCTTGTCAATGGCGTCTAGATAAGGTGACATCAGCATGACAGCTTCATTGGGATTTTCATTGCCGTGCCTCAATTTCAACCCCACCCTACAAATGCGGCTGGACCTTACCGTGGTGCGATGGTTTGTGTGCCTCAGTGATCCAATGAGCTATACTGGGTGGTGCATTTTTGCACCTTCAGAGCCACTCATACCCGATTGGTTAATGGTTAGAGGCCAGACAAACTCAGCCTCTTGGCCCTCCAGGTTGGGGGTTGGAATGAGGGTGGCTCTTATTCATTAAAACGGACTCCTTGTACCCCAATGCTAAACCCGCTGCCTTGCGGTAAGGTTTTTGAACCAAAGGCTTTGGTTGAGAACCCTAATCGTTCTCCTGTTTAGGCCTGGGTAACCTGAGAGTATTCTATCCACGCAATACAATGAATCTCACCTTAAACAAATTTCTGATGCTCTGGCCACCGCAGAGGATAATCAACCGTGCCCTATCTGTTGCATCGAGCAGAGTGGATAGGGGTTTGAATGCTACTGCTCAAGCCTTCCCGTCATCTTATTCCTTCTCTTGCGCTTTTTCTCTCTTACCGTCCCGTTTCAACTTCACTTTTATCCCCCCAGTTTTCAAGCCCCCGATACTTGGCCCTCCCCCAACATGCTTTGCTAGGCTTTTATCTTCTAATTTCAACTCATATGCTAACGCGGAGCGTCACTCCTCTCCTGTCGACAAGCCCGTGTCCAACCAAACGATCCATTTCAGTTCATCGGCTTCCATTTGGAGCCCTCGATCCTCCTTCAGATTGGCATGCCTCATCGTACACACATTACTACAGATCGGTCAACAGGCGGCACTTGCCCGAACATTGGAGACCCTCTCCATCGACATCTGCTGCTTATCAGAGACCCGCCAGCAAGACTGGAGCTCTGTCTCACTCTGCCATCCCCTTTAAGTGACGCAAGCAGTCGGTTGTCATTGCGCCTATCCGTTGATGATGCAGGTTCGAGCACCGGCCAAGCTGGAGTTGGTATTGCCCTGATTCGCCGGGCTGTAGCTGCTCTGATTGATGGGATTCCAATTAGTAGCCGGATGTGTGCGGTCCGATTGGCTGGCTCGTTCAAATCTTCGAAGTCGCCTGGGACTAATTGGTGTCTACTCATCATCGCTGCCTACGCGCCCACAAACTGTAGCAATGATTCGGTAAAGAACGACTTCTACCGCCAACTGACCCACCTCCTTCGCCACAGAAGAAACACGGACACTGTTGTGCTGGCTGGGGGTCTGAACGCACAAGTTGGAATGTTGTCCACTGATGAAATGCATCTGGGCGGTCAGCACGGTGTAGGCTCCCGTAATGATAACGGTGAGCGGTTACTTCATTTGTGTGAAGATTCACGCTTATTTCTTGCGAGCACTATCTTTCGACACAGCACCCGCCGGAGGGTAAATTGGCGCCCACCAGCCTCGAACCAGCCTTGGACGCAGATCGACCACAATGCGATAAGTTACCGCTTGAGAGGCTGCATCCAGAACTGTCGCTCGATTTGGAGCACATGTGTGGACACCGATCATGCACTTGTATGTGCTGACATGTGGATGCGTTTTGGCTGACGCCCACGACGACGTTGTGAGCGCATTGACACTAGCCAACTGATAAAGCTAGCTGTTCTGAATGCGTATCGAAGTACACTGACATACGAGTTGAGTAAGCGCTCACTGGGGACAATTGTTGGTCACTGGTCACATGTTCAACGGTCCTTACTAGCAGCAGGAAAATCCTCATGTGGTATGTCCAATCACCAGCATGGACGTTGGGTCTCGTCGCGGTTTCTGGAACTTATCGACGCTCGCCAGCATGTTCCGGCTGGAAACGAACACAATGAAACTCGCAAAGAGCTCCGGGCAAGACTCCGTGCTAGCCTGTAGAGAGACCGCGAATCTTGGTGGTCTCATCATGCGTCAGAGATGGAAGTGGCCGCTGCCCTTGGTAACCATCGTAAGTTATTCCGTCTAATAGGGGAAACGGGCAACAGGAGACCTGGTTTTAGTGAAACTATACGTGACGAGAGTGGACAGCCTATCCACAATTTGTCAAAACGTTTAGAGCGTTGGGCTGAGCATATTGGAAAGCAATTGAATCGGCTAGAATTGTTCGATTCGCCGCCGGCAAGTGATCGCGCTGCTCCGAGGGCTGTCTCTTTGGATCCATCCTCTCGCTCAGAAGTCGAAGGTGAGATCGGACTGTTGAAGTTGAACAAAGCCGCGGGACCAGATGATCTTCCTCTAGTCCTCTTCAAATTCGGAGGCTCTACTCTTGTTGATGCTTTACATAAATTACTAGTGAGATTGTGGGAGCAGGAGACTGTCCTAACCGACTGGAGCCGCTCCGTTATTGCTCCCATCTTCAAAGGAGGCTCGCGCTCGGAATGCGGCAACCATAGAGGAATCAGTATGCTCTCCATCGCCTCCAAATTACTCGCCTTCATAATTCTTCACAGACTGACTGGCACTCTTGATAGCCAGATTCGTGAGGAGCAACCGGGTGTCGTCGAAGTTGTGGCTGCATCGACCACATTTTCACCTTTGCTCAGTTGTTGGAGCACCGTCACACATATTGGCGGCCCACCGTAGTTGTGTTTCTCGAAATCAAATTTGCCTTCAATTCGGATGATCGATGTGACCTTTGGAATTGTCTACTCAGGATAGGTGTGCCCGAGAAATATGTAAATTTCGTAGAAGACAGAAGTCACGATTAAACTCCACACGATAATCTGCCTCGACGGGGAATCGAACCCCGGTCCACGAATTTCCGGTCCGCTGCTCTACCACTGAGCTACCGAGGGCTGACGATTAGGTGCGGAATTTAACACGGGACTTCTGCTTGGTGCGCGCCGTATTGCCAATGAGCTCACAGTAACTGTCCTGGTGTTGCAGATCGGCTCACTCACTCGTCACTTCCCAGTGGGCCGAAGTAACTGTCCATCCGAGGTCCAAAGGGCGATGGTAGATTATTTGAAGGATGTTTGTGAGTAACGTAAGTTTCGTAGAAGGCAGAAGTCACGATTAAACTCCACACGAAAATCTGCCTCGACGGGGAATCGAACCCCGGTCCAAGAATTTCCGGTCCGCTGCTCTACCACTGAGCTACCGAGGGCTGACGATTAGGTGCGGAATTTAACACGGGACTTCTGCTTGGTGCGCGCCGTATTGCCAATGAGCTCACAGTAACCGTCCTGGTGTTGCAGATCGGCTCACTCACTCGTCACTTCCCAGTGGGCCGAAGTAACTGTCCATCCGAGGTCCAAAGGGCGATGGTAGATTATTTGAAGGATGTTTGTGAGTAACGTAAGTTTCGTAGAAGGCAGAAGTCACGATTAAACTCCACACGAAAATCTGCCTCGACGGGGAATCGAACCCCGGTCCAAGAATTTCCGGTCCGCTGCTCTACCACTGAGCTACCGAGGGCTGACGATTAGGTGCGGAATTTAACACGTGACTTCTGCTTGGTGCGCGACGTATTGCCAATGGGCTCACAGTAACTGTCCTGGTGTTGCAGATCGGCTCACTCACTCGTCACTTCCCAGTGGACCGAAGTAACTGTCCATCCGAAGTCCGAAGGGCGTTACTCACAAACATCCTTCAAATATGTAAATATTATCCAAGCATTATACGCGCGTAGCACGGACAGAGTGAGAGCTTACGGCAAGCTGTCGCCATCCTACAATATCTCCAGCGGTGTGATACAAGAATGGCCGCTGTCACTTTTCCTCTTCAACTTCACTATTGACGAAGTCATGGAGATTGCGTTAACAGGAAATGATTTGGAATGTATGCATCTACTCCCAGGAGAACGACTTCTTGACTTAGAGTATGCAGACGAGATTGCCCTCATCTGTGACAGCTCCCAGACGTGCCAAGCCGCTTCGGGCTTTGCTTTGCACTATCGAAATGCAAAGCATTCCTCCAAGATTGGCAGGGATCGCCTCCTTCGCTGACCCTTGGTGGGGATCAACTAGAAGTCATCCGGGAATGCAACTACCTGGGAAGTTGTATCAGCGCCCTTGGGATCGAAGACGAGAGCACGAACCGTGTAGCAAAACCTCGAGGTGCTTTTGCTAACCTTCGCCACCTAAGGCGGCGACGCGACATTACTCTCGCTCTGAAGGGTGAGTGTACAATGCAGCGGTACGTTCGACCCTACTGTCCGGTTGTGAAACCTAGCCCCTTAGATCAGCGGACATGAAGAGGCCGTAGTTACCGTTCGTACCCACCGGTGCCTTCGCATGTCTTGGGCTCACATCTGGTGGGAGCACCGCGTGAGCGACGAGAGTGTTCGACGCCTCGTTTACGGCACAGGACGAGGAAATGAACCGCTGAGCACCGTCATTTCACGCACCAGGCTCCGATGGCTGGGCGCCGTGTTGCACATGCCAGCCCACCGACTTCCACGACGTGCGTTGTTTGCTCACCGGGGATGTGGATGGAAGAAGAGAAGGGGGTGGCCAAGCGATGACTTGGTCGAGAGGAATAAAGGCCCTCACTTCGGAGCGGGCATCTGTTGGAGCGTCACGGCTCCCTGGTTGGGGTCCAAAAGACGGTGAACACGTTTGGTTGGATACACTTGCTGACATGGCAAGGAGCGGACCTCAGCGGCGTTCGTGCTGTGAGTTTCTTTGTCCCTCCCCATCCGTTTTAGCCTCCCCCTCCACCTACGATCTCATTTCGTAGCGTAAACATAATAAATTTTTTGCTTAGTAGCCGGCTGGTAGCTTACCGGAACGATGCCTATCCGTTGCTGGTAGCTCAGCTGGCCTGCAACTGTTGTATTTATTTTCCTTTTCCTTTATGTATTGCGGCACAGTAGCTGAGGTGCTTCCCACCTCCAGCTGGCGTGTATGATGATGATGATGATGATGATGATGATGACGATGATGATGATGATGATGAAGTTAAGAGCGTGCACAAATGAAACAAACACTTCGACTGGGGAGAAACATCAAGCAGGACATTGTGCCAGAGCTGGTATCGCTGGCGGAAACTTAGCATATTCATCGATCGAGCCAATTGGTCGTGCGGGCTCACGAAACGATTCTCGTTCCCGCGTGTGGACGTTGTTTTTCAACTGGCGGCGACCAATCAGCGTTTACATAACCGGTCCAAATTCGTTCAGCTCGCCCATTTGATAGGTAACGAGTATGGTGCAACTTACTACCACAGTAGTGAACTCCGTCCGTTGACGAAAATACTTCCCACAACGCACTATGTGCTTGAAATTGACCAGGGGTTCGAGTGTTACCCATAGAAAACATCGAAGTACTTCCAAAAACACGTGTGTCGAACGGAACGTAGAAATCGAACGAGTCAAGTGTGCTCTTATAGCAGTATAATTCTTAACCATATTCCGTACTTCTAGTTATTCTGCACACCGGGTTAACTTTGCTCGTTGTCTTGAGCTGTCGTCACTTCTACCGCTGCTATATGTACATCCGTTGCACTGGCAGATCTGCTACACCTCCCAGACTTCATTGGAAGCATTTCGAGCGCGACTTGCTTCTAGATTAAATGCCCATGATAAACAGGGCGAAGTATACAAGTGCTTAAGGCATCGTGTTCACCAGTTATCCTATTGTTGGAAAATTCTTTGACAAAGTGACTTGTGCTAGCGCAACCGACACCAGTGGCGCGTCTGCTGCCGTCTCCTAATCGGATTGTCTGTTTAAAGTGTGTTTGGTGCTGAGTTATCTGCGGGGTAATGGCTGATTATGACGCGTGGCAGTGAAAGACGCAAGGAAGCTGTCTCGCCGATGCCGCCTTATCTTTGCACGATAGCCAGTTGTTTTTGACGGGATGTTGTCTACACAAGGTGTAGGCGCCTTGACCCTGAATGTTTGCTTAGGGCATTAAGGTTTTCAGGTAAGTCCCCCTTCTCTCCCTCTTCTTATTCTTTATTTCATAGGTCCTCATGGTTGTATGGCAGCGAAGCATCAGTTCAAATGGCTGATGTACTGCTGTTGATGATGATGATGATGATGATGCTAGCGCATTCTACGCGTTTCACTTGCCTCCCTCGTGCCCAGAAGAGTAATGCTATTCTTGTTCATCACGACACATTGTTACTAGGTCAACTGCATCTCAAAGGAGCGTATTCACCCCACACCCTTCTCTATGGCATACGCCGATTGTCTATTCGCCGTTCTTGCTACACTCCCTATTCAACTAGACCTTCACAACCGCATTATTTTGTTACCGCTACCATAGCAATACTACCTACTGTGTCACGAGTTACCCAACAATTGTACCACCAGCTCTGCTTCGTGCGTCGTTCGTTCTTTTCACCGCATTGTTCGCACGTGCATCGTCATTATTCTGGGATGTTGGAACGGTGAGCGCATCGAGACGGCAGAGACGTACAAACAGTTGTGCACACACGCTCTTGTGATTTGCCACAAACACACCTGCTCGCATTCTTTCATTAACGGAGAAAGTTATGTGACATGGAATGCGGATGGCGTCTTTAACTGGTCGTATGCCTCGTGCCCCTACTTGTGTACTCACGTTCACATACCCCCTATACTTGTGCGAATAAGGTACTTCCAGCTCGTTTCGCCAACTGCACTTCGAACGACAACCTAGGATCTAGCTGTAATGCAAATTACCATTATAATGATTATAAAAGAGGTTGTAAATAGCAAGTCGGAGTAAGCAAACTGCAGACAGAACTGTTCCTATAAAGTCGCACTTATCGAATGGTTTACGGAATACAACACCATAGGGTCAATGCTTTTGCGATGGAACTGCGTCTCATCTCATATATATATATATATATATATATATATATATATATATATATATATATATATATATATATATATATATATATACCTGTTTATCTAGTGATTCCTGACACTTTCATCCGGAGTGGCGGTACACCTTAGCTCCACTCCTTCGTGATGTTTCGCGGCGCTCCCACCTTGGGCTTTACCTAAATGTATGTGTACTTAATGTCCAAGACCAATTGACTCTGGTGCTCGATAAGCATACGAATGACATAATCAAACCATTGTGGACCGTTGAATCCGCTAAACTCTGTATGGTCCATTGTCAAGCACCAATCGATAGACACATGTACTGCTCTCGCCGGATATAACCGAGACTTTTCAAACACCTCTTACTGCCTTCAGCAAGTACTGCCAGCAGCTGCGTCACAATATGCATGCGTTTCTAACCGTCCTCACATTTGACTAAAGCTTAGAAATATCATGCTGTCTCTGACACATTTTCTAGTTTGACTTCCCTACGAATTCAATGGCTGCTTCCGTTTCGGAAAATCTCACGCAAAACTTAATATACCGATTAAGTTCCTTCCGCGTCTGGTCGCATTTGTTGTGTTTCAACTCTAGTAGAATGCACATTTGTTACGTCAATTTCAGCAAGAGACAAAATACGAAGCGTTAAGCGAACAATTGTTTTCGATTAATTCTTCGTATGGCTTATACAATAGTCTACATTAGGGTAAGGTCCGTTGCAATCGTCAGCATAACAACGAAACAATTGACCAGAAAATTTAACTTGTGATCATGATGGCAGTCATCTGATCACATGACTGAAGTCAGGAGGAGTCACAGAGTGCCATCACTTCCTTCCCGTCTGGTGGTCGGCCAAGGAAGCTGTAGTATTTGTATAATCATCTTCTGTACACACAAGTCCGGTTTTGTCAGGCGTATGCATACTGCCTCAGCGATGGAAAGTAGGCTTTCTCTTACACGATAGTTATGCCTTGGTGGAATTCTGTAAAGAATCGGAAAAGACGTTGTTTTGTGTGTCTGGTGACCTATGTTGACTAGATGGTTCGTGATCGCACTGTAGTTTGTCCTATTCTCGCGAGTATAAAGCCAACCTTGGAGGTGTTCCTTAAATCTCTTACCTAAATGCCTGGTCCTCCGTCCGATGTACCTGACCCCGCACGGGCTGCTTAACCGGTAGATTGATTGGTTGTATGTGCCTGACGAAGAATTAATCGAAAACAGTTGTTTGCTTACAGCTTCGTGTTTTCTTCCTTTCTCTTTCTGAACTTGACATTCTGCTTGGGTTGAAACAAGCCAAACGCTTGTATCGCTTTATCTGCAGTTGGACTACTAAAATCGTTGACCAAATCAGCCATGTTATGGGGCTGCCCTCTGGTTCAGTACAGGTAAGTTCAGTTGAACAAGTGCGACCCGAGCCGCGGTGGATCCATTTGCTTCGACTCACATCATAAGAATAGCAATAAATGACAGTGGCAAGATAGCGGGGCAGAATGCAAGGAGAATGGAAACAAGAGGGAAGTGCATTTAAGTAATCAAAATAGAACGAAATTTAGCAGCCAGATGCAAGAAGTTGAGCACACGAACGCCACTGACTGCATGATTGCGCTATGTCTGGTACGGTCTCTAACGATCCGTGTGTACCATCCCGTGATTCCGATCCACGTAAACGGCACGCATTAACTCTCTCAGTCAATTTTTATACCACGCCATGGATTGGCCACTTCGCTGTTTCATCCAAATTGGTGCAACCACGGCGTATAATACAAATCGAGGAAGTCGGTCAACGGGCAACTGGAGACATAGTCTAGCCAACGTAAACGATTAAGATTCAGCAAGCACTCGAGTGAGGCACCAGAAAGACTTTTGGCAAAAACCAACTGGCGGACCTCAGCCCTGCTCACCATGTGTTCCCATTAGATCTGAGCAATATTCCACAGGTACCGGTGGTCAACCACGGCCAGTTGTATTAGGTATTCGTCGCGAATACCCCAGATCTGATCCAAAGAGTAAAACCGTTATTACCGCAACTTTATACATCCTACCTATCACTGACAGACTGATGGTTGGGTCTCTGGAAACCCACACGAGCCTTGCTGATACGTGAAATAGCCTCCTCAGCTATGTGACCACCGGAGGTTACGCAGCTACCAAGGTAAATGAAACGATCCACCACTTCCAGTGCCTGTTCCGTGATTTATAGGAATGTAGGTGTGTCGGTCCAGTCCTACAGCATTACTTTGCGTTTTTACGGGTGCAAAGCACATGCCGAAGCATGAAGCGCTGCACGTCAGTCTATCCAGTAGTGTTTCCATAGCCACTGCGTCAGACCCTAGGAGATCTATGTCGTCTGCCTACTCCAATCGGTCACCTGGCAGAACTTATACTCCGATATAATCTGTAAGTACAGAGCCAATCATGATCAATACAATCATAAACCTAAATAGGAAAGGAGATATAGGACAACCTTGGCGAGCCCCACTTGTCGTGGTGAGCTCAAGAGAATGTTTCCCGTAGCCCCTTACACAACCTCGGGAGTCAGAGCAGTAAGACTGCATAACCTTAGGGAATTTAGCAGGTACGGCATACATGGATAGACGGTACCACAAGCTGGCGCTGATAACAGGGTCGGAGACGGCTTTCAACTGAAGGAAAACTATCGTATTCGGTCGTCTGTATGCGTGCCTCTGCTCTAAATCCCAGCAAAAAGTAAATATATGGTCTAAAAACCAAGACCAGAGTGGAAGCCAGCCTGGCTTTCAATGATTCGGTCCTCATGGGAACCAAGTAAGTTGTCGGAGAATGATACCCATGAGAAGTTCTGAGGTAACGGAAACAAAGCCCCCATGATTCTCGCACAAAGTGCACTGACCCTTCTAGGCACGACAGTCACCAGTTTGAAGGCCCCTTATCTGTGCTCCAAATACTTTAAAACAGAGAATCTAGTGCATTCAACAAAGAGCCACAACCATCTCTTAGAGGAAGGTTGTCAAGTCCAGAAGCCTTGTTTCGTTTCAACAAAGAAAGCTCATGTCGAATCTCTTCCAAAGTGGGATGTGCGACAACTGCTTCTCACTTCAGCTCAGGTGATTCGGCAAGCGGCAGTGTCGCACCGGGCCTTCTGAACTGCTCTTCAGAATGTCCATGCCAACCAGCTAGTCGACGACGCTGAGAATGGATCAACTGTCCGTCTTTCTCAGTTATTGTCTCGATAATTGATGGCCTTTTCGTACCCGTGTTCCCGATGACCTGGAATAACACACGGCTTTTTCCAGCAGAGCTGGCCCTTGCAATCCACCAACGTTCCGGTGTATTCTATGACACCTTATCCTTCGTCCTTCCAGGGCGCTACGGACAAGCTAAAACTCGGTGCCCATCGGAACATATTTCCGTGCTTCGATCAAGCTCACCGATGCCTCTTTCAGTTCCGACATCTCAAATTGGGTGCACGGCGGGCGTCAAAGGCATTCCTATTGGCACTCTTGAGGCGGTCCCAGTCAGCGTTCGGTTTACCAACCTCATCACTGACATTTGGTGGGCCAGTTCCTCATGATATGGTTGAACTGCAGATTGCGAGTTCAGGCCACAAGTAAGAAGATTAGAAGATAGGCGCTTCGTTGAAGTGGGAAGAGTGGGCGCCAGGCGTGCGCGCACTGCAGCATTGTCGGAATTCTGACACGTGCTCCAAATGGACTAACAGTCTTGGACTGATGTTCGCCATCTGTAGCTGATGGCAATATGATTAACTTGTATGCAGAGCATCTAGGAATTCGGTAGGCTTCTGGTGATGCCTTGTGATCGTTTGTGCTGGAAAGCAGTGCTGCTAAGGTGAAGGTTGTGGTCAGTGCAAAGTTGCTGGGGTCGATCAGCATTATCTCTTCGGCGTGCATCGACTCCGAAGCGGCCGCCCATGTGTTGTTCATAGTCCAAAAGACTACCTACTTGGTATTTATGTCACCAGCAACAATTTACATATTAGTATTCTTCTCCATCCGAGGAAGTAATAAGAGCTATGTATAGAAAGTCTTTGATACCCTCTGAACTGCACTCAATAGGGGCATAAACTGAGGCATTGAAATAGCACCTTCTGTTCAGACGCTGCTTACTAACTCCAGTAGAGTTTCGAAGTCGAACTGCATACATGTGGCTGTTCACCGGCATGCAGTCGATCTGACTGACTTCACCATGTTTGCTGAGGGCAACACCGACACCTTGATCCATTGACTCAGAGCGTTAAGAGTGTAGCCATCGACGTCAGATTCAGGACCAGAGAGTCTGAAATTTGTCACGCTTGCGTGTTACAGAGACACAGCACACATCAAAACTAAGAGTGTAAAAAGTGATAGTCAGTGCTCACTGGATGCAATTGAAGTTCACTGGTCTCATATTCACCAGACCTTACTAGCAGCAGGAAAATCCTCATGTGGTATGTCTAATCACCAACATGGATATTGGGTCTCTTCACAGTCTCTGGAACTTATAGATGCTCGCCGGCATATTCCGGCTGGAAGCGAACACAATGAAACTCGCAAAGAGCTCCGGGCAAAACTCCGTGCATGCGTGAAGAGAGACCCCGAATCCTGGTGGTCTCATCGTGCATCAGAGATGGAAATGGCCGCTGCCCTTGGTAACCATCGTAAGTTATTCCGTCTAATAGGGGAAACGGGCAACAGGAGACCTGGTTTTAGTGAAACTATACGTGAGGAGTGTGGACAGCCTATCCACAATTTGTCAAAACGTTTAGAGCGTTGGGCTGAGCACTTTGAAAGGTAATTTAATCGGTCGGATTGGTCAGATTTCCCGCCAGCCAGTGATCGCCCTGCTCCAAGGGCTGTCCCTTTGGATCCACCCTCTCGCTCAGAAGTCGAAGGTGAGATCGAACTGTTGAAGTTAAATAAAGCCGCGGGACCAGATGATCTTACTCCAGCCCTCTTCAAATTCCGGGGACCTGCTCTTGTTGATGATTTACACGAGTTACTAGTCAAACTGTGGGAGCAGGAAACTGTCCCAACCGATTGGAGCCGCTCCGTCATAGTCCCAATTTTCAAGGGAAGCTCTCGATCGGAATGCGGCAGCCATAGAGGAATCAGTCTGATCTCCATCGCCTCCAAATTGCTTGCCTCTGTCATCCTTCACAGACTGACTGGCACTCGTGAAAGCCAGATTCGTGAAGAGCAAGCTGGATTTCGTCGAGGTCGTGGCTGCATTGACCACATGTTCACTTTGCGTCAGTTGTTGGAGCACCGTCACACATATTGGCGGCCCACCATTTTCGTGTTCCTCGATATCAAAGGTGCATTCCATTCGGTGGACAGACATGCACTTTGGGACTGTCTACTCAGAAAAGGTGTACCTGAGAAATATGTGAATATTATCCGAGCATTATATGCTCGTAGCTCGGGTAGAGTGAGGGTTTACGGCAAGTTGTCGTCGCCCTTTAATATCTCCAGCGGCGTGAGACAAGGATGGCCGCTGTCACCTTTCCTCTTCAACTTCGCTGTTGACGAAGTCAGACATCTCGTTTACAGGACACGGCTTAGAAGGTGTGGATCTGCTCCCAGGAGAACGACTTCTTGACTTAAAGTATGCTGATGATATTGCCCTAATCTGTGACAGCTCACAAACGTGTCAAGCGGCACTGGACAGATTAGCACTAGCTGTCCTTCACTTCGGGATTTGCTTCGCACTCTCGAAGTGCAAAGTGTTCCTCCAAGATTGGACTGGACTGCCTCCTACGCTGACCCTTGGTAGGGATCAGCTAGAAGTAGTTCAAGAATTCAACTATCTGGAAAGTTGTATCAGCGCCCGTGGGATTTAAGATGAGATCACGAATCGTATAGCAAGAGCTCGGGGCGCTTTTGCTAACCTTCGCCGCCTATGGTGGCGGCGCGACATCACTGAAGGGTAGTGTTCAATGCAGCAGTACATCCGACCCTACTGTATGGTTGTGAAACCTAGCCGCATAAAGCAGCGGACCGGAAGAGGCTAGTTACGTTCGACCACCGGTGCCTTCGTAATTTAGCTCACATCTGGTGGGAACACCGCGCGAGCAATGAGCGTGTTCAACGCCTTGTTTACGGCAGAGGAAAAGGAAATGAACCGCTCGGCATCGTCATTTCACACACCAGGCTCCGATGGCTCGGCCACGTGTTACCCATCCCAGCCCACCGACTCCCGCGACGTGTGTTGTTTGCGCGCCGGGGGTGTGGATGGAAGAAGGGGAGGGGTGGCTAAGCCATAAATTGATCGAGAGGAGTGAAGGCCCTCACTTTTGAACTAGCCTCGGTTGGAGCGTCTCGGCTACCTGGTTCGGCTCCGAAAGACGATGAACACGTTTGGTTGGACACACTTGCTGACATGGCAAGGAGCCGACCTCACTGGCATTCAACAAAAGCAGAGCCCCAGAATTTGAAGAGTGCTGGAGGAAGAACATCTGGTCCCGCGGCTTTGTTCAACTTCAACAGTCCGATCTCACGTTCGACTTCTGAGCGAGAGGATGGATCCATAGAGACAGCCCTCGGAGCAGGGCGATCACTGGCTGGCGGGAAATCTGACCAATCCGACCGATTAAATTGCCTTTCAAAGTGCTCAGCCCAACGCTCTAAACGTTTTGTCAAATTGTGGATAGGCTGTCCACACTCCTCACGTATAGTTTCACTAAAACCAGGTCTCCTGTTGCCCGTTTCCCCTATTAGACGGAATAACTTACGATGGTTACCAAGGGCAGCGGCCACTTCCATCTCTGACGCATGATGAGACCACCAAGATTCGCGGTCTCTCCACAGGCTAGCACGGAGTCTTGCCCGGAGCTCTTTGCGAGTTTCATTGTGTTTGTTTCCAGCCGGAACATGCTGGCGAGCGTCGATAAGTTCCAGAAACCGCGACGAGACCCAACGTCCATGCTGGTGATTAGACATACCACATGAGGATTTTCCTGCTGCTAGTAAGGACTGTTGAACATGTGACCAGTGAGCAAGAATTGTTTCCTGTTAGCGCCTACTCAACTCTCATTTCAGCGTACTTCGACACGCATTCAGAGCAGTTGGCTGATGTCAATGCGCTCACAACGTCGTCGTGGGCGTCAGCCAAAACGCATCCGCATGTCAGCACATACAAGTGCATGATCGGTGTCCACACCTGTGCTCCAAATCGAGCGACAGTTCTGGATGCAGCCTCTCAAGCGGTAACTGACAGCAATGTGGTCGATCTGCGTCCAAGGCTGGTTCGAGGCTGGTGGGCGCCAAGTCACCCTCCGGCGGGTGCTGAGTCGGAGGTTAGTGCTCGCAAGGAATAAGCGTACATCTTCACGGGGCGGTAAGAGTGAAAAAGCGCAGGAAGTGGAATAAGAACACGGGAAGGTTTGAGCAGTAGCATCCAAACCCCTATCCACCCTGCTCGATGCAGCAGATAGGAAACCGTTGATTATCCTCTGCGGTGGCCAGAGCATCAAAAAATTGTTTGAAGAAAAATTCATTGTATTGCGTTAGCATGATAATATCGGGTTGCGCAGGCCTAGACATGAGAACGATTAGGGTTCTCAACCAAAGCCTTTGGTTCAAAAACCTTACCGCAAGGCAGCGGGCTTGACGTTGGGCTACAAGGAGTCCGTTTTAAGGAATAAGGTGCCACCCTCATTCTAACCTCCAACCTGGAGGGCCAGGAGGCTGAGTTTGTCTGGCCTCTAACCATTGACCAATCTGGTATGAGTGACTCTGAAGGTGCAAAAAGAGCATCACCCAGCATAGCTCAGTGGATCGCTGAGGCACACAAACCATCGCACCACGGTAAAGTCCAGCCTCATTGAGATGGGATTCCACCCAGATGCTTTGGCTCAATGACCTGACCCGCTAGGCAGTGAAGAGCAAGTCGAGCTCGAGTGTGTGGTTGCGGGGACCCATTGGGATCTGCTTAAGGTCTGTCACTCACAGCCTTTGCAGATTTAGAACAGTGCAGATGTGTTATATGACCATATTCTGCTACGCACCTGCGACCACAGATAGCTGTAGGTGGGAGTTCGGATTTTTCACCTGTTTGACCACTGGCCGGCTGGCTTTAGGAGGGCGATAGCAAACCGTTGAGCACCGGAAGGGGCCGTTCCACCGTAGTGACAGTGTGTGGCGCTCGTGCACTACGCCAATCGAGCTGTGGTGTTATAACCCGTGGACATGTTATCTCGCATGGCTAGGTATTAAAGGATGAGGGCCATCGACTTCTCCCGAGATACGTAATCATGATCAAAGTGCTGTACGCGTATAGTTCTGTCAGAGTGAGGGTTTCTGGCAAACTGTCGGCGCCCTTTAGTATCTCCATCGGTGTGAGACAAGGTTGCCTGCTGTCACCTTTCCCCTTTAACTTTGCTATTAACGAAGTCATGGAAACAGCGTCCACTGAACACTACCTAGAAGGTGTGGAGCTACTTCCTGGTGTGTGACTTCTTGACTTGGAGTATGCGGACGATATTGCCCTCACCTGTGATAGCTCCCAAACGTGCCAAGCAGTACTGGACCGATTAGCACTGGCTGTCAATCGTTTTGGACTATGCTTTGCTCCATCAAAATGCAAAGTCCTCCAATATTGGAAGGAACCCACCGATGCGCTGTCCCTTGGTAGTGTGATCAGCTAAAAGTCTTTCAAGAATTCAAGTACCTTGGCAACTATATTAGCGCTCGTGAGATCGAAAATGAGATTAGGAACCGGATAGCAAAAGCTTGAGGTGCTTTTGTCAATCTCCGCCACCTGTGGCGCAGACACGACATCACTCTCGCCCTGAAGGGCAGTTTATAATGCAGTCGTCTGTTCAACCCTCTTATACGGTTGTGAGACCTGACGCATCAGGTCGACAGACATAAAGAGGCTCGTCATAGTCGATCATCGCTGCCTACGCAGCTTAGCTCATGTCTGGTGGGAGCACCGCGTGAGCAATGTGCGTGTTCAGCATCACGTATTTGATGCAGGAAGGGTGAGTGAACCGCTCAGCACCATTATATCACGCACCAGGCTCCGATGGCTAGGCCACGTGTTGCGCATGCCAGCACACCGACTTTCGCGACGTGTATTGTTTACGTGCCGTGGGTGCGGTTGGAAGAGGAGGAGGGAAAGCCGAACGATGAAAACGCTCAGTTCGAAGTTCGCGTCTGTTGTTGCATCCCGACTGCCTGGCTGGGGGCCTAAGGACGATGAACACGCTTGCTTGGACACACTTGCTGACATAGCAAGGAGCCGACCTCAGTGGCATTCATGCTGTGAGTTTCTTTGTCCCACCCCATCCCTCTTAGCCTCCCCCTCCAACCACGATCTCATTATTTAATTTTATATATTTTCGCATAGTATTTTTTTATGCACAGTAGCCGGCTGGTAGCTTACCGTAACGATGCCCATCCGTTACCGGTAGCTGCGCCGGCTTGCACCAGTTGCATTTTTTCTCCTTTTTCTGTCTATTGCGGCACAGTAGCTGAGGTGTTCCCCACCTCTAGCTAACGTGTATGATGATGATGATGATGATGATAGTCAGTACTGCTTGCTGCCCGACCTGTCCTGGAGTACGGACGTTAAAAGAAACATGAAATGAAACCAAGTGTGATGGAGGGACTACACGTATCGATGGCAGCAGCTGCGAGGTCAGCGACAGTCGCTTAATCAGTAGACAGGGACGAAGAAAGTGTAGAGGATATTGCAACAGCAGCAGCATAAGAAGAAGAAAGGGATTATTGTCGATGGAGTCGAGAAGGCAGATGGTACTTTGGCTGCCTATTCATAGAGACGGTTTTTGTCTGAGGTACTCTGCCCCTAGCGTTGGACTCAATAGTCTGGTCCACATGGCAGTGGGGTGTGTGGAGGTTTGCTTGAGGGATTCCACCCGGATCATCATCATCATTATACACGTCAGCTAGAGGTGGGAAACACCTCAGCTACTGTGTCGCAATACATAAAGGAAAAGGAAAATAAATACAACAGTTGCATGCCAGCTGAGCTACCAGCAACGGATGGGCATCGTTTCGGTAAGCTACCAGCCGGCAATTAGGAAAAAAGAAAAATTATTACGTTCACGCTACGAAATGAGATGGAAGATGGAGCGGAGGTTAAAAGGGATGGGGAGGGACGGTCTTTCGTTTTGTATCGGAGTCCTGGGGAATTCTCGGCGGATATTAAACTATTGGCCGTGGTTGACCACCGGTACTTGCGAAGTATTGCTCACGGCAGTTGGGAATACTGGGTGAGCAATGTTGAGATCCGCTATGTGTAATTCGTTATGGATCCTTGTTGTGCCGCATTTGAGGGTTTGTCAAATCTTAATGGTTTACTTTGGCTAGACGATGTCCTCCATTTGCTTGTTGGCGGGCTTCCTCTGTATGCATTATGTGGTGTCGCTGCACCAATTGGGGCGTAGACGCAAGGTGGCCAGCTGATGTCGTGACATATAAGCATGAAGAAACTGGATGCTACTTGATCAAACTGGTGCATGCTACAACATTATGCGCTCGACATCGCTGGGGTACAACCTATCGACGCCTGTCGCTTCGGCAATTGCCGCTTCTTCTCTGCATGCATGAGGTCTTTATCCCGCACCTTGGCAACTGCCTTTCTGATCAGAGCGCGCCATGCATGCCGATCAACCGCTTTCGATTCCCATAACCTGCAATCAAGATTAGAACTTGATAGGCTCATTTTGTTCATGTCCTGTTTACGAAGCTTCAGTTTCCCCACCTACCGCTTCCCGTTACTTAGCTGACCATATAATAGTTGTTTCGCTATCCGCTTTGAATATATACGGCTCACATGACCGAGCAAAATTATGCAGTCCACTGCATACATTCCACTACGGCGCAACACTTCCGTGTCCGCAACTCTGTTACATCAACCGATGCGCAGAATCCGTCGCAGGCACTGTTAGTAAAACCGCTTGAGATATCGCACATCCCGTCGGCACATAGTCCACGTTTCGCTGTCGTATGGAAGAACGGACAGCACCATGGATTTGTACACCATCACCTTCGTGCCAACGGTAAGCTGATCGATGTTCCACACTCGATACCCTAGCTTCCAGAATGCAGCCGCTGCCTTCGAGACGCGGATACGCAGCTCACTGTGTAGCTGCTGGTCAGTCGACATCACACTCCCAAGGTAGCAAAAGCGAGAGGTGGTTCCTAATACTTCATCACCAATGCTGATTCGCGGCACCATTGCAGATTGCACTTCCGATGAAGACTGAAAGCGACTGACAGTTTTCAATGAATCACGGGCAATGCTGGTCTTCAACAAAGCAAAGATTCCCATTCCATTAATATGAATCAATATCATAAATCAGTTCCGGGTGAAGAATTCTTTTCGGTAACTCTCATCTGACCCAATCATTTACAAATCACGGATACTGTGGGGTAAGCGTCAACTCGGGCTGGGATTTACTTCTGGACTGTTTGAATGATCAAAATCGATAACTTGAGACAGAGATAGCGATGGTAAACCAAGTAAACTAAATATACATACATACGCAAAGCTCAGTAGTCCAAAGTAATTAAGTAGGTAAAAGAACAGCCAACTAACTAAGTAACCGTGTTCGTTGGCCAAGGTAGTAGTATCGGCCGTATGAATCGTTTTTGTATGCACAATTCCGACTTCAGATGGTGGATGTTGATAGCCTCGGCGATGGATAAGAGCTGTTTGCAGAATCCTTGGGTGTAGTGTTCAGGCAGTGAATAAATGACTTTGAAGTCGTCCTCTGAAGCTGTGTGGCCACATTCAAGGAGGTGCGATATGATTGAGCTGTCTGAAGACCTCATTTCGCCTTTGTAAAACCATGCCGGGATGTGTTCACGAATCCTTTGAGATAGGCGTCTTGTCGATGAGAGTTACCGAAAAGAATTCTTCACCCGGAACTGATTTCTGATACTGACAGTTTTGTTTGTGTTGATGGTGAGTCCGAATTTGGCTGCTGTCGAAGCCAGAGCACTAGTCATGTGCTGCAACTCATCCGCGCTGTGTGCAAACAACGCACCTTCGTCAGCGAACAGCCGCATACGGACATTTGTTTCACAGACTAGAGTTCTCACACCGAAACGACAGATGTTCAGCAACCCACCATCAATATGGTGCTCCCCATGAACACCGTAAGCACAAGTCGCATCAAACGGACATGATATCATGGCATGAAAATAAAAATTAAACAATGCAGGAACTAAGACACAGCCTTGCTTCACACCAGAGACAACTGCAAAGTCATCCGAGGTCTGTCCACTCAGCTGCACCCTCGCCACTATACCACTATGCTGACATTCGATTAAACTTACAAACTTACTCGGACAGCCTAACTTACCCAACACCAGCCACAATGCCTTGCGATTCACTGTATCCAATACTTTGGTGAAATCAAATAGCGAGTACAAAGGCCGGTACACATACCTCTGTACAAACGCATCTATCTAGTAAGTGAAGCAATGGGCTGTGGCTTCGTCATATATCGTACAGAAACGATGACTGGATACTGTCTATAAGGCATCACTTACAGTGAAACCCCCCGAACTTGACCTCTCTAAGTTAACCGTTTTATTTTTCATTGTTTTGGATGTCCACCATACAAACCTTATTTTTCCAAACCTCTATTTTGACCACTTTCGCCCAGCCTCTTAAATGGTTAACTTGCGAAGGTTTTATTACATTTTCCTTACATTAGGCTTGCGCCAAACCTCGCACCTATTCGGCGGCACCGTTTCCCAGTTTTGTACTTGTAGTAATAGTAGTGGCAGTTAGTAGCCAAATATGTAAAATATGTCCGGTCAAGGATTCCGAGGACTTCCATTTCGTTTACGTACGTAGGTTGTACTAGACCTAGAGACCCCCAGCTCGAGTTGCAATGCAAGACAAATACCTGGTAGGTGGCTAGATGCTCATATCACAATCACCCAGTAAGAGGCCACACTGAACGAAACATGAAGTTAAAGAGAAGAAGAAACATCAATGGCAGTCTAACGATATCCTTACCTTAGATATCACTACAAGTTCACGCCCGGGCCTGATACAGTGAGCAAGCAAAACGTGTCTGTAACCTGGAAACGTGAACGATCTCCATTTCGAAGCGAATCGATAGCGGACACTATGGTTGGTACACAAATACGCACGTACTCACGTATACGCGCTTCCACGCAGTATTGTTAGCGGTGTATGGATTGGGTATAACCAATAACCGTATGTTTCCTCCCCCTTTGGTTTAATCTCACCGGCCTGGAAGCGCTCAACTGGTCGACGTTGACGGTTTGTGCAGTGTACCAGGTTTCAGTTACTGGTTGGGCGTCAGTCACCTACACACCGGTCGGTGACTGGAATGGTGGTTTTGTTTCAGCACTTGTTTTTCGCTTCGAGTATCTTTGTCACACATGGTCCAAATGGGGCCACACGGTCCGGACATCCTCAGTTTCTGTTTCCACGACCTGTCCGTTAGTTGTTTTAACGACGACTGGCTCCCACCCAGAGTCTGTAAGTCAACGGAAGTAAATAGGGTCTGACTCTCTCACAATTCTGTCTCTGATGCAGTTCTCAAAATATTCCTTTGCCCCTTTACTGCCTTTCAGTAACTTGTAACTCAATAGTCCCATGCAGTAAATATAATCGCATACGCAAGTGACGACCGAACGTTCATTCTGCCGGTCCTCTACCGGTTGTCTCCTTTGGCATGTTCCAATACGCGAACAGGGAACGATCAAACGCACACGCAGTGGAGCATTTGGTTGTTCTGTTAGATTTTTCACTGTCTATGCCAACCCGTTCTAAGACGGATGCTAAATAAATTTATATTTTCCATGTTACACGAAGCATACCAGAGAAGGCATGGTCAATTCTCTACAAACTGTTATGTGACAATTGCTGTTTGATCAAATGTTAATTTTGACAATGTAAGTGAGTAGATTATTGTGATCCAAGACAGAAGATGTGGTCGTCATAGCTGTTTACATGTAAAAATAGCAAATGGTTTTGCGAATGTGAAGGTGTCGATAGGCGCGAATGTTGATATAGATATTTATCGCAAGTAAATGTTGATGCAGTGACTCGAATTGTGTTCCGGTCAGTTGGACTGGTTTGATCTCAAACCGATTGCTTGCGTTGCTATCCACAGTCATCTGTCGTTCAATTTTCGCCCGCACGTCGCAAAATATGGCGTCAGATCTCCTTGCGCCACGTTGGGTTCCTATCCGTATCCAATTGAGGAAACCGTGAGCCACATAGGAGTGGGGATCGGAATCGCTGAGTAAGGACCATCCGCCGTCATTGCAAGTTTCCACACGTGCCAGTAGCTGTGTCTAACGCCTTCGAGTTTAGAAAGGTAGTAAATTCGGCACTGCAAAACACTGGTCCACTGTCAGACACTAATGTTTCCGAGGACCAAACATCGCGAACGTTATGCACAGTTTGGTTATGGTGCTAACTAAAATTGCTGAGGCCAGAATGTGGGCCTCAACGATTGATAAAATCATCTGACCCTCGAAAGGACCGAAGAAGTCTATGTGGACGCGTCTCCAGGGTGTTTCTGGCCACTTCCAAGACTGCATTAACGCATGGGGAACAGCGTTTCGGTTCTCTTAACAGAGTCTGCTACTTCCAACCTTCGCTACAATCTCACCGTCGGGCCACTACGCACAAAAACGAGCTATTGACTGCATTTCGCAACTCCTGCGTGTGCATCATGTAACTCATCGAGGATACGTGTCCGAACTCTTTCGAGGACTATAACGTGCGCCCCACAGTACACATCCGTTCTGGAGGCTGAGCTCGTACATCCTGTTACGGAAAGTATGTTTTTTTGGATGTGTTATTTGGCCACCTGACTCGAGCGTAACTTTTCAGTAGCGACAAAACAGGATCTCTATGTTTCCGGACGTGCCCGTTGACGTGCTCTGAAACAAGTTTACGGGCTCTTGTGGACTAAACTTGTCCGAAGATACCTCTGGTGAACGGATTCGACTAAAGGCATTCTGTCTACCAGGAACGTACTCGATTTCGTATGTATATACAGATAAAATGAGAGACCAGCGAATCACTCGGGGTGAAGCTATTTGTTGAACCTTTTCTCGTAGCCAAGGCGGGAAATAAGAGATTTATGATCCGTATAGATCGCGAGGGGTTGGCCAAATAAATATTGCTGAAATTGGATAGTACCGAAGATAAAAGCTGCTACCTCTCAATCAAGCTGCGAGTAATTTCGTTCCGCAGCTGTCAGTGTTCGTGAAGCATAAGCAATGGGCCGCTGGTAACCCTCCAGTAATTCGTGCAGTAAAACGGCTCCAAGACTGTAAAGCGCGGCATCACAAGAGACAATGACAAACTTTTGTGGGTCGTAATGCACAAGAACATCTGCGGATGCCAGAAGCTTTTTAACCGCCGTTCAGGCATTTTTATGAATTCTGTCCCAATTCCAAGTTTGGTTTTTACATAATAGTTGATGAAGCGAATGTAGCTGGGTTACTGCTGATAGTTTGACTCTGGAAAACTGGGTAATGGCACCAAAAATGATCGCAGTTCATAAACTTTTTCGATGCTAGCTCTTCAAGTAGCGCTTTTGACTTTTCTTATAACGGGCTTAATCGTTTTCCTGTAAGCTGATACCCAAGGTACTGCACACTTGGCAAGAGGATTTCACATTTTTCCTTTCTCAAGCCAATCCGGTGTCTGATAATCGTTTCAGGACGACATCCAAAGTTTTTAACTGTTCGGTGATAGTTCGTCCAATAACCAAGATGTCATCCAAGTATGCACATGTGTTTGGGATGTCTTTTACCATTATGTCCATGGTGCGCTGAAAGATAGCCGGGGCCTAGCTTATCCCAAATACTATGCGTGTGTAGCAGAATAATCCAAGGTGAATGCTAATGATGGTGTATGCAAGTGATTCCCCATCGAGTCCCATTTGTTGGTAGGTATGGCTCAGATCTAGTTTGGTAAAAGGCTAGCCACAGGAGAGAGAAGCGTAAATGTCCTTACTCTTTGGCTTCGGGTATCTGTCTAGCTGTAACGCTTAATTGATCGTAACATTGTAATCCCCACAGATTCTTATGGTACCTTCGCTCTTTAATATTGGCACTATAGGGACTACCCATTCCAAATACTGGACAGATTCAACTATACTCTCCAGCTGGAGTCGCGGTATCTCACTCGACTTTATCACGAAAAACTTAGGGAACAGCTTGAGCTTACCAAAACCTCGGTATTACTTGTGGTTTCAATACTAGATGCATGGTGTCATTTTTCAGTAGGACTTGTCCAGACTCATCAAACAAAGCCGCATGTTTCTGCAGGATATCAGATAACTTTGGATGGGTTTCCACCACGTTAGGAAGACCTTTAATTCCGTCGCGACCAAAAATGTACACACACATGATCCGTTGAATTGCAGTAAGCGATGTGTGCATAAATGTACCCAGCATATTCACCATCTGTCCCGTGTAAGATCGTAATCGTACATTTGGTGGACCTAAGTTTGCCAGTTGTGATAAAGCATCCGGTCGGAACCGTTACCAAATTCAAAATCCACAGGTTGCCCGTTTACCTTGACACACGCGACAAATGGCTTTTCTGTCGTTAGGTTGCGATTTATGACAGTTGTGGTATTGCTTTAGTCCTGATGTAGGTCCTTGGTGATGCAATTAGTAGCTTTGTGTTATTCAGGTACAAATGGTTTCCTCTTGAAAAGACACCTTTTGAATACGACTTTTTTACCACAGAATCTGCACACTAAATGAAGGTACTGACAGCCATTTGGGACGAGTGACGTTCAGCACAGCGATAACAACGAAATTCTCTAAGCTGCACATGTTGAGTTGCAGTTCGGTCTCGGCTAGTCTGGGCGATTTTGTTTACGTCCTGTGTGATCAACTGGTTGAATGAGGAAGATGTAGCTAGCTCCTGAACGAGATTTACATGATCTCGGAATTTATCATTTTTCTTCTTCCAAACCAAAAGCGTTTTGTCTTCGGGTAGCAGCCGCACTCGTGCTTTATCATCGAGAACACCAACAATTACTACCAGACACAACATTACTTCATCGAACTGTGTCGGTGGAATCTGATCGTATGCGCAATCAGGGAGAACAGCAGAAAGTCGAGAGACAAACTCATTTGCACTGTCATTCGATCATTGTAACTTGGTGTTGAATTTGTAGCGTACTGTGAGCGCATATGGCTTTTTCCTCCAAATTTTGTCCAGGGAACAGAACACAGATCGTTCTCTCTTTTGGATAACATTGCAAACTGTCGAAATGTTTAACATGTTTCGGAATACTGCAAGCTTAGGGTGACGCTTCAGTTGCTCATTTGTTCTCCAAGCCTGGCAGTTTGGTTGCAAACGTTTCACCACCATGCGAGATGGCATTGTCAGTGCGGTGTGATGCGGCACGCAATCTTGCTGATTGAATCGTCGATCCCTGATCGACGTGCAGGTGACTTGAAAGTAGCTGCCTCGATCTACGTCCCGTGATCTTTACCACTTTTCCCCACGCCTGAAGTCGGTGCTCGAATTGTTCTGCCCTAAACCGCGTGATATAATCTTCCTTATTTCTTTGTCGGAGTGGTTGGTGTACTAAATCTGTGTCGATGCGCATGTTGATTGAGCTCTTCGTGGAGAAGCAAGCCTCTTCTTGCTTCACCTCGTGTCAGGACTTCTGTTTTGGTCCAATCGAAGCAGTACCGTACTTCATCCTCTTGTAATGAAATTAAAGACAATGCATAATGTCTCACATGCTCTTTTATGTTCTTGTATCCGTGTCGTTAATTTGCTTCTTGTTTGGCCAACATAGTCCTTTTCGCAATTTCGGCAACGTAATTTGTTTTTGCTTTTTAATTTGATTTGCACTGCATCATCAATCACGTTGTTTCCTCCCTGAAACAAAAGTAGATCAACGTAATTAATAAAGTCCCTTTCCCGCTGTATCCATTGATGGCTAGTAGCTATTTCAGTTGAAGCATTTCAAAAAGGCAGCGCGTTAATCGAATTTGCCATGAATAATTCGAATAACAGCCGTCATCAATTCGTTACGCCCAGTCGAAATCAGCATGGTGATAGGAAAACTTTAGTAGCAACTTTAAGCGGTACGTTCCAATCAGCACATGTGAGTAAGCAAAAACTCTCCGAGATGATGGAGGTCTGAACGGTGTCAAGTACAAAGAGAATCAATAGCGGACACAAATACGCACACACTCACGTACACGTGCTTTCACGCAGCATTGTAACCCTTCCGGCTGGATTGCGGTGTATGTATTTGCCATGACTGTTAACCGTATGTCATAATTTGCTTTTCTTACAAGTATCTAACAGCCCACTACGATCCCAACATACTCCGATGCGCACCAGCGTATGGTTATTTAATAATGTTTCACCTGAAGAACTCAATTGCTTGCGTAATGGAGCTATATTGCAGATAGGATACTCAGGGTTGTTCGCACAGGCTACACGTATGCTACTGCGTTTTATGTACACGGATGATATTTCCGTCCCATCCTCTCTTCACTCTGGGTTCATGTTCGGCCTTGAAACTTAACCCCAGCCACTGATGACGCAAATGCGGTGGATTTAGCTGGCTACCGAAAAATGTTGTTTTCTGACGAAGAATCACCGGGAATCACTGGTGAACCTCTTCCGAAATGGAAATGCTTTAATACTGAACTCTGATCAGGGAGCAGTAGTCATTTTAGAAAAGCAGGACTATGTCCTCAAAATGCAGTAAGTTCCTACAGATATTGGTCGCTTATTTCATGCATCGACAGGTCGTGGTGGAACCTAACGAGTTGCATTGCCAATAGTTTGTGCACTGAAAAGGCTTTTGAAAGCTGGTTTGATTGGCTTGGGAACTATGGTGCAACTCCGCCCACTGGGAGCTTGAATCCCTTCTCAGATTCATAAGGAGGACATTCCTCCGCGTCCATCGTCTCTATGATAAACGCACTGTATCCGAAGCTGCAAGATGGGTAGTCCAGCTTATCCCGTGTATCCACTATGTGCTAACTGGACACATTACCAAAGATGTCTCCGTTTGTCGCAGCATACAAGGCTTAAACGTGGTTTCTTTTAATGTATGTTCATTGTTCACCAACGCTCCACTGAAAGTGGAATTTCCAGCACATCATTTTAAGTCACTACTCCGTTTGGGCACAAGAGACACTCAGTACCAATTCAATGAGTCAATCTATCCTCGGACTCCTGGTGTGGATATGAGCAGGCCACTCAGGCCAGTTCTGGCTAATATTTCCATGGGCCACTTGGAGAATATTACACTACGTGGCCGACCACCAGACGTGAAGGAAGTGATAGCACTCTGCGACTCCTCCTGACTTCAGTCATGTGATCAGATGACTGCCATCATGATCACAAGTTAAATTTTCTGGTCAGTTGTTTCTTTGTTACGCTGACGATTGCAACAGACCTTACCCTAATGTACATTACTGTATGAACGTAATGAAGAACTGATCGAAAACAATTGTTCGCTTAACGTTTCGTGTTTTGTCTCTGTTTCTGAACTCGATGTAACAAATGGGCATTCTACTAGAGTTGAAACACAACAAATGCACCCAGACGCGCAAGGAATCTATTCGGTATATTAAGTTGTGCGTGAGATTTGCCGAAACGGAAGCATCCATTGAATTCCACAGGCCTTGCGTCGAAACGCTAGATTACCCATAATCATTCTGGAAAGGTCTGCGGAGGCATCACATCCAACCCGGTGCTGCTACTTTCAAACGGCACGCACTCAACCTTATTGAATCGGATGGAGCGAGATTCGGAGGAACTAAACGGCTTATTGCCCAAACAGCAGCCGCGCTGGACACCCTCCGCGATGAAGAATGTATCCGTTTTCTTACTTATGTGCGAGGCATAACATCTAAACGGGTAGACAAGAAACGATGCAGAATGCAGAAAAAGTTAAGCGAAACAAAGTGTCACACTAAGTTTCCATCAGTTCCAAAACTATACGTGCACAATGTTTGTAGTGTTCATTTAGACAGACTACAGCTGCAATCACTTTCACTCGGTCTAAAATTTAACCATCCGCAAAAGAAATAAGATCGTGTTGAAATAGAAACACAGTTTGAACACTTAGTAAAGCAGACGAACGACCTTGTGGCCAACTTTGATATGGAACTTGAACAGTTCAAATCGACTTTGGACAACATTTCTTTTTAATACCAAAGACAACCAATAGAACACCATCAACTGCTGACAAAAGCACACATTGATGCAGTGAGAGAACTTCAAAGAAACGATGATCTCATCATAACCTAACCAGACAAAGGATCTGGGACTGTGCTGATGGATTGTGCTGATTACATAAAATGAAAATGATACTCTCGCTTATTTCACGTTTCGTGAAATGTGAACAACAGAAAGATAAAACAGACTGCGTAGAAAATTAGTTGGTCAGGTGTTTGTAATCACTAGTGAGCGACGGCGCCACCACCAAAGAAACGTACGATCGACTTCGTCTTATAGGCTCCACCAATCCTCGCCTTTATGGGCTCCCAAAAATACATAAACATGACACACCATTGAGACGCATGCTAGACATGAGGAATTCGCCGTATCACAGTATTGCGCAATGGCTGACAAAAATGCTGAATCCCATCAGGCAAATGATTGCTCCTCATTGACTTCGGATACATTCCAGTTCGTCAACTAAGTTCGAAATATGAATATTCACAAGTATTGGATATTTTCCTTAGACGTTGTTTCATTGTTTACCAACATGCCTCTGATAGAAACAGTTAACTACCTGTGCTCTTACATTGACCAGCATGATATAAACATCGGTATACAAACCAACCAACTGTAACAACTGATACTCAGATGTACATACAACGTTCAATACAATAGCGAGTTTTATAGACAGGTTGTTGGTGTTGCAATGGGATATCCGCTTGGTCCATTGTTAGCGGATATTTATATGGGAATGCTAGAAAGCAGTCCATTTAAACAAGTCATATCGTGTCTGAAATTCTATCGGCGTTATGTGGATAATATATTTTGTATGACTGATCGGACCACCAAACCCCAAGATATAATCGACTGTTTCAACAATGCGCACCTTAATGCCGCATTTACAGCTGAAGACTCAAACAACAATCAAATGCATTTTTTGGACGCAAGTCTTCATAGAAGAACCGACGGATCAATTAAAATAAAAGTATACAGGAAACCATATTGGACGGGACAATACATGAACCTTCATAGCTTCGCCCCACTCAGTCAAAAGAACGCTAGCCGATCGGGCATACAAAATCTGCAGCGAAGACACCACAAAAGGCGAACTCATACGAATCAAAGAAATGCTTCTCGAAAATGGATATCCCTAGCGATTTATCAAGACCCATATGAGGCAATGCATATCAAAAGTACCGAAACAAACCGTTGAAAAGAAACAGCTGAGGCCGAGACATGCACGCTTCGACTACAGCAAAGTTGCGAAAGGACCTTTAATGCGGCTCAGCTGAATGTGGTTTTCACGAGCAGACCTTTAATAGTTCCGAGATTCAAAGACCGAGTACCTGCTCATGTCCAATCAGTGTAAACTAGTGATTCACCTGCCTGTGCTGGGCCAGGTATATTGGACGGACCACCAGGCATTTAGGTAAGAGATTTAAGGAACACCTCCAAGGTTGGCTCTACACTCGCGAGAATAGGACAAACTGCAGTGCGATCACGAACCATCTAGTCAACACAGGCCACCAGACACACAAAACAACGTCTTTTCCGATTCTTTACAGAATTCCACCAAGGCGTAACCATCGTGTAAGAGCAAGTCTACTTGCCACCGCTGAGGCAGTATGCGTACGCCTGACAAACCCTGACTTGTGTGTACAGAAGATAATATTACTAATACTCCAACTTTCTCGGCCGATCACCAGACGGGAAGGAAGTGATGGCACTCTGCGACTCCTCCTGACTTCATTCATGTGATCAGATGACTGCCATCATGATCACAAGTTAAGTTTCCTGGTCAATTGTTTCGTTGTTATGCTGACGATTGCAACAGACCTTACTCTAATGTAGATTATTGTATGTGCCAGACGAAGAATTAATCGAAAATAATTGTTCGCTTGACGCTTCATGTTTTGTCTCTCTTCAGGGTTCTCTGATTTCAGATATTTCGGGTATTCTCATCAACTGTTAACCTACAATTCATGAAAAACGGCCTTGCGTTTCAAAAGAAACAGCCTTCAAAGTCACTCAGTTTGAATTTGAAACAAACAAGAGAAAAATTACGAAGGCATGCTGCGACTAGCGATATACTCAGTCTGTTTATATATATATATATATATATATATATATATATATATATATATATATATATATATATATATATATATATATTAAGTTTTAGCCTTCGATTTGCCGAAGCTTCAGCAAACTGAAGCAGGCGACGAATACTCTGTCGGTGTATTATCTTGAATGATTCCCGCGGATTTCGACGTACGTAATGGTCTAGGATGTGTTGCGCAGTAGAGCTTGCTCTCAGCTTGGGACTGTTCATGACCATCTTACGTGGAATGTGCTCTGAAATCCTGGTTCACAGCCTTCTTTCTGTTCGGCCCAGGTACTTGCTACCACAAGTGCAATGAAAGAGCTAAACACATGAGGCGGTAACTAGAGGGTCAAAGATGGATTTAC
Source organism: Dicrocoelium dendriticum (assembly GCA_944474145.2). NCBI lineage: Eukaryota > Metazoa > Platyhelminthes > Trematoda > Plagiorchiida > Dicrocoeliidae > Dicrocoelium > Dicrocoelium dendriticum. Next base: position 228,164,600 of record OX104063.1, read on the forward strand.
TTAGCAGCTATCTTACTTGGTCCATCGCAGTGAGGCTGGATCTTACCGTGGTGCGATGGTTTGTGTGCGTCAGCGATCCAGTGAGCTATGCTGGGTGGTGGTTTTGCACTTTCAGGGTCACTCATCCCAGATTGGTCATTGGTTAGAGGCCAGACAAACTCAGCCTCCTTGTCCTCCAGGTTGGGGGTTGGAATGAGGGTGGCACCTTATTCCTTAAAACGTACTCCTTGTAGCCCAACGCGAAACCCGCTGCCTTGCGGTAAGGTTTTTGAACCAAAGGCTTTGGTTGAGAACCCTAATCGTTCTCATGTCTAGGCCTGCGCAACCTGACAGTGTCCTGCCAAAGCAATACAATGAATTTCTCTTCAAACGGTTTCTTGATGCTCTGGCCACCGCAGAGGATAATCAACCGTGCCCTATCTGCTGCATTGAGCAGGGTGGATAGTTGTTTGGATGCTACTGCTCAAGCCTTCCCATCTTCTTATTCCTTCTCTTGCGCTTTTTCTCTCTTACCGTCCCGTTTCAATTTCACTATTATCTCCCCAGTTTTTAACCCCCGATACTTGGCCGTCCCCCAACCTGCTTTGCTAGGCGTTTATCTTCTAATTTCAACTCACATGTGAACGCGGAGCTTCACTCCTCTCCTGTCGACAAGCCCATATCCAACCAAGCGATCCATTCCAGTTCATCGGCTTCCATTTGGAGCCCTCGATCCTCCTTCAGATTGGCATGCCTCAATGTGCACACATTACTACAGATCGGTCAACAGGCAGCACTTGCCCGAACATTGGAGACCCTGTCGATCGATATCTGCTGCTTATCAGAGACCCACATGCCAGACTCTAGCTCTGTGCTCACTCTGCGATCCCCTTCAATTGACGCAAGCAGTCATTTCTCATTGCGCCTATCCGGTGACGATGCAGCTTCGAACACCGGCCAAGCTGGTGTTGGTATTGCCGGGCTGAAGCTGCTCTGGTTGATTAGATTCTAATCAGTAGCCGGATGTGTGCGGTCCGATTGGCTGGCTAATTCAAATCTTCGAAGTCGCGCGGAAATAATGGGTGTCTGTTCATCATCGTTGCCTACGCACCCATAAACTGTCGCGATGATTCGGTAAAGAACGATTTCTACCACCAACTGACCCAGCTCCTTCGCCACAGAAGAAGCACGGACACTGTTGTGCTGGCTGGGGATCTGAACGCATAAGTTGGAAAGTTGTCCACTGATGAAATGCATTTGGGTGGTCAGCACGGTGTAGGCTCCCGTAATGATAACGGTGAGCGGTTACTTCATTTGTGTGAAGATGCCCGCTTATTTCTTGCGAGCACTAACTTCGACACAGCACCCACCGGAGGGTGACTTGGCGCCCACCAGCCTTGGACGCAGATCGACCACATTGCTATCAGTTACCACTGGAGAGGCTGCATCCAGAACTGTCGCTCGATTTGGAGCACAGGTGTGGACACCGATCATGCACTTGTATGTGCTGACATGCGGATGCGTTTTGGTAGACGCCCACGACGACGTTGTGAGCGCATTGACACTAGCCAACTGTTCTGAGTGCGTATCGAAGTACGCTGACAAGGATCCGTCCTCGGTCCGCTACTGTTTTTAGTTTACATTAATGACCTTCCAGCAAACATTCTATCTCCAATGCAAATATTTGCAGACGATGCTAAAATATGGAGAGTAATTCGCTCAGCATCCGACCTTGTCTACCTCCAGGAAGATCTGACCCGGATTAACGAATGGGCAGAAAAGAACCAGCTCTCACTGAACCTTGCAAAGTGCCACCTGCTGACGGTGCACAACAGCTTCGTCAACACATACCTTTTGGGGCAACACGTCATGCAACACGTGACTAGGGAACGCGACTTGGGTATAATCGTGCAAGAGAGTCTTGGAAATTCGCTCCAATGGTTGAAGGCATCAAGTGTCGCGAACTTGAACTTGCGACTTTTGAGGCGAACTCTCGGCACTTTTGAGCGGCGGCTAGTACCATTGTTGATTAACTCCTACATTCGTCCTCATGTTGAATATGCAATTCAGGCCTGGTGTCCATGGTTAAAACGAGACATTCGCCTCTTGGAACAGCCCCAAAGAAGAGACACAAAGGCAACACGTGGACTATCCGGTATAAGTTACGAAATGCGTCTTCGTGTACTTGGTGTGTTCTCATTAGTATACCGACGGCTTCGCGGAGATCTTACTCTCACATACCGGATACTAACCGAAAGCCAGCATCCATGTACATCACTATTGACTCCAGCCCCAAACAAACAAAACCGAGGCAATCACCTGAAACTAATGACGCAACACTCTCGTTTGAATTGTAGAAAGTATTTTTTCTCACAGAATCTGTTCTCACTGGAATGCATTACCAAACTATGTGGTGAACGCACTAGACATGACGACATTCGAAAGACTCTTAGATTTTCATCCTCGTGATAAACAATACACAACACTTTGCTAAAGTGCAATGATTTAACCACTGATACTTTACGTTCCACTTTGGAACATTTTGATTTTAATTTTCTTTTGCATATCCATCCTGTGGGTCTTGTAAAGTTATGCTTTTTATCCCATCATACACCATTGAACCATTAATCGCTCACTGGAGACAATTGTTAGTCACTGGTCACATGTTCAACAGACCCTACTAGCAGCAGGCAAATCCTCATGTGGTATGTCTAATAGCCAACATGGATGTTAGATCTCTGCGCGGTCTCTGGAACTTATCGACGCTCGCCGGCATGTTCCGGCTGGAAGCGAACACAAGAAACTCGCAAAGAGCTTCAGGCAAGACTCCGTGCTAGTCTGAAGAGAGACCGCGAATCTTGGTGGTTTCGTCGTGCGTCAGAGATGGAAGTGGCCGCTGCCCTTGGCAACCATTGTAAGTTATTCCGTCTGATACGGGAAACGGGCGGCAGGAGACCTGGTCTTAGTGAAACTATACGTAACGAGTGTGGAAAGCCTATCCACAATTTGTCAAAACGTTTGGAGCGTTGGGCTGAGCATTTTGAAAAGCAATTGAATCGGCTAGAATTGTTCGATTCTTCGCTGGCCAGTGATCGCGCTGCTCCGTGGGCTGTCCCTTTGGATCCACCCTCTCGCTCAGAAGTCGAACGTGAGATCGGACTGTTGAAGTTGAACAAAGCCGCGGGACCAGATGATCTTCCTCCAGCCCTCTTCAAATTCGGAGGCTCTACTCTTGTTGATGATTTACATGAATTACTCGTGAGACTGTGGGAGCAGGAGACTGTCCTAACCAACTGCAGCCGCTCCGTTATTGTTCGCATCTTCAAAGGACGCTCGCGCTCGGAATGCGGCAACCATAGAGGAATCAGTCTGATCTCCATCGCTTATAAATTACTCGCCTCCATAATCCTTCACAGACTGACTGGCACTGGTGATAGCCAGATTCGAGAGGAGCAAGCCGGGTTTCGTCGGGGTCGTGGCTGCATCGACCACATCTGCACCTTGCGTCAGTTGTTGGAGCACCGTCACACATATTGGCGGCCCACCGTAGTCGTGTTCCTTGACGTCAAAGGTGCCTTCGATTCGGTTTGATCGATGTGCCCTTTGGAATTGTCTACTCAGGAAAGGTGTGCCCGAGAAATATGTAAATATTATCCGAGCTTTATATGCGTGTAGCACGGACAGAGTGGGAGCTTATGGCATGCGGTCGCCAGTCTTCAATATCTCCAGCGGTGTGAGACAAGGATGGCAGTTGTCACCTTTCCTCTTCAACTTCGCTATTGAGGAAGTCATGGAGATTGCGTTTACAGGACATGACTTAGAAGGTGTGGATCTACTCCCAATAGAACGATTTTTTGACTTGGGGTATGCAGACATTGCCCTCATCTGTGACAGCTTTCAAACGTGCCAAGCCGCGCTGGACAGATTAGCACTGGCTGTCAGCCGCTTCGGGCTTTGCTTTGCACCATCGAAATGCAAAGCGTTCCTCCAAGATTGGCAAGGATCGCGTCCTGCGCTGACCCTTGTTGGGGATTAGCTAGAAGTCGTTCAGAAATTCAACTATCTGGGAAATTGTATCAGCGCCCTTGGGATCGAAGACGAGATCACGAACCGTGTAGCAAAAGCTCGAAGTGCTTTTGCTAACCTTCGCCACCTAAGGCGGCGGTGCGACATTACTCTTGCCCTGAAGCATGAGTGTACAATGCAACGGTACGTTCGACGTTACTGTACGGTTGCGAAACCAGTCCCTAAGATCGGCGGACATGAAGAGGCTGGGTTCGTTCGACCATCGGTGCCTTCGCAGTTTGGCTCACATCTGGTGGGAACACCGCGTGAGTAACGAGCGTGTTTGACGCCTTGTTTACGGCCCAGGAAAAGGGAATGAACCGCTCAGCACCGTTATTTCACGCACCAGGCTCCGATGACTGGGCCACGTGTTGCGCATGCCAGCCCACCGACTCCCTCGACGTGCGTTGTTTGCTCACCGGGGATGTGGATGGAAGAAGAGGAGGGGTGGCCAAGCGATGACTTGGTCAAGAGGAATGAAGGCCCTCACTTCTGTGCGGTCCTCGGTTGGAGCGGCACGGCTCCCTGGTTGGGGTCCAAAAGACGGTGAACACGTTTGGCTGGATACACTTGCTGATGTAGCAAGGAGCCGACCTCAGTGGCGTTCGTGCTGAGTTTCTTTGTCCCTCCCCATCCGTTTTCGCCTCCGCCTCCACCTACGATCTCATTTCTTAGCGTAAACATAATAATTTTTTTTGCCTGATTGTCCGCTGGAAGCTTACCGGAACGATGCGCATCCGTTGCTGGTAGGTCAGCTGGCATTCAACTGTTGTATTTATTTTCCTTTTTCATTTATGTATTGCGACACAGTAGCTGAGGTGTTTCCCACCTCTAACTGACGTGTATAATGATGATGGTGATGTTTTCTTACTTGGTGCAATCGCTAAAGTTCGGCCGCATGATAACACTTCTTTATCATCTAACGGAGCCAGTACCGAAATCTTCCATCCTTTTTGTTCCCTTCCAACGGCCGTGTTAGAAACGCTTTTTTTCTTTAAGACATCAGTCAGTCGTTTTTACTTGTTTTCTGTGTTTGCTTATCATGCTACAAATCTCTTCGGGTATCCGTTTTCCTGTACTGTTGAGGATACCTGCTCCAATTCACTGCTGATAGTATCTTCAGTGCAGATCTTACGAGCCCTCCTAAAGTTTTTGCGAACCGATACTCCTCTATAGTTTATAGGACAAAAACTGTTAAACTTTAGGTATTGTCCCGTCCAAGTGATCTTGCGTTACACTGATCGAGTGAGCGTATCGCCTTTATTCCTCTCTAGCTTTGTATCCAGCTTTTTATCTAGCTTTATATCCAAATAAATGGAACGTGTAATCCATTTCAATTTCCATTTTGAATTTGCCTGCATGGTGGCACGCGTTTGAAACATCGACTAGGTGCTGTCTGCCGGGTGGCATTTAACACAACAAACGTGTCGTCAATGTACTTACAGTATAAATGCACATTTTGTATCTTATCACATAGTGCGTTGTTCTCCAATTGGCCCATGAAAATATCAGCCAGAACTGGACCAAGTGGGCTCTCCATGGACACACCATCTAGCTGACGATAGATTGTTCCATCGAATTGGAACTGTATGCCTTTTGTGCACAATATCAATAGGGACCTAAGATGCCTCGCCGGGAATCCCACTTTTTCAGCGTGAACGCATCGCCCTCGTGATAGCTTGCTGCAATTGCTCCTAAGATTCTTTTAACAGTGAGCTGGAACACGTTTCATCCACACTGTGTGTAGTCACATGTCACCATGGATTTATGAAATAGCATGCAAACACAGAGAACAGGGATAACCTACTGACAGACGCCCGCTGTGAGAAATGAGTTCAGTACATTGTCTTTTAAAGCGGACGAAGATAACAGTAGATCCTGCTACCGTGTCTGCCAGATGATAACGAAATGCTATTACTCTGCCGAACTTGTGTTATTACACCAAGTTAGGTAGATACTATGTAAATACAATGTGGACAAGGTAAAATCTCCAGTTACTGTTTAATATCTTAACCTCTTTCATTGTACTTGTGGTAGCAAGTACGTGAACCGAACTGCTAGAAGGCTGTCAAACAGGATTTCAGGACCCATTCCACGTAAAATGGTAATGAATGGTCCAAAGCTACCGGCTAGATTTATTGCTCAGAACAACCTAGACTGCTTCATATGTCCAAATCCCCGCGAATCGTTTAGGATAATTCGCCGACGGAGCAATATTCGCCAACTTCATCAATTCGGCGGCTGAAATCCAATTTGCGCAAGCAGACTGAGTTTATGATCAGCTCCATTGCCTTTGTAAGGTTTTTAAACGTTGACTCTTCTTACACACATTACGATTATTCCACGAACTGTATGTTGCTAGCTGATGATAAACCCGGATTATCTGGATTCAATGTATCCTGTTGAAACATTTGTCCTTCTTGCTATCTTGTAATGTGTCAAAGGGAAATCTCGCATAAAACTTGTTAGATCTGTGGAATCCTTTCCATCAGTATATTAAATCACCAGATTTCTACGTTCGCACTATTACACATCTCGGAGTTTTCCTTGCTTGCCCATTCCTTGGATGAATGTTCTTGGTCCGCCTGTTGTTCCGCATCGCTCATTGCTTCTACTTCTCCCCAAGCTTATTTGCTAATTTTTTGGATAGCTAAAAGCGAGTCAACTGATTATTTTTATTTATACAGGTGCGCATAGTACTTGACCCATAATGTTCCATGCTTCATCGATTTGACCATGCACAGTCTATTAGGTAGTAAAATGATCAGTTGCCTTTGACACTCTTTCTTTCACAATCCTTGTTTTCCTCAGAATCTTCCTCGACCAGGGCGCCCTCCGTCGTTTGTCCAGCCCCTCGCTTCACAGACCACTGCCTGCTGTTATCTGATCACCTTCTTCGTACGTGCTCAGCAAATCTGTTTACTCTGCTTTTTATACTCAACGCGCACAGTCAACGTTTGCCTTCATTCAATCCTAGTGTTTCTGATTTGTTTAGGTTATTTTCTTGCAATTTCGGCTGTGCACACAAAAATCCCGTTTGTCCTACAAAAGTGGGCAAAGCAACTGCTTTCCATCCCTCTTTTTCGTCGCTCTCAACAGACCCCGGAAGATTCCTTGTTATCTATCTTGTCAAAACATAGTGCGGATGTTCGACATCGTGCTATCTTGTCTTCCTTTCTTGATCCAAGTTAAGTCAAGTCAAAGCTTGCCTTATGCATCCAACTGGGAACATTTCCAGCACTTTACACTAGCATTACAGACGTAATGAGGTTCAACATTGGTTTAAACTTGCAAGCAAAGCGTGAAGAGAAAATTTGCTTGTTTGTCATCCAAGTATGCGCTGATGCGTTGTGTTGAGAACTTTCTTAGAGTTTATGAGAAGATCAGTTAACTACGGTCAGATAGATTATGGGAAGGTTTCATGCGAGAAAACAGAACCCTAGATTTGAAGCGCGTAGACAAAGGGACTATGTAAACTTTTCCAATGACAGCAGAACGAACCATTAAAATACAATGGCTTACATTCATTCAAATGTCAGCTGGCTATGACTGGAATAGCTGAACAGCATGGATAGCGAGTTACACCAAGTTCGGTTGATTTACGGCAGTTCCTTGCTCTGACCAGAAATAAGAGAGCTAGTGTAATGAAATGGCACATATCCAATATATTTACGTCTGAGAGTGATTCACTTGGTACAGCGTATTTGCAGATTTTCTATACCGGTCCGGCAAAATGTTTTTCTTTGTGCCCCACGTCAGCTGCCAGCAGCATGTTTCGCGCCAGATATATCTTCAAAACGTCGCTCGTCTAGATGTTTCTTCAAATCTGGGATAAGATACTAGTCGGACTGGGCCAGATCAAGTTAGTAAGGGGTGGTGAACCATTTGAAAACCTGTGGTGTTCAATTTGGCGACCACAACATTGGACGTGTGCTGCTGTCCAGGAATAGGGTGTCCTTTGTTAGTTTTTCACCGTGTTTCCTCTTAATCGCCTTGTTCAGCTGGTCCAGGGGGTTGCACAATTCTTTCCGGAGATATAGATCGCTGAAGATGTGGTCCACGAACAGAATACCGTCTTTGTCCCGGTAAACGGACTCCATACCCTTTGGTTGAGCTTTGGATGCGGAACTTCGACGTTGGGGTCCCATTGTGGCGCCATTCCTATGTTCCTTGGATTTTTGATCATACATATAAAACCAGGTTTCATACACATTCAGCAACCCCATCAAAAAGTCTTGTGCAGCTTAATAATAGACCAAAATGTTTTCCTATGATTCAACTCGTTTCTGTTTATGATCACTGATCAGGTATTTTGACACCCAGCTTGCTGAAAGCATGTCCCGTACAGTGGAGATAAACTCAATACACTCCAGTGAGGTGTCCAGTATCTGTTAAACAGTCGCATAGCTTGTGCATTCTTCTCCGTCGAAGCTTTCTTCTTTTACCTCTTCACCCAAAGAAGCCATCTTGCATTCATTCGATTAGGATTAACTTCCCTTATTCAATGGAAACCATTTTATGGAACTGTTCCCTACGGATCCTGACTCCTAGCTGTTTTAGCACCTCTCGTGCTGATATTCACGCATGCAAATTTATTGCTCTTTAACTACTTCACAGCTGCGAAAGTGCATTCCATATAGGGTTATCCGCGCACTCAGGTGATCTCCTAACTACTTCTACAGGACAATTTTTTAGGAGGCTATGGCTAAATTCGTGGCTTTCGATTACGTTCGCGCATCGCTGACATCCACCTACTACAAGACATGTTGAAGAGCCTATCGCTACGCGAACCCTTGCCTAGCGATGAAACAGCCAAACTGCATATGCATCATTCCGGTGACAAAACCTACTACAATAATCGAGGGCCTACGCGCTAGTGTGATAAAGAACTTCAGGATTACACCATCTACCTCACGTTACTGGAGAGGTGCAGCGTTCAGTTTGAACGACAGTCCTCACCGAACATGCTTCCACTTAGCGGTATTTGTAGCGGGCCAAAGTGCCCTCAGGTGTTAAGGACAGGACCGGTCTGCTCTAACTGTGCCATAGCATTCCATCCCAACTGTGCTGGTGTAAGTCTACTATGATCAAAGAGGCGTCATAATGTTACCCATCCGTTCTGTTTTTGTCAATTAGGCAGAGCTATTCCAATTGTTAATTGTGTAGTTGTGCTCATGCAAAAATGTAAAAGAACTGACTGAGACGATTGTGTAGGTTTCGAGACTCGGTACTTCATCATTGGAATTGCAAACCGATGCTGTTCCTCGGTAACACCCTCTGAGTTCCGTCCTTAGGTCAAAGAGTGAAGCCCGTTTTGATAACCGCATCTGCGCCACTTACTCTAACACATCCTAACCCCCTAATCGGGCATGTCACCTTCAAGGTGGCTGCTACTACCCCATTCACGTGGATTGCAACCTACCATTTATTTATGGCCCCGGCAGCTCAGAGCAAAACGGTTAACGTACGCACTGACTGCTTTTACAAAACCCTGGGAGTAACACACTGGTGTCCTCCTTTTGTACGGATCACATGCTGTGCGACGCAGCTTTCCCCGTCGCCACCGGTGTTGCATCCTAAACAGTCCAGATTACTAACAATTCCAATATGGACATTCGATGGACAGAACCACTGTATGTTAGCTCTCGTTTGCACTAACGTTCCCAAACTCAACTCAGGTACAATAAAAAGCAGGTTGCTAAATGTCCACCACCAGTGGAGTTCCATCTGCGACGCGATTGGTATTCACGTTTAGCCCATTATTCTGCGACGCATAGCGCGTCAAACAACTGCAATGCATTTTGGTGAACCTCGAATTCTTCGTGTGACTCTGAACTCAGCAACTGAGATAGGGGTTTTCTTACGCTGCCGAAGGCGCGAGTTCGGGCCTTCGTAGAGGTGGGGCGACCCTCGCGGAATCCTCACCTGTCGCGCCACTGGTGGTATTTGCGCTGCAGCGAAGCGTCGATACTGCGTCCCGGTGTATTGTTGCTGCTTTCTTTTTTTATATTCAGCACTTCGTCTTCTTGGCTCGCCAAATGGGGTGCGCATATTTCCTGATTTTCATTGAGAAGGTCGCCCAAAGGAAGCGGGCATCCGAAGTGGCCTTCCCGAAAGCGATAGCATGGAAACCATATTTGTTCATGGTGTTCCCGAGCACCCGGATTCCCCTGATCGCGAAGCGCAAACATGCCCGAGAGCAGTGATGCTACCTCAACGAAGCATTCCCTCTAGTTGATGTTATCACAAAATCGTTGATAAGTATTCCTTTATCACCTAACTATAAAAAGCCACTTATGTCCGTTTAACAACACCGTGACGTGGCGGATGTGACTAGCTACAAACTAAAGTCACTGCCCTGTGGATATCCTGATAATGCAATCCAACGCACGGACATCGTTCGTTTATTCTCACATTCCTGATCAATTCAAACAGCCAAAAAGGCAGCAACATACAAGCTACACAGATACATAGATAACAACTACAAATGTATGTACACCCATACACATGGTTGGCGGCAACGGGTTTCGGATTTGCCTCTCACTGTGGCCAGCCACAGGACGCCAGCGCCTACAAAGGGACCATGGATGGCTTGCGCTGCACTATCCACAGCTCCATCCACACACCCCATATCCAGTGTAAACCCAAAGGAACAAGACCGGGAGGCATACGAATGGAAGCCACGTTTCCTCAACGGAGCCGGCTCACACTCCTTCACAAGCAAACACAAGCACGCTGTATTTAGAAATCTAGCGCACACAAGGCGGTGGCTGGACCGTAGTCCGCTCCACACTGAGTGCATGCAACCACTCTTCGAGCTTAGCATGACCACAAGGACCGTGCACCCAGTACCCTCCAGCAACGACCAACATTCTGCTGGAGCCAGTATGGACGAGGTAGTGGGTAATAGACAGGTAGGCACCTTGTCAACATGCACATCAAGCGCAACCACATCTGGGATATCAATCAACGGCCAATCATTCGAAATGCCCATATCAACTAAAATATATCGATTAAAGTCAACGTATATGACGACATAGATACTCGCTAAATGAACATATGGAGGAAATTGGATATAAGTGAATTCGCGATAAGTACAAAATGCTCGAGTTGTTTAAGAAAATACCACGTTATAAAGTTACGCAACTTTACCACAGTTAGCGTGAGCGACGTGTGCAACTTAGGAGAAGATTATCAGGTACGCAGAACAAACCAAATAAAGTGGAATGAATTTCATCCAACTTAAAAATCCACATACATTCACTGTTATATACAACATGTATTTTTGTGCATTCTTTATCGCTCTTTGCTAACTTCATATGATCATGCCTGTAACGATGTGCCTCGCGTTGACGGGAATAAAAAGTTTATTTACAAAGCATGCGTTTCAAGACTGACGGTCGCATCATTGTGTGCTACAAGTGCTTTTGCTTCTTCTCCGTAACATTTTGTCTGGGTTTACACTTTCTTCTCGATTTGACGAGATGTCTATTGAAAACGTCTTCCCTGGAGTAATTTTAGTGGACTTTCTACCTGATTTGCACATCTGGACAATTATTTCGCCCTTACCCATGCGCACAATTTCACGCTGTCGTAATCACCTACCCATTTTTCGGACGCTTTCGATAGAGTAGTTTCCCAGCTTTCCACAGAGCTTTTATTCGCCTTATTTCATCGCCGTGTATGGCAGTTGCAGAGTGAACTACGTTTCCATTTTAAACCATTATCAGTCAATCAAAAGTACACTTTTGCCCCTTCTCATTGTAGTTGATGTGATCATTCATTCTGCCAGGCAAGACACTGACCTACGCTAGTCGCCTTACCCGCGCTCACAGGATGCGCGGAGTAACACACATAGCCCAATGAGTCAGTCACCTGATATTTATCTGGTGCTCGGCGACAGAACGTTAAGCAATCACGAGACTCCACTAACCCGCAAACCAAAAGGCGGCCATTCCCTCATCATGGCTCCAATACACGTAAACCGAAAGGAAGTCCTTTGCGCTAATCAAGCATGTGGTATGCTAATAAAAGTAAAACTGATATGTTCCCATTGTACTAGCCTTTACTATCTGAAGTGCGGCAGTATCTGTCGAACCGAAATAAAGAACTATAACGACGTGCCGGGCTTACTTTGTTTCTCTCTTAGATGTACGACAGCTTCAGTTGTGACAGGTCTACAATCATTAGCACAAACTTACGACAGCTTAGTCGCCAAAACTGAACTTCGCCTTGATGCGAATATCAGTTCGCTTTGGCCAACCATAGTACAGCTTGTCCGTCTCCTCCGCTTCTTATCTCGAAATTGCGAGCTAGTGCCAAGCATTCACACGGTCTTGCAGTACCAGTAACCTTGGGAACCACGAACCGGCTCTTCATCGCGTACGATCGAAGCATGCCCGGCTCCACCGCCCACATGCTCTTGTTTAATGCATCCGCTGATACAACATCGGTAACGCCTACACTTCCTATTAGCCGACCAAAACCGAAACGCTCAAAGACAGATCTTCTTATGCAGCCGTTGCTACTCAATCTATCCAAAATGCGACTCATTTGCCTCACTATCTGCAGTCACAACACGAGTCAAGCACCAAGGTGTAACGTGTAGATAAGTTACCAATGCCCTCGCTAGCTGTGCCTCCCACAACGTAGAAGACCAGGCGGAACTACGGTGCCCTGCCACTTGTATGCACCAATTTTCATGAATCCAGGGTGGATTCCGTAATAGGTAGACAGCAGTATTATTTGAAACGGTATTTCCTTTGTGATAAAATCGGAATTCGGACCAGGCTGATTAACTTATTCCGCATCACTAGACATCCACTCTCGATGCACTGAGGTGAGTCCCGGCTAATAAGATAAACTTTGATATCCATCGTTGATGTCGAGACAGTGCTTTTGCCAGCATATCGACTGTGGCCTGAAGAGAGGGGGACACGTATTTCCGGATGTTCCATGAAGCGAACGCCAGTGGGAGAATAATTGTTCTGTCGACTACCATACGGAGGTAGCAGACGAATCATATTCGTTCATGACGTGACGGAGCTGGGTGCAGCTACTGGTGACGAAACCGATGCTCGTGACTTGATAGAATGTCGGGACATCCGTGAAGTTCTCTGTGCTACTGACTTCATACTTCAATCGAATTCAAGGCTACCCATGTTGCCACACAACCACGGCTATGGACTGTGAATGCTGAAGTAAATAAATAAATAGACTGTATATTCCTCGACGATACGTGAAGCTGTTCCCTAGAAGGAACAGATCATGGTACATCCTTTCCATGCTATTGCATTAATAATTTTTCAAAGGTAAACATGGGTGCAATTTAGAAGTTAGTTAGCACACTAGAATCATAATCGTTCTGCTATTTTTTCCCGTCGTTGAACAAGGGTTCTTCACCATCAGATGACAGATTTTCGGGCCGAGAAAAAATTTATTGGAACGAAAGGGGCTGTGAGCCAAAATATCATATGTATGTGTTTCGAAAATTTATTCAGGCACCATCGATACCGATTTCGAAAGCATTATCTAGGGATTATGATGTCCCGAACATATTAATCACCTTTTTCCGGTTAACTGCCTACTAATCGCAAGATTAAAATTTCAAAGTGTGTAGCGTGTTCTGAAATCTCTGGGTGGTTTATTCCAAATCTTTCAGTAGTGAACTAGAAAGAAACGTTCTATGATTCTTGTAGTAAATTTTGGACTCCTGACCTTTACCTCTTTCTTACGGATTGGATATCTGCTGTTTAAAGATATGTGAACACCGCTATCAAGACTGCGAAGTTGACAGCTTATGCTTCTGTAAAGAAAACAGGTTCAGCTTCATTCACCGAAGCCAAACTGGGTCAAATTTAAGTTTACCACATTACTGTCATATTTGAGGAATACCCATATATACATTCACAATCTGTTAATAGACATTGTGCCACCAGAACTATTGCAGACAAAGTAGAGAAGATAGAAACACGAACTGCGATTTAAAAAAATGGAAAACGATTTATTTGGTTTTACACACGCCATTTTGAATTTTTTGTTTATGTTTTCTTGAATTAATAGAGGGGGGATAAAGTGGCAGAACAACATTGACGCCACTGATGTCTGTTGCGGGCCATAACATCCAATGTTTCCAACCACTGAGATTCAGCATCTCGTGGTCCCCAACCTGGGAGACGGACTGGCCCGACTGCCGCCAAAATTGAACTTGCCTTCTTCATGCTCCTTCTCCACGTCATCGGCTGTCCACCGCGGCACTTTTTCTAATCCCTCCCTGGGAGCGCAAATAGTGCTCGACGTGGAAGGCGATGGGCTAGCATGCGCAAAACATGCCCGGTACAACGCATGCGATGTCGGAGAATAACGTTCTGAAGACTGGCACTACTCGCTCCAAGCACTCAGTCTCGCACCTCTGCGTTGCTTACGTGGGGTTGCCACCACACCCGAACAATCCTTCGTAGACAGCGATTGTCAACGACTGACAGCCGTTTCATGTCTTCCGAGCGAATAGGCCAAATCTCACAGCTGTACCAGAATACTTCACGGACAGAAGCATTGTACACCCTGCCCTTGAGCTTAAGACTGACATCAGGACAACGCCATAGGTGCCTCAATTTAATGAGTGCAAGACGGGCCTTTGCAATCCGTTGTGAGACTTCATCTCCAACACCGCCACCAACCGTGACGCAACTCCCTAGGTACGTAAAGCAAGGAACTTGCTCCAGAACATGTCCAGCAATGGTGAGCGCGGGTCCAAGCACCTGTCAGTCCTGGAGCGGCGTTTTAAATTTTCCCGGAGTAAAGCATAAGCCGTACTTAGACGCCTCCATCACTGAGCGATCCAAAGCGCTCTGAACGCTTTGTGGGTCGTCCCCCAGCAAGGCGATATCATCGGTGTAGTCCAAGTCCGTGACTCTGTCTCCAGGGAGGAGCTTAACACAGCAGTTCTAGACACCTTCCAGTGCTCTTTGGACAACGTCTTGGTTGGCGAAATGGAAGAGGAAAGGTGAAATAGGGTAACCTTGGCGTACACCGCTGATCACAGCAAATGAAGAAGAGAGCTTGCCGTAAGCCCTGACTTTGATCGACGTGTGACTGTGAAGTTCTTTCAGGATGGTTACAAACTTGTCGGGCACACCTTTCTTCAGTAAACAGTTCCACAACGCAGATCTATCTGCTAAACCAAATGACGTCCGGATGTGCAAAAACACTACGATTGTTGACCGCCAGTGGATGTGATGAATTTCGAGAAATTGCCGACACGTGAAGATTTGGTCGATGCGGAAGTGTGTGTGTATTGGTCTGTCTCGTACGGCTTTTTATATACTCCTATTTGAATTGATCCGTCTTCTCGTCGCTTTAAGTTTACATCCAAGAAGTGCATTTGGTTGTCAATTTCTTCTTCAGCTGTTAATGTGGCGTTGGGATGTGCCTTGTTAAGATTCTCGACGACATACTGCAAGTTGTTCGTCTGCTCACTTATACAGAATATGTCGTCAACAAAACGTCGGTAGAAACGTAGGCCCGAGATGACCGATTTTAATGGGTCATCCTCTAACATTCCCATATATATATATATATATATATATATATATATATATATATATCAGCCAATAATGGTCCGAGAGGTGATCCCACCGCTACCCTACCTACTTGTCTGTACAATTCATTGTTGAATTGGAATTGGATAAGTGCATCTGAGTAATAGCTGCTTTAAGTGGACAGTTGGTATTTCGATCTTTATCTGTGCTGCTCAAGGTAAGTACAAAGAAAGTTGACTGTTTCTAGAAGTGGGACATTCGTGAACAGAGATACGACGTCCAGAGAAAACATTCGATAGCCTAAGATGTTCATAGTTTTAACGTTTTCCACAAATTGGAAAGTGTCCGTAAGTTGATGTGAGGCTATCATCCTCTTAATAGGATCCAAAATAGACTTTAACCATTTTGCGATGCTGTGAAATGGCTAGCTTCTCATCCAATATCGGTCGCAATAATGTACCCGGCTTGTATATTATTGGGAGACCGTAAAGTCTAGGAATTATGGAGCCGGTAGGTCTTATCCTTTCATATCTTTCTTTTGTTATATGGCCATCAGTGACCAGTGATTTCAAACACCTTGTCAGTTGTGCTTCTGTGTAATCTGTTGTGTCCTTCTCTCGTTCACATCGTACAAATTTGGAGGAGTCCTAGAGCATAAGCTTCATTTTTTGTATGTATTTTGCGCAGCTGACATTCACGGCGTAACGCACTTCCTTCGGAACTAAGCTTGAAGATACCAGTTAGAGAACCGCATCCACCCGCTGTCATGGAGTTAGGGACTTCGGCCGAGGCTCAACACAACCACAACAGTCATTCACAAATCTGTGTACTCAGACCAGTAGCTGTCGAGAAAGCTATTGATGGACTACGTACGGCATGTGCAGGTGGGACCAGAAACTGATTACATGATAAATCAGGAGTACTGCCACATGCTTCTCACTGGCGACTTCAGTATCCATGCCCTGGAATCCTAAACCACCCCTGGAAAAAAGCTCAGAGCAGAACTACAAGATCTTGTCTCCAGTTTCCTGTTCTACGGTCACATCAACACCCACTAGGTTAGGTGAGACAGATAGATCGCCTATACTTGACCGGGTATTCACTAACGAAGAACTCATGATTGAGAAGATGACCTTCAAAGTCCCTTTTGGTCTCAGTTATCATGTAGACATATGCAGAATATTCTGCGGAGGTTGCCGCCGCAATGAGAACGATTATACGCAACGACATATTAGATCGACTAAGTGAGACGGCCAATTTTACTTTTTGGCAGATATGACACTGCAAGCGCATGGAAACAGTTCATCAGGCAGTGTAACACTCTGTTACGGAAGTATCAGAATCTATTTCAAATTCAGAAGGGACAGGGAAAGTGGGAACATCCAGTGTATGTCTCATTGTTACAGCGTCGTTGATCCAGGGTAGAGTTCGACGAATCGATTCGAGAGAGTCAAATCGGCACGCGCACGTTATGGTCAACCGATCAATACCCACGTGTCCTGCACTAGCGGTTCCCATTGTGTCGAGCACGTGAAGTATAACAAAATATAAAATAACTACAAAGAAAGAAAAGAACCAAGACATAGCTGAAGAAGAGTGGGACCGAAGAAAAATTAATAGAGAGCGGAAACTAGACAACGGAGATCAAGTGGGAAAAGTCGGTTGAATAGCTCTGATAGAAGTTCAGAATTGTAGCTGAAAGTTTATAGCTGCAAACCAAGTGCATCAAAACGATATTTGGATTTTCTTACCGTGGGCACAAATACAATCGTTTCAGGCAGGACGTTCCAATCGTCGATTACTCTACGTGGTAACCGGGTGTCAGCTCTTACCCAATCAGATCGACGCTTGTGAAGCTTCCTTAGGTGACCACGTAGGTTTGCATTGTAGATGAGACGAAAAAATGATGCGAAAAATTGAGACGAATCCGAGCCTATTTGACCCTTCAATATGCGGTATGTGAGGATCAGTTCGCCCGAGAAACGTCTCATTTGTACGAAGCAAGACACGCAAGTGTATAGCTGTGCGAAACTCGGATTGGCATGTGTCTAAAGGATTTCCGTGACCACCGAGACCTGAATCGCCCATGTGCGGATAAAATGGCTTCGCATTAAAAGTTGGCAATGCATATGTCTCAAATCACAAGCGGCTGTGTGACAGTTGGACGAGAAGGCTGAGAGCCGACGCTCGCGCGTTTATCACCAAGCGTGCTTGGGAAGGACTCTACGAGCATGTTACCAGAGCCCAGCCGAAATCTGATCAGACACCAGGCGTGTTGCCAAGGCCAGACCGGAAGCTGATGAAATCACGCGTCAGACATCACGTGCGTTGCCATGCGCCGGGTAGGCGAACGAAGACTGTAGTACCCGAGCAACACGGTGAATCGGACAGATGCAGCGGACAAGTAGGTGTGCAGCGTGGGCTTAGAGCCAAATCCGCCTGGTGATAGTGACATATAAATATGACCGTTCTTTGCCTTAATACAACTCTGGTCTGCTGAGTAGTCTTCTGTCTTCGTTCCGGTCGGGTTTGCCAAGGCGAAAATCAGAGCACGCGTGAAGGCGCAGATTTAGCAACAGGCGTGAATCAACCAGGCGAGAGCGAGCAGGCCGCGCAGCGTTACAACAGTGGCGACGCGAGTACGACCGAACCCATGCATGGCAATTAGCTTTGAACAATTGCAGATGCTGTTGCAGCAACAACAGGCGCAGTTTGAAGCATCCCAAACCAAACTGATCGAGATGTTAACTCAGAAGATGACAGTGCAGTCAAGCCCAGGGTTAGCGACAAGTGAAGGTGCCCCGTCACCAGAAACCCTGACTCAGCAGATCAGTGAGTTTCATTATGACGCTGATGCTGGCATAACATTTGTTTCGTGGTTCCACAAGTATGAAGATATGTTCCGGGTTGATTTTGCTAACCTTACAGCAGAAAAGAAGATTCGACTAATGTTGCGGAAGCTGGGTGCTGCCGAACACGAGAAGTTCACCAATTTTATCTTACCCAAAAAGAGTACCGATTTGTCCTTCGACGAAGTGGTTGCAGTCCTGTCGCAGATTTTCGGAGAACAGACTTCTTTGTTCAACATCCGGTACAAGTGTCTGACAATAACCAAAAAAGAAGACGAAGACTGGGTCGACTATTCCAGCCGGGTGAATCGAGAGTGCGAACGGTCACAACTACACAAGATGACAAGTGATCAGTTTAAATGCCTCATATACGTCTGTGGCCTACAAGCATCCAAAGACGCCGACATTCGAACACGAATACTGAACAAAATTGAGCAGAATCCGGATGTCACGTTGCAGCAAGTGACCGGTGAGTGCCAACGCATGACGAATCTGCAACACGATACTGCAATGATCCAGCAGTTGTCCAAGCAGAGCGAGCAAGATTTTGTCTGTGCAGTCAGCCGTACTCCCCGAAAAGAAGCTTCCCACGTGAGTTCAACGCATTCTAAACCTCCCACTGCATGCTGGTTTTGTAGAGAGTGGCATTTTGCCCGCGAGTGTCCATTCAAAACTCACACTTGCAACCGTTGCGGCAGAAAAGGGCATAAGGAGTCGTGTTGCCTGGCGACTCGTCCAATTCTGACCAAGAAGATGCGTAACAATGCCAGACCGATCCGGCGCCTCAATTTGACCAGATCTATCACCGCAACATTCAAGGTTGACGGGGCCAGCAAGCGCAAATACACAATTGTGAAAATCAACGGCTTCCAAGTCAAGTTACAAATTGACACGGCTTCTGATATCACCCTGATATCTCGAGACACTTGGTGCATGCTGGGGCGACCAACACTCATACAATCGGACCACACGGCACGGAATGCTTCAGGAGGTATGTTGAAATTGCTGGGTGAACTGAATTGTCAGGTAAACTTTCGCGATAAACAAATCCAGACGACATGTTTCGTGACAGACCAGCCGGGGTTAGATTTGTTGGGGCTCGACTGGATGGATGAACTGAAACTGCTTGATCAATCAGTGAACAGTATATGTCAGCCACCGCAAGTCAATCTGCTGTCACAACCGTCACCTTCAAGCCCGATGTTCCAAAGTCAGATTGCCGAGATAAAACGACGTCACGATGCATTGTTTCAACCTGGTCTCGGATGCTGCAACATAGCTACTGCCTCATTGAACCTTAAACCAGACGCCAAGCCAGTCTTTAGACCGAAACGCCCGGTGCCCTACGCAACCCAGTCTTTAGTGGAAGCCGAGTTAAATCGACTACAATCTGAAGGGATAATCGAACGAGTTCACTATTCCGAATGGGCAGCACCTATCGTGGTGGTAAAGAAAGGAAACGGTAAAGTCCGTATTTGTGCTGATTTCTCGACAGGTTTGAATTCTGTGTTGGAAGATCATCAGTATCCCCTGCCGGTACCAGAAGACTTGTTCAGCAAACTCAATGGGGGGGAAATGTTTCGCAAAACTTGACCTAGCTGATGCGTATTTGCAAATTCCAGTTGCCCATCAGTGCAGAACATTGCTGACAGTAAATACCCACCTCGGACTTTTTCAGTACAACCGGCTGCCGTTTGGAGTGAAAACCGCACCGGCCATTTTTCAACAAATAATGGATACCCTGCTGAGCGATATCCCAAATACAGCAGTATACCTGGACGACGCGCTGATTATGGGCTCAGATCCGCAAGACTTGATACAGACACTGGAGAGAGTGCTTTCGCGTCTTCAGGAAGCTGGATTCCGATTACGGGCTGAAAAATGTGAGTTCCTATTAGAAAGTGTCAAATTTCTTGGGTTCATCATCGACAAACATGGCCGGCGCCCGGATCCCGCCAATATTGAAGCCATCAAAAAGATGAAGCCACCAGAAGACATTGCAGAGCTCCGCTCTTTTCTTGGGCTCGTTAGCCATTACAGTGCTTTCCTACCAAGCCTTCACCAAACCAGAGGACCGCTGAACCAGCTACTGATAAAAGACAAGGATTGGAAATGGACGAAGGTGTGCCAGCAGTCTTTTGATGCAGTCAAAGAAGCTCTCACTTCCGATCTACTCTTGACTCACTTCAATCCGAATTTCAAAATTGTCGTTGCTACGGATGCTTCAAATTATGGTGTCGGTGCAGTTATTTCCCACGTTTTTCCGCATGGAGGAGAGAAGGCTATCGCGCACCCAGCACGGTCACTAACGCCAGCTGAAAAGAACTATAGCCAGATAGAGAAGGAAGCGCTCGCGATTGTTTTCGCAATGAAACGGTTCCATAAGATGCTGTATGGCAGACATTTCACGCTCCTGACTGACCACAAGCCTCTTCTATCGATATTCGGTTCAAAGAAAGGAATTCCAGTTTTTACGGCAAACCGATTGCGACGATGGGCGACCATACTACTGGCCTACGACTTCAGTATACAGTATAAACCGACGCAACTAATCGGTCAAGCGGATGCCCTGTCTCGTCTCATCAGTTCACACCCAAAGGAGAATGATGATTGTGTGATTGCAGCTATCAGTTTCGAAGCAGAAGTCCAACGAATCCTGGCTGATAATGTGAGAAGACTACCAGTAACAGCCGACACTATTCGTATGGAGACATCACGGGACAGAATCTTGAAGAAAGCGATGCACTGTGTACGAACATATTGGCCAAATGGAGGCATACCTCTGGAGTTGCGGCCGTTTTACCATCGACGTGCATCCCTATCAGCCGTGGACAATTATCTGATGTTTGGAGATCGAGTGGTGGTGCCAAGGAAATTGTAGAGGCAAATATTGCAGCAGTTCCACACGGGGCACCCTGGTACCAGCCGCATGAAAGCCTTGGCACGCAGCTTTGTTTACTGGCCAGAAATGGATTCGGAAATTGAAAAATTCTGCCAACAGTGTGAATCTTGTCAACTTGCAGCGAAGGCTCCTCCCAAGTGTCAGTGGCAACCTTGGCCTAAGGCAGAGAAACCGTGGCAACGAATACACGTAGACTATGCAGGACCGATCAATGGCCAATCCTATCTCGTTTTGGTTGACTCATTCACCAAGTGGCCTGATGTGATTCCGGTAAACAATCCGACTGCACAGCACACTATCAACGAGCTGGAGAAGCTGTTCCGATACTTCGGCCTGCCAGAGGTGTTAGTGACAGACAACGGAACACAGTTTACCTCGACTTCCTTTCGCGAGTGGTGCAAAGAAAAGGGAATTCATCAGATGTTCTCACCACCATATCATCCTCAATCAAACGGACAGGCGGAAAGGTTTGTGGACACGTTCAAACGTGCACTCTGTAAAGCAGGGCAAAAAAGGGCTTCACAGGATGCAATTCAAGCTTTTCTATGCATGTATCGGAACGCTCCGAATCCAAACTCCCCTGATGGGAAAGCCCCCACAGAAGTACTATTTGGAAGAAAGATCCGGACGTTGTTTGATAATCTTTTACCAAGAAGAATAGAAAAGCACGGCAACAGTCACCAGGAGGAAGATTGGAAGATCAAGCTCCGTAACTTCAATGTTGGTGACATGGTCTACGTCCGGGATTTTCGAAGGCTGAAGGGGTGGTCTAGTGGAACGGTTATCGGAAGGAAAGGCAGAGTTATCTACGAGGTGATGGTTGGACATGAGAGATGGATTAGGCACATCAATCAGCTGAGACCGAATCATGGCAAAACCCAAGGTCCTCAGGAACCACCAGCTTTACATTGGGACATCCTACTAGACACGTTCGGGTTGGAAGCTGAATGTCAGCAACCAGGTGAGACGAAACAAATGCCGCAGAAATCAGATGCACCATGCAGGCCGGCGCGGAAGCGGAGAAGGCCACAACGGCTGCAAATCAATCCCCGGGCGAAAAGCTACGAACACACTCAGGTTCGAAGAGTGTGCAGGCTGACTCAATTCGGAAGGGGAGGTGACAGTTGGACGAGAAGGCTGAGAGCCGACGCTCGCGCGTTTATCACCAAGCGTGCTTGGGAAGGACTCTACGAGCATGTTACCAGGGCCCAGCCGAAATCTGATCAGACACCAGGCGTGTTGCCAAGGCCAGACCGGAAGCTGATGAAATCACGCGTCAGACATCACGTGCGTTGCCATGCGCCGGGTAGGCGAACGAAGACTGTAGTACCCGAGCAACACGGTGAATCGGACAGATGCAGCGGACAAGTAGGTGTGCAGCGTGGGCTTAGAGCCAAATCCGCCTGGTGATAGTGACATATAAATATGACCGTTCTTTGCCTTAATACAACTCTGGTCTGCTGAGTAGTCTTCTGTCTTCGTTCCGGTCGGGTTTGCCAAGGCGAAAATCAGAGCACGCGTGAAGGCGCAGATTTAGCAACAGGCGTGAATCAACCAGGCGAGAGCGAGCAGGCCGCGCAGCGTTACAACACTGTGTGAACATCTTAACAGCCTACGTAATGTGAGGTGGGAAGTACTTCCTCTTCAAACAGCAGATCGAGTGACAAGGACTGCAAAGGATACGGCGAATACCCTGAGCCTACAATGTGCTCCAACCTTTCGGTGCGTTCACGGGCCAGCTAATATTTTGCTAAGTGTTTTCTCAACCCCAGAACTCACCCAATTATCATTCACGGCAGAACCTGCATTAAAACTGCTGTTGAGTACGCATAAGCACATCTCTCCTGGAATTAATGACATTCACACGAACTCACTTACGGCGGTAAGACAGAGCTTAGCTAAGTCGGCTCGATTCTTTCAGCACATGTGGAAACAGGATTACAAGTCCGGTTCACAAGTAAGGTAGTTGTTCCGATCCAGCCTACTATCATCCAGTTGTCGATGCGCTAACGGACTACTTCGAATAATTTACCTAAACTGCACAAGAACAGCATGGCTTTCAACAAAGTCCATAATGCACTGCATGTCTGCTAGCGCCATCCAGCTGAACCGACGCAGTGGATACTGACACATGATTTGTTGTAATTGATCTTGACTTCTCAAAGGCATTCGACCGCTTATGACATGGCGTACTTCTCTCCAAACGCTAGACATCTGATATTGGTGCTCCCATTCTAGAGTGGCTCAGCAACTTTCACTTAAACCAGCGTTTCGACGTAAGGATGAACAAGGAACAATGAACAATGATATATTACAGGTAAAAAAACGATCGTTTTACAAGTCCGGTAAGATTGTGGAAGTGAAAGTAAACATAAGTGTAAATCGTCAATTTCAGCGTCTAGCCATTCAGGTGCCCCTTATTCATACAAACATTTTAGAATGTGTATTGAATTGTTACTGTAGAGTCATATGAGAAAATAATATGGGAAGGTATGTCTCAAGAACAAAAGAAACAACAAGGCTTACTTGCGCGCCGCTTTCTTGGACTGAGATAATTGATGAATGCAGTTGTAATATATCCGAAACTATATTCCACAACAGCAGTGTGTAAGTAGTGAAGCACAAAATCTGAGAATGAGCACCGTTGACGTAGACATTTCTGATTATATAGAGTAATGTAAATGGATAATCGAATCATCCAGACGTCTTTTGAATACCGTTAGCGTGGGGGAAGAAACAACGTATGTGGGAAGAGCGTTCCAATGTTGACACACATGAAGGGAAACGAAATTCCGGCAGCATTCCAACCGGCTGTATCGTGTGTCCATCTTTAGATGGTGTCCTCTGAGTGTGGTATTGCTATTCAGCTTTAGTAGGTGACGACAAGAATGGTTTGGATTCCTCAGGATCATATAAGTCATTATCAAGTCGCCACGCAGGCGTCGATGTTGTCCACTGTAGACCCCGAGGGTTTTCAGCCTCAATCGGGAAGAGAGATGAAACAGGCCCTTTACGTTCTTGGTCGCCCTTCGTTATGACAGTTCATGGGTGTCAAGGTCTTGCTTTGGCCATGGCTGCCTAGCGTGGATGACGTACTCAAATTGAGACCGAATGTAAGCGTTGAACATCTGAGAAAAGAGGAAAGAATCGAAGCACCCGAATGCCGTCGGCAAAAGGCCAAGGTGTTGGTTAGCTTTTTTGGAGGCTTTCTCGGTCTGACAGGAACAGCCCAGATCTTCCTACACTATCACGCCTAGATCGCATTCCGTTAAAGTGCGCTGCAATATTTGATCCCCCAGTCTGTATTCGCAAGTGGCTTTATGGCATATGCTCAACACCTTGCACTTTGTAGCGTTGAACTGAAGCAGGTTCTGAGTCGACCATTCGTAGACCCTGTCAAGATCATCCTGAAGTGCTGCATTGTCGCTGGTTGTTCGATTGGGTCGCCATATCTTGAGATCATCAGCGAAAAGTAAGGAGTTGGAGGTGATTACTGTCGCGAGATCGTTAATGTAAATCAGGTATGGTCGTGGACCAAGTACTGAGCCGTGGGGCACTCCGCACTTAACGTCGATTGGGTCAGAGATGACGCCGCGAACTCTTACATTCCGATGTCGTTGAAGCAAGAAGTTACCTATCCAACCGAGGATTGGGTCACCAATTCCACAACACTGCAGCTTGTGAAGGAGGATACGGTGGTTCAGACGGTCGAAAGGATGCGGGAATCCTTTTCTGATCCAGTGCAAGTCGAATGCGGAGTAACATATGGATCGGTACTGTGGCCACTGCTATTTCTTATGTATATCCACGATATCGCACACATCGTCCCTTCGAACTACCTGCTCTATGTTGATGACATCAAATTTGTGGAGGGTTATCAATACACCAGTTGATACAAGGCTACTTCAAGCGTGTATGGATAGGGTTTACTAGTGCGTAATCCAGCATATACCGTGGTGTAATGTGGATAAAAGTGGTGTTGCGCTTATGGCACAAACTGTTATGATGCTGCAAACTGAGCAATCCTATTCTGACGCAACTGATCCGGGTGTATTGGTCCAGACCGACCTTGGATGTTCGAATCAGGCTGAAAAGTTTCAATAAGAGGCATACAAAACATGGACTCCCTGATGCTTACATTTGGACTATCCGACCTTTTGATATTTCCCCAGCTTCTCGGCTCAAAGATAGTTTCACCTGTGGAATACACAATATAGTTATGGCAGCCATAAAAGAGAGGTCTCATCGCCTTGGCGATACCTCAGCACCCGGCAATCAAGTATGTCAAATACCTGTACCAATTGCCGTATGAACAAATGCTTCCAGTGCTCGATGTCTTCAACGGATGATAGCAACAACAGCGCAAGGACCTTCTTTTGACTAACAGATTTTGCGAGATCCCAACCACATGTGCCGTCAGTTACTGTAGCTGAATCACAACAGTAATCCGAGAGGCCATCATCTCAAGATGGCAGAGCAGAAGAGTCCTTTTGGAATGCAGTCGGAATTTCTTTCTCGGACGTCATTGCTAGGCGTGGAATGCTCTTCAGTAATCTGTTATCTTTGCTCCCATGCTGGTGGAGTCCAAAGCCCGAATTGACCGTCACACTCTTCGCTGCACCATCTCACATGACTCATTGCCCATGGCCTAACACGAGTGCCTGTTAGAGCTTTCACTGTCGGTCGGCTCCCAGAATACTTCCTACCTTTTTCACCTCCTGTGTGTGCTTACCAGGAGGAGGCACGACTTGTACGAAACAATCATTTGTCGTCATTCGTTATGGACATGTTGTGGATTTACTATTTGTGATACATATACGGCAGTGAGTCCGCGGCGTGAACTTACTTTTGCTAGCGCCTTTCCCATATTTCGCAATATTTACCATGAGCATCCTACGGGACCTGTTAAGCTTGGGCCTTTTTGCTTGTAATAAGCGATTTTTCGATTGATTAAAATGGTGCTTCATTCCAGAGGAGTGAATGAAGTCCTATTTGTTAACTGGTTGAATTTCCACCCCAGGTTTCCAACGGAACTCCGGCTAAAGTTATCAGGCGCATGGCCACGAGTGGTCAGAAATTTGCTGGAGCTTGCAACCTACGTAAATCCTTTGTCTCCACAGCCTCGGGGAGTGACCGATATAACAGCACCCGCGACATGCAACAGGACAGAGCGAAGCACGGGAGCACATCATGATCTGGAACACCGTGAAACCATGCATTCTGACTGAAATTCATAAACCAACGACCTTTCAAAAAAACGATTACCAGCCCACCATCTGACGATCAGCTTCAAACAGAACACGGATTTGCCACCCAACCACAACATAATCATCATCACTACACAGCACATCCCTAGCATCCAAAACACTATAATGTTTGTACAGTAACGTCCAAGGCCTTCTTAGTAATTTTGCCAAATCTAGAGAGCGCCAAGACTCACAAACGCGGAATCTCATTATCATAACAGAGACCTGGTTAAGCCTTGAGATAACTGATTCTGCTATCAATTTACTCTGCATCTCACTGCCTCGGAACAATAGCACTAGAAAGCATGTTGGAGTGATCATTTATTACAAAGCTAACCTTCGATGTGAAGTTATTGATCACACAGAAATCCGCGCTACTGATTGACTTTGGTGCCGGCCATGGTTACGGAACAAGGAAGGACCCATAACTAGAATCAGTAGTTTACTGCCCCCGAACTCTACGTCGGAAATGGACTGAACAATGAATCATTTTTTGGGGGTTGCGCTAAACATGTTATCAGCTATATTCGCATCGCCGGTGACTAATGTGCACGACCTGTAACTAGCAGCAACCGAAAGTACGCTGTTTAAAACCTGTTTGCAAGACCTAATTTTCAGCTACTTTCTGTGAAACCACGTCACTATCCCAGATGTCCTACTGTCAAGAGACCGCCGATACTTGGTCCTGTGCTCACCACTAAAGAATTCATGGTCGATGGAGAAGTTGCAAAAACACCCTTGTGTTGCAGTGATCATGTTACTATAGTATTTGACTATATATACCACGCGGCATATCCTTCAGAAGATCACGATAAAGTGTATACTGTCACTCACTTTAACGTGTTATCCACGCTTGGTAATGAGACACATCTGAGCTTCCTAATTGAATAACCGTAGGAGTCGCCTGGGATACGTTCAGGAGGGGTTTAGCGCACTGATGGCGCACGCAATGGAACATAAATCCTTCCATCGCCAAAGCAAAATCAAGTTTAGCGAGTAGCCTATAGAGAGCCCGAACAGCGATTCCAAAAGACAGACCAGGTTGCAGGGAATCTTTTATGCGTACAGCAATAGGTTCCCTGTTGCATAGCTATAAAAACGACACCGTTGACGTTCTAGCTAGGGGAGCGCAAAAAGTACAGCACACAATGCACGCGCCCGTTACAACCGAAAGGAGCTCAACTCAAACATCGAACTCAGCAACCAGCTCAACATTCCGCACCGGTCGCCTAAATGTACAATGAAATAGTGATTTTGTTTATAATTTTACACAGACAAACTGGGGAATCTCCAGACTGCTGCACAAATCATTTCTAAGGAACAGAATGCGCAAACACATGTCCCTGAGAGATCTAGCATGGCGAGCTCACGAGGACAACCGAATGCCGCAATGTGGACTGCATACGTGGCGCAGCATGCCTTTTGTGTGAACTTCATTCCCGCGGACAAAGTGACGCATCGGCAGGATTTAATGAAGCGATTCTCTGCAGACCGTTAGTTCTTATACAGGCATTTCAATGACATACGTAACGTGCTGCGCCGAAACCCAGCACTGGTTACGACTAATGAGTATACGCGATCTGTAGTGGAAGTAGCCGATATTTGGTGGTTTAATTACTTCCATGCTTACCAACCTGTAACGAGCCCAAACATTCTCCTTGTTCCTATTACTTCACCGTCAGGTTGCACAATTTGTTATCCCTACATATCCAAAATTCTCCTAGGGTAGATAGCATTCGGACGAAAGCTTTGTTGTCAACAGCCAGCGATCTATCGGCACCACCGGCCATCTTCTATTAGCGTTGTGATACAGATGTTGAGCGCGTCAAGGTCATGCTACACTACCTAGCCCGCGGAGCTGCATTGTGCGCGCTAGTGCGTGAGTGTCCATCTCCGGACTAACCAGCAATGCTTATTGCTTGATTCAAAAGCGAGTGCTTAGCTAAAACATGTGAACTGCGTAAAACTAAACAGTTGATCTTGTACCCAGTGTGGACTGCCGATGTACTATTGCCATTGCTTCTACTAAACTTCCATTTGCAATACTGTGGTTCTGATTTCGGTTGAGTGTAACAATTTGGCGACTTAGGTTATCCTGATTGCTCATGGCAAATTCAATAATGGCACCCATCCCTTTTGGAATTCTTCTACTGAAAGGCCTACTGCGCAACAATGGTTGCAGTGGAAAACTACATTTACTAACTACGTTGATTTGCTTTTGCTCCTTGGCGGAAATTTCACGATTGATGATGCAGCGAAAATTAAATTACTACGCCACCATCTCGGCATCGAGGGCCAGCGACATTTCGACAGTTTACAATTACATACGAAGCGAGACCTAAAAACTGTGTTCTATTCCCTGAACTGAATATGGGGGGAAAAGCCCCATGTGTTTATTGCTCGGTATAAATTCAGCACCATGCGACAACAGCCAAAGGAGGTTATCTCTCATCATCTTACTGCTCTCCCTGACTGCACCTATGGTCAGATCCTTCCAGCCCAGTTCGAAGAAGCAATGCTGTTACAGGCATTAATCGTGGGTGTTTTCGATTAGAAGGCACGAGAACGTCTGCTCTCCGAAGATGAAACGCTACTGACGTGGAACAAAGCGTGATATAGTCCGACAGCGTGCAAACCTCGTCCAGGAACTAGCCGCATTTCCCCCTTCAAAGCAATCAATCTCACATGACGTGAACAAGGTCTACCAGACTAACGTGGACATGCCTTACCTCGCCCCGTACAGCGCAAGGAATTCCGTTGTTACCGTTGCGGGGAGAATCACTTGTCCACACATTCATTCTTTATGCAGATTTTGTGGAAAAATGGGTCATGTTCAGAAAGTGTGTCCGTCCAAGCGGAAATCACTCGTCCAGGAACAAGCTAAGGCTACAAACTACATTACTGATGAATTGCGCCAGAATTGGATGAACACCACAACCGTTTTTAATCGCACCATTTCAGCAGAAAAACCGTTTGTCGTATCCGTCCAAGTAAACAGACAACCGGTAGAGTTTGAAATTGATACCGGTTCCGCAGTCACTTTGATCCGACCAGACGCCTTATCCCAACTTCCAAAGCTGTGTCCACCGAACATACAGTTGCGATCTTACATTGGACAGATGGTGAATGTGTTTGGTACCTTCAAAGCACCCATTTCTTACCGTAATTCAACGAGTCATATGTGTGTGTACGTTTCTGGAGGACCGGGTCCGAACATCCAGGGCCGCGATGGAATTAAGCGCCTTCCTGGCATAATGTCGAACGTCAACCTGGTGAAAGACAATCCGCAGTTATCCGAGATCTTGCAGAAGCATGCAGTCTTATTTGATCAGTCGAGATCAGGACTTTTAAAGAATTACGGTGCACATCTGGTATTGAAACCACGGACAAAACCGCGGTTCTGGAAAGCTCGCACTGATCCCTTTGCCCTCCGTGATAAGGTCGAAAGTGAATTGCGCCGACTCCAGTTGGAAGGTACGATTGAACCCGTCCAGTATTCAGACTGGGCAGCCCCCATTTTGCCAGTATTGAAGAGCTATGGTACGATAATAATCTGCGGGGATTACAAGGTTACAATAAAGCAAGCGTTAGAATTAGACCGATATCCGCTACCAAAGATTGAAGACATTTACGGTTCCCTTTCCTGTTGTGATCTATTTACAAAACGAGATTTGAGTCATGCCTACCAACTAATTGAACTCGATGAGGAATCACGCACGTACACCACAATTAGTACTCAGCTCGGATTATTCCGCCATATACGCATGCCTTTGGAATAAGCTCGGCTCCATCTATTTTTCAACGTATTATTGACTCATTCGGGAAAGATATACCAAACACATATGCGTACTTAGTTGACATTTTAAATACTGGACGAACTAGCACTGAGCACTTACATACATTGGACGTCGTCCTGAAGCGATTATCGGATGCCGGTTTGGTACGAAAAAGAGAAAAGCGTGAGTTCCTTGTTCCGAGTGTACAGTATCTTGGTTGTCAGTTGTCACGTGAAGGATTGTGCCCACTGGAAGAAAAGACAAAGGCACTACTTGAGGCGCCAGCACCCAAAATGATCATGAATTGCGGTCGTTTCTCGGTGTTGTCACTCAGTTTTCCAGGTTTATACCATCGGCAGCAACTCATCTGCATCCGCTGCACCAGCTGCTACGTAAAAACCAAAGCTGGAATTGGAACAATACTCATGAAAATTCATTCAAAGCGGTCAAGAAGCTCTCAGCATCTTCAGAAATTCTTGTGCATCATGATCCGCAGCAGCCTGTTGGTCATTCTTGTGACGCCTCACCTTACGGTCTCGGAGCCGTTTTAATGCACAAATTACCGAATGGCTCTCAACGCCCCATTGCTTATACTTCAAGAGCCCTAAAACCAGCAGAACGGAACTACGCTCAACTTGATCGAGAGGCAGCCGCTGTCATCTTTGGCACCACTCGATTGCACCAATATTTACTCGGGCGACCTTTCATGATCCATACGGATCATAAACCTCTTGTTTTCCTCCTCAGCCACGAGAAAGGTATTCAACAAATGGCTCCACCTAGAATGGTACGTTGGTCGCCTATTCTTTCTGCGAATACCTAGGAAATTCAGTACGTTCCAGGTAAAGAGAATACCACCGCTGCTGTTCTTAGCCGGCTTCATTTACCAGAGGCACCATCGAAAGCATTTATCCCACAATAGCTCGTAAACCTGGTACAACATTTTAATGATTCCCCAGTCACATGTACAGACATACGTCAGGAAACTGACAGAGACTCTGTTCTCTCGTTGGTCAAACGCTATGTCCAAGTTGGGTGGCCGGACAACACCCCCAAAGAACTCATGCCCTTCCGTAACAGGATGTCTGAACTCAGCCTCCAGCATGGATGCTTGCTGTGGAGCGCACGAGTTATTGTCCACAAGAAATTTCGATCACGTATCCTTGACGAACTACATGATGCGCATTCAGGCGTCGCAAAAACGAAGTCGTTAGCTCGATTTTATGTGTGGTAGCCTGCATTAGACCGTGATATAATGGCGAAGGTTGGAAGTTGCAGACCTTGCCAGGAGACCCGAAACGCCGTTCCTCATGCACCAATGCAGCCTTGGAAGTGGCCAGAAACACCCTGGAAACGAGTCCACGTAGACTATTTCGGTCCCTACGAAGGTCGGATGATTTTGCTAATCGTCGATGCCCATTCTAAATTGATTGATGCCCATATTCTTGTTTCAGCAAATTCAGCTGGTACTATAGAAAAACTACGCACAACGTTCGCAACATTTGGCCTGCCCGAGACATCAGTATCTGACAATGGACCAGCATTCGCCAGTGTTGAGTTTTCTACCTTCCTCAACTCGAACGGCATTAAACACATAACAACTGCACCCTATTATCCTTCTTCTAATGGGTTGGCGGGGAGAGCCATACAAACAGTGAAGAAGCTGCTAATAAAACAACCAAGTGCTCCGCTGCGTGTGCGTTTGGATCGTTCCTTGTTTGCATATCGAAACATGCCAAACGAGACCACAAGCGGAAGCCTCGGAGAGTTAATGTTTGGTCGTCGACTGCGTACACGATTGGATTTATTGCATGGATCTATAGGGCCACAAGTTTTGGAAAAACAACAACGAGTGAAAGAGCGTTTTGATACTTGTAGCAGAGGCAAGCATGTGACAGATTCAGATCCCATCTACATCCGCTTACCTACAGGCTCGGGCCAGCCGTCGTTAAAACAACTAACGGACAGATAATAGAAGCAGGGACTGAGGATGGCAGGACCGTTCGACGCCATTTAGATCGTGTGCGACCGAGATTGTCCGACACAGCAACAGTTGCCGAGAGAGAGCAGTCAGTTCAAGCGTCGAACGACATGCACGTGCGTGACCCCGAACCGGTAGCTGAGTCACAATTGCGGCGCTCTGAGCGCCGACGCCGACCGGTCGATCGTTTCCAAGCTGGATAGCTCCAACTAAGGGTGGGAGAAGTGATACAGACGTTGAGCGCGTCAAGGTCATGCTACACTACCTAGCCCGCGGAGCTGCACTGTGCGCGCTAGTGCGTGAGTGTCCATCTCCGGACTAACCAGCAATGCTTATTGCTTGATTCAAAAGCGAGTGCTTAGCTAAAACATGTGAACTGCGTAAAACTAAACAGTTGATCTTGTACCCAGTGTGGACTGCCGATGTACTATTGCCATTGCTTCTACTAAACTTCCATTTGCAATACTGTGGTTCTGATTTCGGTTGAGTGTAACACGTTTAGGCGAGAATGAAATTCCAACAATATGGAAACGTGGGTTTATCACTCTTACTCATAAGGGATGTAGTCGCACTGACATTACCAAGTATTTCAGCTTTGCCTTCCAGTCGTATAGGCCCGTCGCTGTTTACTTTTTGTGGAGTATCCATTACCAATTTACTACACACCATTGTGCTTACATTTATTAGACTCAGAGTTATCACATCAACAAGGTGGGCAGTTCTATTTTAGGTATTCTTATTGATTCAACGTCCGAGTTATGTCTGCGTTTTTGACGGATTTGTCACTAATATCTTTGCGGGAAACACCTTGGTTTGCAAGTACGTCTTGGATTTTCTACATTTTCTCGAAAACGCTTTTTCGTGGCAGTTGAGTTAACTAGTTAACTATACTGTCCCTACCTTACATTGTGGGGTAGCTTGCTGATCGCCCAGCATTCAACTGGAGTTGATCGATATCCCGGTCACTGTCCATTCTTGGTGACTTTGTCTGCCATTGCACCTGCATAACCGATCACACGGACAGCGCAGCCACACCGATCGCTCATTTGACCTTTGTAACTACAGCAGTTTAGCAGGTTGGTCTGTGGCGAACAGTCCTGATGAGCAAAGACACCGGTATACTGTTCGTTAGGTATACAAAACTTTTTCGTAGTCGGCTCCCGTCTGCTCGCAGTAAAGCCGGTATGGAGAGAGTTGCGCCCCTGCGCTTCTTTACGTAAGCAAAGAACTTCTTGGGATTATCTGGGGCCGAGTCAGCTAACCTCTTCTCGTATTGGAGACGATTAGTTCCAGGATGTTGCTAACATGTATCC
This sequence comes from Dicrocoelium dendriticum, assembly GCA_944474145.2. Lineage (NCBI taxonomy): Eukaryota > Metazoa > Platyhelminthes > Trematoda > Plagiorchiida > Dicrocoeliidae > Dicrocoelium > Dicrocoelium dendriticum. Next base: position 228,198,251 of record OX104063.1, read on the forward strand.
CTACCCTCTAGACAACTGTCGTAGGTGCTGGTTGATGGATCTGCTTGCTAGGTTTGCCAGCATCTAGATCGCTTCTTGGAACCAATCCATGGATACTGTGTTCGTAGCTCCCTATTCCTTAATATGTGCCTAAAATTTATCCCAAGATAACTAGACGGCCTGCTATCGAGATCTCATAGTTCAGAACTGAAGCCTTAGCTCGCATTGTACTGTTGTCCGCCCGCCAAATATTCAGGAGTAATTCAACGGCAGTCTGTTGGTGCCTCGATAGAGTAAGTCGAAAGGATATGAATACGTGGTGCTTGAAAATTAGAGTTGCGCTTCACAAAACTTCAGTTACTAAGTCGAGGGACTTGGGGAAAACGAGATCTAAACTATATGGTACTTGGGTGTCTATATACCTGGTGGGGAATTTCACGAACTTGTGCAACGGCACTTGTAGGGTCAGTCCAAGTAGTTTGCACCATACGTTTTCAATTAACAATGAACAATGATTTATCATGGGATAAAAGCAAGTGCTTGACACGTCCCGTAGGATGGTTGCGGTGAATATGATGAAATCAAAATATGTCTGGGTCATCTATCGAACGTCTGCCGAAGTGCATGAAAGATCAGCCCAACAGTCCTCGGGGAGTTGATATCCCCTAGAACAAGACATTAGTCGCAGACTAAGTGGGAATAAATTCAATAACATCCCTGAAACTACTTTGATAACTTCTGTGTACGACTACGACTGTAAACTAGACAGAGGTAGTGCCCATAACAACCGATAAGTCTTTAGCAGTCTGATCCGATTACTGAAATGTGCATGTCCCAACACATCTAATTTACAGCTCACATAAACTACAACGCCTTTGCCTTGACGACCAACGGAACGATCAGTTCTAAGCACTGGGTTGCAATATAAACATGGCTTACCGTCCGTGATATCTGGAGGTAACCACGTTTTATTGAAAAGAAGTAGGTCGGGATGAGATTTATCTACAAGTAGACGAAACTCGTGCACCTTGTTCCTTATGTTACGCACGTTGCTAGGCATTATCTGAAAAATTCGCGATGACCAATCATGGATCGTGCGCTACCAGATCAGGCAACGGCAGGGCGGGAATGAAGCGTCGGACGACCACCTGAAAACCCACTAACCGGAGATTCTGTTCGCCATTCGCTCGCCTGGTTTTGAGGTCCTTGACGACCTCCTTAGCTTTATGTTATCCGCTTGCGGTTCTAAGCACTGGGTAGCCAGGTAAACATAGTTCACCGTCCGTGATACCTGGGGTAACCACGTTTCATTGAAAACAAGTAGGTAGGGACGAGATTTATCTACAAGTACACCCAAATCGTGCACCTTGCTCCTTAGGTTACGCATATGGTGGGCACTATCTGTGGAAATTCGCAATGACCAGTCATGGATCATGCGCTACCAGGTCGGGCACACACACACACACTGTACACGTTAGCTAGAGGTGGGAAACACCTCAACTACTGTGCCACAATACCTAAAAGAAGAAAGGGAATAAACTGCAACAGGTGCAAGCCAGCTGAGCTAATGGTAACGGATGTGCATCGTTCCGGTAAGCTACCTGCCGGCTACTATGCAGCAGGAAAGAAATTAATTTACTATGCAAAATCATAAAATGTTAAATAATAAGATCATGGTTGGAGAGGTGGCTAAGAGGGATGGGGGTGGACAAAGAAACTCCCAGTACGAACCCCAATGAGGTCGGCTCCTAGCCATATCAACAAGTGTAACCAGCCAAACATGTTCATCGTCTTTTTGACCCCAGTCAGGGACCCGAGACGCTCCAACTGAGGTCAGCTTTGAAGTAAGGGCCTTCATTCCTCTCGACCAAGTCATCGCTTGGCCACCTCTCCTCTTCTTCCATCCACACCCCCGGCGCGCAAACAACGCACGTCGCGGGAGTCGGTGGGCTGGCATGCGTAACACGTGGCCGAGCCATCGGAGCTTGGTGCGTGAAATAACGATGCTGAGCGGTTCATGGTGCTGAGCAGGCAGGGCGGAAATGAAGCATCGGCCGACCATCTGGAAACCCACTAACCGGAGATTCTGTTCACTATTCGCTCGCCTGGTTTTGAGGTCCTTGATGACCTCCTTTGGCATTATGTTATCGACTTGCAGAAGGTCTAACTAGAAACTTACATTAGTACGCTTCAATTTAAACGCAAACCATAACGGCGTTTTGTGTTCCTCCGAGGTAAAGTGTGTACACGTCAAAGGCGCTTTGCATAGTTGGACAACGCGTAGGATACCGATCCGCAACCTCTGAGAAGGATTCAATGACAGATAAGAAATCGGATATGGTACGCGACAATCGGACCATTGATCAGTCACAGTCAGTATTTAACTACGGTGCTAGTTTACAAGCTATGGGGTCTCATAATCGAACCATATTTCAAGCATATCCGCAACAAAGTGGGTACACGCAGTAACCCAAATCAATACTAACGCAACTGCCTGGCTGTTCAGAGGCAGTACTATGAAGCGGCGCTGAGGCCCGCGTATATAGTCAGCATGGTCAAATCAACGAACTAATCAGAAAACAGGCAGTCAGTGGTCCAATCACAAATGGGTTAGGGAACACGTACCAAAGCCCTGAGGGTGGGCACACAAGTTGAGCCGTAACATAGTCCACATGGATAGTATGTCCACCACAGAAACCTCCTGCATGACCAATCCTGATTCGAAGTTCATTGACGCGTACGAACTGCCACATGATGAATCAGCAGTAAGTCAGCAGAGTTGCTACGGTTTGGGTGTGTCAATGGATTTATAAGTGGATTTTATAAATGAACTTACTTAGGAACCGCCTCTGCGTGCTAGTGAGCACGTCCGCTTATCATTCAATCAGGCCCTCTTCTGTGACTATACTGATGACATGTCTGGTCCGAATATATGGAGAGCGGGTTTCCCCGCGATCGCAGCTAAGGTTGTAACTTCGCCCTGCATCATTCCTTCCGACGATGACTTGCAGGCCGCTTGGGATTACTTCAAGTCTTACCTGTCTGAGATGTCTCTCCCTCATATCCCCATATGTGTGAGGATGGCTAAAAAGCGAAGCCTCTATGCTTTGAATCAGCTGCTCGTCGACTGATGAACAGGATAACCAAGTGCTGGCGGAAGTTTCTGTCGGCTCCGTCAGATGGCGCTTTCCGGCGCTAACAAGAAGCACAGAATGCCTGCAAAAACATCTGCGTGCCTCTCGACTGTGCTATGATATGGAGTTGGCTGAATCGGTTTCGGTAACTCCAAAGCGCGTCTTCGTCTATATCAAGTTGCAAACTAAACTAACCAATTCTTCCAGTCTTGTTGGGTGCCGACGGCGGAGCTGCTGAAAGAGACCGCACTAAGGCCTGTTGGCTTGCAGAACAGTATACGCGGGCATTTATTACGAAATCTTGTTTGTCGCCTATTGATTTGGAGATGAGAGTTTCATCTGACACTGCTGACAGATATTTCCTTTACGGAGACTCGGGTGTTCGTGCCACTAAGGCAACTAAATCTTACTAAATCGCTTGGAACAGATGTTATTCACTTTGATTTGTTTGAACTTACAACTAAGCTTTGTGAGCCGATTAAGCGTTTGTTTGAGAACACCCTTCTCTACTGCTCCTTACCTTCTACCTGGAAGGAAGCGATATGTCGTATTTTCAGGATGAGTAACAAACACCTTCCTGAGGATTACAGACCGGTCGTTTTGACTAGTGTTCTAGTCAAATTACTGGAGAAGGTAGTAAGAGATGCTCTGGAAGCCCACTTGAGGACGTTCGGCCTGCTCAGTTCGTCTCAGCAAGGTTTTCGTAAAGCATACTCTTGCCTTACTGATTTGTTGCATGCTCGGGAATGCTGGGCCGACGTGTTGGGTCAGCGCAAGGCGGACGATGTGCTTTTCATTGACTTTGCCGAAGCTTTCGACACTGTCCCACATCCTCGCCTGTTATGTAAGCTGCGGTCATATTGCATCTCCAGACAATCACTACAGTGGATGATGACATTTCTAGAGGGATGTGCTTTCGGGTGGGCTCGAGCCTCTCCGCTCGACGGTTGGTTCTAGGTGGTGTTCCGCACGGGTCTATCCTTGGTGCACTGTTGTTCACCTCGTATCTTAATGACTTGTCTAAGAAAACGGGGTGTCGTATCTCATGTTTTCAGAGTACCTTAATTTCTTGAGAACAGTCAGTGACCAGGGTGAATCCCAGATTCTACAGAGTGCGCTCGATAGACTGCGATTGGTCCCCTTTGTGGCAACTACCCATAAATCTTTCAAAGGGCTCAGTTTTGTGCCTTGGGAACAGTGGTCCATCAATGCTCTAGTTTTTAGCTGGCAACGAAGTACCATGCGTATCCGAGCAAACTGACATAGGTGTCACCTTGACATCGTATTTCAAGTGGAGTGAAAACTCGACAAAGGCTGCTTCCAAGGGATTCAGAATTCTGTAGATGATCCGCAGATCATTTGGGGTCTTAACATACGAGATGCTTGTTAAACCTTTCATCGGATCCTACTTAAAGTACAACGCCCAAGCCTGCCCCCTTACTTAGTGCGGGACGAGCTTGCAGAGGAGCTGGTTTTGAGGATTGGCAACGAGATTAAGCGTGGGCCAAGTCATGTGCCATATCCTAAAGGACTGCTTAGTCTGGGTCTTTTTCCCCGCACTGTCAGCGTCACCGGGCCTGTCTAATCCTTTAACTATCGCAGCTTATCGGGTCAGATTGGTCCGGATTTATCTAACCTTTCCCTCCGGCTCGATTGTCGACTCTTCGTAGATATCCAAGGAAGATTCACAAGCCTCGATCCAAGCGGGTAGGAGCTAATGTCCGGTTATCGTGTAGAGTAAGTGACTCTTGGACTGCCCTGCCTGTGGATGTAGTGTTGGCACCGAGGGTTAAGACGTTTGAACACCGACTTGACGCCAACAGTTTGCAGATGCAACTCTTTCTCCTCACATCTCAGCCTGAATTATACTTCTCTATTTCTGTTTTCTTATCTTGACTTCCAGTGTTTATTTTACCTTCTATTCGTTTTACTAGTTCTTTTGCCTTTCCTTTCCTTCTGTGTTGTTTTATTTCCATTTCACAGGACCGGCATAGCAGGGACTGCTGTTGCAGGACAGGACAGCATTGATTGGTTGACCGCAGTGTGACACGTGTGCCGATTGTACACTCTCAGCAGACAAATCGATTCGCTGAAATCCACCTCGGCTCAACGACACTTCCACAATGGAGCAACCGTGGGATTCTCCTATTGTTCCTGTCCCAGTTGCACTTGAACTTGACTGTTACAACGAAACGCTGAATAGGACATGAATAGAAGAGGGAATTGCGAGACCGTAGTGGAGTGGCTCCAACTGTAAATTCGACAAGAAAATAACTGGCAAATAAGGAGCAGAATAGCAGTATTCAGGTACAGAATGACGCGTACAAACAGTGAGGTGGGTTCAACAAAGAGCATTGGATGAATTGAGGGAATTGACTTGAGTTAAGGGAAGAGTGATTACGATCGGACAAATGCACGTTACAGTGAGCACCACACGAAGTAGACGAAGTCAACGGTTTGGTACGTCAACTGTCACAATCCTCAGTCTAGCTGGTTTCCCAACATTGACGCCAGAAAAACTGTGCGGAAGCAGATTTTCACGCAAATTTTAAGCCACTGAAGGTCATACAATATGCGTTCCACAGGAAGAACGGTAGTGGATTCCGCCGCATTACGGAATATGACGTTACTATACAGGTAGGGATCACCACTACTAGGTGTGCCTACCCCACGGATGTTTGCTTCAAAACTTATATCAGATGGCCTCACCGCTGATGGTTGGCTGCCGTTATCCTTTCAAACAAAACTGTATCAATCGCAGTGAAGGTATTTTGCGCAAATATCGGCGTCTTGTCATGTTTATAACCTTGGAACCCGCCCGAAAGCTTACGAACAGCTGTAGCGCGTGTTCTCTTCTGGTTAATGGGAGCATAGGCCGGTGACTGTGTGCGGCTTTGCGCAGTGTTAAATGTGTCGTTAGAACCAGCTCCAATCGGTGGTAGCCGATTTGATCAGCACTTTCAGCTGAGAAGTTCTGCGTGTGGGAGTTTTCCCCACCTCACGAACGCCAGAGTTTAGCGAAAGACGACATTTGTTGTTTTTTCGTTAGTTCCAAGATAAGCCCTCCGCCACGGATTTGGCGGAGGGCTTATGAAAATTACTTGTTCTCTTTGCTTCCTTCCATTGGGCTCATTGACGCACAATCCAGCGTCGTTTACGGCAGATCTAAATACGCTGCCCGAAGCAACTTCCGTTAGGCGATCTGCATCCACCGGCACGGATGACATGTTAGTTGGTATGGCAAGTTGATCTGCAACAAAATGTTTCGTATCGCAGTTGATCGGATCGGCATCGCCCGTGGCTCACTAGGCCTGTTTGACACAGGCACTCGCGGCCGCATGTGACAAATCACCATGCATTCGACGTCGATGGGATACACACCATCGGCGCCTGTCGTTTCCGCAATTGCCGCTTCTTCTCTGCATGCACGAGCCCTTCCTCCTGCAACTCGGCAAATGCCTTCGTGATCAGATCGTGCCATGCATGCCGATCAACAGTCTTCGATTCCCATGACCTGCAATCAAGGTTACAACGTGAGATGTTCACTTTGATCATGTCCTGTTAACGAGGTTTCGCTTTCCCCACGCGCCGCTTCCCAATACTCAGCTGACCATATAAGACCTCTCTCGGTATCCGTGTCGAATCCATACGCCACACATGACCGAGCCACTTCACTTGTCTCATCAAAATTATGCAGTCCACTGCATACATCCCAGTTCGGCGCAACACTTCCGTGTCTGCAACTCTGTCGCCCCATCCGATGCGCATAATGCGCCGCAAACACTGTTGATGGCACCGCTCGAGATAGCGCACATACCGCCGGTACATCGTCCACGTTTCACTGCCGTATAGAAGAACGGACAGCACCATGGATTTGTACACCATCAGCTTCGTGCCAATGGTAAGCTGATGGTACTCTAGCTTCCAGAATGCCGCCGCTGTCTTCGACACGCGAATACGCAGCTCACTGTGTAGCTGCTGGTCAGTCGACATCACACTCCCAACGTGGCTGAAGCGGGAGGTGGTTTCAATTACTTCAGCACTAATGCTGATTCGCGGCAGTAGTGAAGATTGCACATCCGGTGAAGGCTGAAAGAGAGAGACAGTTTTGCTTGTGTTGATGGTGAGCCCGATTTTGCCGCTATCGAACCCAGAGCACTAGCCATGTGCTGTAACTCATCCAGGATGTGCGCAAACAATGCACAGTCGTCAGCAAATAACAACATACGGATAGTTGTCTCACAGACTACGGTTCACGCGTTGAAACGGCGGTTGTTCAGCAAGTCACTATCAATACTGTACTCTACACGAACACCGTAGACACAAGCCGCATCAAAAGCACAAGACTTCATGACATGAAGATCGATGTTAAACTGGGCAGTAACTAAGACGCAGACTTGCACCACACCGTAGATAAATGCAAAGTCATGTGACGTCTGTCCACGCAGCTGCACCCTCGCCCGCATACCAATGTGCAGACATTCAATTAAACTTACAAACTTATGCGGACAACCAAACTAAACCAACACCAGCCACAATACCTCGCGGTTCACCGTATCAAATGCCTTGGAGAAATCAACGAAAAGCGAGTACAACAGCTGGTGTCGTTCTCCGCACTTCTCCTACAACTGACGAGCCGCAAACACCATATCTATAGTGTTGCGACCCGAATGGAATCCACACTGCTTTTCCGCCACGTTAGGTTTCACAACCTGACTGACGAGGCGGTTGAGCAGGATTCGGGCAATCATCTTGCCCATACAACTCAGCAAGTTGATGCCACGATAATTCGTGCAGCATTGCTTGCTACCTTTGCCCTTGTATAGTGGTAGCACAAGGACATCCTTCAACTCCGGGGGCACCTCCTCCTTAATCCACACGCGTTGCACCAAGTGGTGCAGCGCGGTCACCAGTACGGGTCCGCCGTGTTTCAATACTTCAGGCGGGATCCCGTCGGCACCGGCACACTTGCCGTTTCGCAGCTGAGCAAGTGCTCTCTGTGTCTCATCCAGTGTCGGCGTGTCTGCCAGACTCGCCTTCACATCGTGCTGCTTGAGGCCGTTCAAAGTAGGCCAGTCGATCAGTGCCACACTCAGCTCCGCCTAGTACACCTGTCAAGCGCACTTCACACATATCACGCTGACGTATGATAATATGATGATCATCATTATACACGTTAGCTGCAGGAGGAAAACACCTCAGCTATTATGCAGCGTTACAAAGGACAAGAAGAACAAAGCAGTGGCACGCTGGCTGAGTCCCCAGTAACGGATGGACATCGTTCCGCAGAGCTAGCAGGCGGCTGTCGTGCCGCAAAAATTATGTTGTGCCTAACGAAAGCGATCGTGATTGGAGGGGAGCGCTAAGCAGGAGGAGGATGGACAAAGGGATTCACAACACAAACGCTACTGGGACCGGCTCCTATGCATATCAGCAAGTGTGTCCAACCAAACGTATTCATCGTCCTTAGGACCCCATCCAGGCAGTCGGGATGTAACAACCAACGCCAACTTCGAACTAAGGGTTATCATCTCTCTCGACCAAATCATCGCTTGGCTTTCCCTCTTCCTCTTCCAACCGCACCCACGGCGCGCAAACAATACACGTCGCGAAAGTCGGTGTGCTGGCATGCGCAACACGTGGCCTAGCCATCGGAGCCTGGTGCGTGATATAATGGTGCTTAGCGGTTCACTCACTATTCCTGCATCAAATACGCGATGTCGAACACGCACATTGCTCACGCGATGCTCCCACCAGACATGAGCTAAGCTGCGAAGGCAGCGATGATCGAATATGACGAGCCTCTTTATGTCTGTCGACCTGATGGGCCAGGCTTCACAACCATATAGGAGAGTTGAACGGACGGCTGCGTTGTAAACTCTGTTCTTCAGGGCGAGAGTGATGTCGTGTCTGCGCCACAGGTGGCGGAGATTGGCAAAAGCACCTCGAGCTTTTGCTATGCGGTTCGTAACTTCATCTTCAATCCCACTGGTGCTAATATAGCTGCACAGGTACTTGAATAGCTGAACAACTTCTAGCAGATCACCACCAAGCGTTAGCGCAGGGTCTGGTCCCTGCCAATCTTGGAGAACTACTTTGCATTTCGATGGAGCAAACCATAGTCCAAAACGATTGACAGCCAGTGCTAATCGGTCCAGTGCTCGTTGTCATGTTTGGGGGCTTTCACAGATTAATGCGATATCGTCCGCATACTCTAAGTCGAGAAGTCGCTCACCAGGAAGCAGCTCCACACCTTCTAGGTCGTGTCTAGCGAACGCTGTTTCCACGACTTCATCAATAGCGAAGTTGAAGAGGAAAGTTGACAGCGGGAATCCTTGTCTCAGACCGCTGGTGATAATGAAGGGTGGCGACAGTTTGCCATAAACCCTCAACCTGCCCGAACTATGCGCGTACAGCGCTTTGAAAATGTTTACGTATTTATCAGGCACACTTTTCCTCAGCAGACAGTCCCAAAGGGCACATCGATCGACTGAGTCGAAGGCACCTTTTATGTCAAGAAACACGACAACGGTGGGTCGCCAATAAACATGGCGGTGCTCCAACACTTGACGCAATGTGAAGATGTGGTCGATGCAGCCCCGACCTCGACGAAATCCGGCTTGCTCTTCACGAATCTGGCTTTCACGAGTGCCAGTCAGTCTGTGGAGAACGACAGAGGCAAGCAATTTAGAGGCAATCGAAGTCACACTGATCCCTCTATGATTGCCGCATTCCAACCGGGAGTTTCCCTTGAAAATTGGGACAATGACGGAGCGGCTCCAGCCTTTTGGGACAGTCACTCGCTCCCAAAGCTTCACTAGCAACTCTTGCAATGCATCTATTAGAGCAGGTCCCCCGAATTTTTAGTTGGGCTGAGGGAATTCTATATACCCCTGCAGTCTTATGCAATTTCAACAGTTTGATCTTACGTTCGACTTCTGCGCGTGAGGGCAGATCCAAGGAGACGGCCCACGGAGAAGACCGCTCAATGCCCGAAAAGGAAACCGATAACTCAGGTTGGTTAGACTACATTGCAAAGTGTTCTGCCCAACGCTTCAAGCTTTTGATAGGCTGTGGATCAACTTCCCACTCTCGTCGAGTATGGTCTCGCTAACACCAGATCTCCTGCTGCCTGTTTCCAGTATCAGACGGAATAACACGATGATTGCCAACGGTAGCGGCTATTTCCATCTCAGAGGCACGATGAGACCACCAGGTTTCCCGGTCGTTCTTAAGGCTAGCACGTAGTTTTGCCATGAGATTTACGATGACATGTTCAAGCAGGTGAGCGTGACCGCTCCGTGGGTACGTTCACGTGACTATATCACTCGTACTCAGTGCAAACCGAGTGTTCGTGACCGTCAGGCTGTGAGTGGCACACAGTGAGAGCAGACAGTCACGGTTCGTATTCGCTGAACCAGTGCCATGCGGACAAATAACATCTGCCTACACCAATGCGTCACGCCCAACGCACGCGTTGAAATCACCCAGCAGAAATGGTCGGTCGCTCCTCGGCACAGACTGCATCACTGAGGGTATTGAGTGTAGAATTGATCACGCGTGTCATCAGGGTAACACATGGTCGGACCGTACGTGCTTATAAAAGTTGTCAACTTACCTCTTCCATTTCGTAGGCGAACAGCCATCAGTCGCGCGTTGATGCCAGTGGGCTCACCCACCAGATGGCCATTTAAGCGATCAGATATTGTAAATCCGACCCATGTGCACGTGGTCCTGAGGTGGCGTTTCCCACCCAGTAGAACGTGTAGCCAGCACCTGCTTCATGCAACTTACCTTGCTCAGCGAAACGGGTCTCACTGAGTGCCGCAATATCGCGGTTGCAGCGCGCCAGTTCCACCGCGACCAGTGCAGTGCATCACTCGGGGCGCTCACTCGAGTTCCGGTCCAGTAGTGTGCTAAGGTTCGAGCACCGGATACCGAGTGCTTTGCGCACAGGCATACGATTGCTTTGGTGGGCTATCTCACACGATATAGCAGTTGGGCTTCAGAGGTTTCCTTGAGGGACTCCGCCCGAAGCCTTTGGCTCAATAACCTGATCCACAAGGTAGCGGGTAGCAGATCCAGCTCGTGAATGTGATGGCAGAGACAGATTGGGATCCGTTTGTGGTCAGTCACATGCAGTTTTTGGCCATAGGGAATAATTCATCTATAATTTGCGACCGTAGTAGGATACCCACCTGCGATCACGGCCAGACGCAGGAGGGTTTTGGCGGGTTTGCACCAATTCGATCAGGGCTGCCTGGCTTGAGGCGGGCAGTGGCAAATTATTGAGCACCCGGAGGGCTATTCTTACCATCAGATAAAAGCCGTAGCGCTCGTGCTCTACGCCAATCGAGCTGTGAGCTTATAACCCGTAGACCTGTTGTCTCCCATGGCTAAGTTTGACGGGAAGAGGGCTATCGACCACTTCCTAACCTCCGAAGAGGATGGACTAGGATACTGGTAGGTCGCCCACGCCTGATAAGAGAACGACTCGGGTTCTCAGCCAAAGCTTTAGATTAAATGTACACCCGGAAAGCAGCGGATCTTTCACACTGACTCATGCGGATTGGTGTTGTGGATCTTAGCAAGCACAAAGGCGTAACCCAACTCCACCCAGCGGTTGCCAAGATCAAGTGACCAGGACATGGACCCATGGCACCATAGTAGCAGCAGGAGGTAGACCATCTGCCAGAATCTAGCCACCATCAGCCTCACCGCACCTTGGTTGGCAGCATCCGGTTTCGGATTTGCCTTCCACTGTGGCCAGCCACAGGACACCTGCGCCCACAGAGAAACCATTGATGGCTTGCGCTGCACCACCCACAGCTCCATCCACACACCCCCATATCTAGTGTAAAACCGAAAGAATAAGACCGGGAGTCATGTGAATGGAAGCCAGGTTTCCTCAAGCGGAGCTGGCTCACACTCCTTCACACGCAAACACAAGCACGCTTCATTTGGATATCTAGCACATACAAGGCGGTGCCTGGACCATGGTCCGTTGCACACTGAGTGCATGGAACCACTTTTCGAGCATGACAAGGTCACAAGTACCGTGTACCACATCCCCTTCAGTAACGACCAGCATCCTGCTGGAACCAGTACGGACGATATCGTAGCTAATAGACAGGTAGTCACCTTGTCAACATGCACCTCAAGTGCAGCCACACCGGGGATATCAAGCAACAACCAAGTATTTGAAATGACTAGCAAGTAAAATATATCAGTTACAGCATACGGCTATGCCTACATAACTTCGATAAATTAGCATATGACGTAAGTTGATGAGCAACAAATACGCGATAAGTAAAAAAGTCCACAAATTACTTAAAAATGCTACAAACGCAACAAAATTACCGAAGGTAAGCGCAATTAGCGTAAACAACGCGGCCAGTTAATAGAAGCTTATTCAGGTAGGCAAAACAAATCAAACAAAGTGGACTGAAACTTATCCAGTTTAAAATGACCAAGCTTAAGTGTAACTTGGTTTAGCCCAACTGCGGTGAAGAATCATCAAGAATGCAACATCAGCCTCAGCATGGGGCACACATATATACATAAATATAAACATATACATACATATACATATATACATACATATATATACATATATATATATATATACGCACACAATTATAACCATTTACATACGTATTCCCGCGAGTTGTACTAACTGCGCGATCTACCGTGTGCTACAAACCTGCTCACCACGTCGACATGATTATCCCTCTTATCACCTCAAGATCAAAAAATGAATCGTTATCAACAGTAGTACACTAGCCATTTGATCTGATGTTTCCATGTCGTACAACCGGAATGACCTACGAAAGAATAATAAAAGGGAGAGAAGGCGGAATTAGCGTAAAACCGTAATGCCCCGATCAAAACACAAGGGCAAGGCGCCTACACCTTGTGTCAACAACAGAACATCACAAACAACTGTTTATCGTGCAAAGATATGGCGACCTCGGTGAGAGGGCTTTCTCGAAGCTATCACTGCCCCGCGTCCTTATTAACTATCAACCCACAGATAACTCAGTCTCAAACAGCTTTAAAAGCGTAGTCCGACTACCAGATGACAGCAGCTGCGCCACCGGTGCTGCTGCGAGCCATGTCCTATGACATTTTTAGCCAAGCACAAGGCGAGTCAGGATGACCCCAACCTGGAAGGCTAGACGGACTAACGGCACCGAGTTATGTCGTCCGTGATTTAAATGCATATATATATATATATATATATATATATATATATATATATATATATATATATAATCCCCGGTGTTGCTGCACTTGATGTGCATGTTGACAAGGTGCCTACCTGTCTATTACCCACTACCTCGTCCATACTGGCTCCAGCAAAATGTTACTCGTTGCTGGAGGGGACTGGGTGCACGGTTCTTGTGGCCGTGCTAGGCTCGAAGAGCGGTTCCATGCACTCAGTGTGGAGCGGACTACCGTCCAGCCACCGTCTCATGTGCGCTTGATTCCCCAAATACAGCGTGTCGGTGTTTGCCTGTGAAGGAGTTTGGGCCGGTTCCGTTGATGCAACGTGGCTCCCATCCACATGCCTCCCGGTCTGATTCCTTCGGGTTTACACTGGATATGGGGTGTGTGGGTGGAGTTGTGGGTGGTGCAGCGCAAGCCACCGAGAGGATCCCAGTACATTGTACAACTGATAGTCTCTTGCAAAATACACATGAGGCGGACAACGCGCTTCGCCAACACTACATCCGCACTTCCCATAACGAATCGTCATCTCACCCGCTTTTGACACAGCTCGGACTACCCCTAAGGTTTAGTCGCTTATCGTCCGCGACAGCAAAAGTGATAAAAAGATTATTGATATTGAACGTGCACAACTATCTTGGCGTGGATGACATAAGACCCAAAACACTTAAGATAACAGTCATGAACATTAACGAACCATTGGCGTGGTTCTTTCATTGAGGCCCTAATCAAATACAAGTATGCAAAATTAGAAACAGGGAATAGTCACTTTCTTTGCATGAGTGGGATCCGTGAGGTGCCCTTGAACTACCGTCCAGTCACTCTCCTTGCCTTTTTATCCATGAGCTACCTTGAAAGCTACAACCTCATTGCGTCATAGCAGTGCAAACTTGCTTCTGGCCAGAGGAAGCTGGATGGAATCAGTCGATCCCAGCGTATGAGTTGACGTCGTTTACTTGGACTTCTTCAAAGCGTTCGATCTCCTGAACCAAGGCATTCTTCCCAGACTTCGAAGCTATGAAACCATCAACGCTTTCCTGGGTTGGATGAGCAAATTCCCCATGCAACCTCATCTGAATATGGGAGTTCGCGGCTCCATTTCTGGTCTAATTGTGACCAAGTGTGGCGTGCCTCAGGGATGGGCACAGAGACCACGATTATTTCAAGTATTTATCAACGATTTTATTAGTGAACCGGTCAATGTTTGGCATAGAATCGAGACAATGGACCATCACGTGGTTCTGCAGAGTGAACTCGATAGGGACTTTACTTGGAAAACTGGCTCCAAGTCAACGTGACGAACTGAGAAATATTGAGCGTATGTCCTTAGCTTACCAATGAATAGCGATTTGGGGACCAGGAGTTGAAACGCGCTTCCTAAGAATGCGGAATGAATATGGTTGTATCAGACAGGCTAAAAAGGCATCTAGAGGATCCAGTCAACATCTTGGACTCTTACCGGGTGCTTTCGGAAATTACGTGCTATCAGGTTTTCCGCAAATGCCGAACGCCTACTTGAGGTCCCATGTGGAATGTGCGGGCCAGAGCTGGCGTTCCTGGCGCGAGCGCAACTTTGATGCATTTGAAGCTCCATCACATAGAGCGATCAAATTTTTTGGAGGGTTGTTTCAACTCCCCTACCAGTGCAAGCTGTAGGCCCTGAGATCCTACAGTAATGAATGCCGACGACAGCAGGGAGACTTCGTAATAGTTTACTTAATAATTCAACCTGATTTGGGGACCACCTGTCCACGGGAACTTTCAAAACATTCCCAACGTTTCCCCCAATATTTTCTCATTGGTCTCAACCTGCGTATCGCGTTCGCCTCTCTAAAGCAACCGCGACCACCATGTTATGGTCCCCAGGCGTTCTAGCTGTTGTAAAAGGGGAGCTCCAGTAGCACAACTGGCTGAAATTTCGTCTAGAGGTGTTATGAA
Source organism: Dicrocoelium dendriticum (assembly GCA_944474145.2). Classification (NCBI taxonomy): domain Eukaryota; kingdom Metazoa; phylum Platyhelminthes; class Trematoda; order Plagiorchiida; family Dicrocoeliidae; genus Dicrocoelium; species Dicrocoelium dendriticum. Next base: position 228,213,532 of record OX104063.1, read on the forward strand.
GGTCTGCCACCAAATCGAACAGATGGTCTAGATTTCGTCCTGATGTGTCATAATTGGACGCTCGTTCTGCTTATCTTGTCTGGGTAGCAAGCGCAGATGCTAACAGTACAATGGCAAATTGCCTGTCCATGCGTGTGTAAGGGTGTCTAATGAGACTGTGAGTTGTCCACAAAAGCACACATCATCTTTAAGTCCCGGATACCATGGGAAAGTTTATGCCGTTATTTTGCCATGCGAGTATTCGGTCCCTATAGATTACAGGAGGTAAATAGGAAGGACTGCATTTACTGTCTAATTCCAGCGGAATCTTTTTTGGTTGAACAGCCTGGCAAAGGACAAAATGGCTAGTACCAAAATCGAACATAGAGAATATCAGTGTTTCGACAAATTCAAGAAGGAGAATATTTGCGAACCTTGGCGGAACATTTCGGAGTGTGAAAACCGAATTTTTGACTAACTTTGAAAACAGCACATCGAGTGAAAAAAGAAAGCAGAAAACGGAAATGAAAACCTAAGTACAGTGTGTTGGAAGTGGCGCCAATCTGGACGCGCAAAATATCCCATTATTGGGACCAATAATGCAAGAACCAGTTGCACCCTACAAAAGAATAAAAAGCTCAAAATTTAAAACATCAAATGGTTTGCTACAGGACTTAGTCAATCGATACAACCTTGTGTTTGGTAAATAATTTAGCGAAAGCGGAAACTCAGATATGTGCGCTGCATAAGAGTGGACAGCAAAATTACACGAAATGCGTACTGGTTATGCAGCTCGACATTTTTAATTTAGATGAAACTGGGTTGAAATTCAAAGCGACGTCAAACGAAAAATCTTTTGTCAGAGGAGAAAAATGCACAGATTGAAAAAAGCAAAAGGCATTCGCAATTACGCTGTGCACTGACATGTCGGGGGGGTGGGAGAGAACCCACCTTATTGACTAGGGACTCAGCCAAACTTCGAAATGCTAAAAATCAACCTGAACAAAATGATCTAATTTGTTTGCATAATAAGGGGGCTTGTATGACTGCAGTTAATTCTGAGCAGTAGATTCCCAGTGTTAAAGTTGGATGTTTGTGAACATTGCAAAGTTTGAAAAAGTAAAGTCACGATTAAAATTCACGCGCAATAATGTGCCTCGAAGGGGAATCGAACCCCGGTCCACGAATTTCCGGTCCGCTGTTCTAACACTGAGCTACCGAGGGCTGACGATTAGGTGCGCAAATTATAACACATGATTCTGAACATTGGAAAACGGAAGGACAGGTACTTCGGTCTATCGGGAAGTGACGGGTGAGTGAGCCAATCTGCAACACCATGACAGGTACTGTGAGCCCATTGGCAATATGTCGCGCACCAAACAGAAGTCATGTGTTAAAATTTGCGCGCCTAATCGTCAGCCCTCGGTAGCTCAGTGTTAGAACAGCGGACCGGAAATTCGTTGACCGGGGTTCGATTCCCCTTCGAGGCACATTATTGTGCGTGAATTTTAATCGTGACTTCTACTTTCTACAAACTTTCTATTTTTGTCAGTAAGGTGCGGCATAAATGCACATCATTTAGCTTTTTGACAACGACACTTGACATCCAAATTCTAGCTGGTGAATATTAAATTTTCGTTCTTTCCATTTGACACCACTGCGGTACTTCAACCCTTCGATCATTGTGTCATTTGGGCATATAAATTAGTTTAGGGAAAACAGCTTTCACACCTTATTAATAGCAGGAGATCAAATATAGACATATCCGGATCTGAATTCATGAAACGAATAAAGGTGTTGTAGGTCGTATTTTGAATCACTGCTGCATGGAATACAGCAAACTAAGTTGTTTATACGTCCCTTTTTGTAAAGCACGGTTTTCTCGTCTTGCAGACATAGATTCTAAAACGGAAATGCAAACTGGACCTGAGGCAGACGTGCAAATTCAGTCTCCTGCAACTATTGCATTGGATAACCATCCAAATGAAATTTTTGAACGCCAACTGACTTACATTTGTTCTAATCTCCAAATAGAAATAGTCTGGGATCTTCTTACTACTTTGACTTAGGAACTGAAGGTCAATATTGAGTCAAGCTACGAGCATGAACAATATTACAGAGATCTACTGACAAAGTACATATTCATGGACGCACAGAGCTGTTGATAATTCAGCGTCTGAAATTGTCATGAGCGCTAGGGTAAAAGGCAATTCGTCTTCCATTTCAACTGGCACGTAACAGAAGGCCGTATATGGCTGACCCGTTCATCGTGTGTGACTCCTACATCGATCCCGCTCACTTACTGCACCAGTTTAACCACGCGCATCCATCGGTAAAATTTACTTCCGATCTGGAGAATAAGTTGGGTTTCTAGATGTTTAGTTGCGATCTCAAACCGATGGCTCACTCGAGAGAATAATTTCCCGTAAAACAACCTGCTTAGGTCAGTGCGCGCACTTTCTTAGTTTTGTACCCACTAAGCACAACAAGAGAAGCCTTGTGCGTTGTCCGTACTATCGGGCCGCGAGAATTAGCAGTCCAGAAACGTTAGAAGCTGAAAAGGAGTTTATCCACAAAAAGCTGCAAAGCAACGGGTATCTCACTGCGCTTATCAAAAAGCATGCTGCTGTTTCCGATCAAATTAAAGCGATACCGACTACAAGAAAGAAAGATGTTTACTTCTCAGTTCCTTTCAAGGGAGATATGGTTTTCGACCTACTGAATAGGAGACTATCACTAACGGTGAGCAAAACGTATTCGGCTGCTAAGGTTTGTATCTTTGCTGAAACGATTCCGCTCATCACCCAATGCCTCAAAGATATAATCCCGGCTCTTTCTGAATCTTTTGTTCTACTTCAGTTTACCTATACTTGTGGTGCAAAGTACCTCGGGCACACGACCAGGCGTCTGTCTAGGCGGATAGCGGAGCACTGCCATGCCTCTTTGCAACGTTGCATTGTTAAAAATGTCCGCAGCTGGATCCTCGAACATCTGCTTAGGACTGGCCATCAGATTCAGACTGATGACGCCTTCAAACTAGTCTACCCGGCACCGACGCGCAACCCCAAAGTAATCAGAAAGCGCATGTTGGCCACCGCTGAAACCATTACAATCAGAGTACTTCAGCCGGATTTGTGCAGGCAGAGAACATTGGTACAATCTACCATATTGCCGTGGCCGTAATGTCCGACCGTGGTTACGGTTGAGAGTGATCATTGTATGCCTACACGCCAACGCGTCTGTGCTTTGTGCGTGTGTGCGTCTTCGCGCGTGCTCGCACGACTCATGTCATCTGATTGTGTCGGGTGGATTATTGATCGACTTCATTAAGTAAAGCAATCGCAACCACTACGTTCGCTTACCTATCACGCTTGTCTGTCTTGTAATTGTATTTACCTGAAGTGAATTGCCGAAAAGAGTTCTCTTCGCAGGTGTTATGCTTCTAATATCTAGATGGGCGCAATTAATGAACAACATACTTTTGTACTAAGTTTTCGCATCTGGTGGAAATGGTTTTCTAAAACTTGTAGACTACACTGGTGCGCAGCTATTTTAATATTTGCTCATATGCCGTAAAGGTATTCGATTATTTTACTCATCTATTGCACATGGCACACTACTGCTGTTATCTCCTTACTTATAGGACTAAAACTGATTGCAAAAGTTGTATGCGTACAGATCTAGTTCGACTTTGGTATTCTGGTATACACGCGTAATCCATGATGTATACTCTCTTCTGTAGATGAACCTGTCCAAGGGAACCGCTTTTTGTCCATCTCTTGAGTGGTCGCCTTAGGTTTGACTGTGCTGACGAAGTCAACTCACGTCTGTCACGACCCGTTCCAGCTGAGCTAAAATGCAAAACTGGGAGGCCACCAGCTCCAATTGGCCACGCGCTACCGTCGACTTGATTATCAGCAAAATGTCTTCTCCCGAACATGGAAGGCCCTTCTAACTCGCGTCATCCTTCAAGTCAAGTCTCATCAAAATAAGCTTCATACACCTTTAAAATATGTATTCTCAGCATTTACAAGATTATTGCGGATACACTGAATGAATGGGGCCAACTAAACCTCCATAAATACATCTTAAATAATTAAATAGTCAAAGGTGTGTATATATCACTCAAGCAACCGCATGCGCAAAGGATTGGTGACTTTGTTATGGTAAACAAGAAAGCGTGACAAATAAGGTAAGATTGTGTTACGATCCGAAGTAGTGCGAAATGCTTACGAGCAAGAAATTCAACTATGGAATCTCTAAGCAAGTCACCACATCTGGAAATATACAAAATAGATCGTACAAGCAAAATATGGCCTTTATACAGTAGTCCAGAGAAGATAACTGGGGAACAGTAAAATCAATGAGGTAGTATACATGCAGATACTAATCTCAAAGTTAGACTTTGCGATACGGAAAACGGCTTAAGTCGGAAAGCATTAAAGGATAACCTTCTGATGTTGTGAAAAGTCTTCAAAACGTGCATGGATCAGAAGAGGTTTTGTGAAAAATGGACCGAGATATTTGACAGCAGATGAAATAGAAATGGTTTTGTCCTCTAAAGTTAATAGAGGGGAGGCATATAAAAGTACTCGTAATTTAACAGGGCTGATATATGTAAATGTTACACCAATACATTTCAAAACATTAAGGTTAAAGGGCCTGGTTGAGACCCAACTAAAAAGTGCGTCCAAACCACATTGAAGCACAGACGTCAAAATGGGGGTAGATCTGCACCCCATAACAACACAGCACATTTACATCCAATGAACATTGGTGGTAGGTAGAAGACATTCTACTTATAAACAGAATAAAAGATCTGAGAGGATCGCGTCCTGCAAAACGCCACAGTCAGCGCGGAGCATAGAGGAACGTTTGCCGTTCAATTGGGTAAAGTGCGCTCGATCAGTGAAATAGTCACGCAATAAGTTACAAACATCAGGGTGAATTCCAATCAAATGAAGTAGGTTAAGCAGAAGTGATCGGTCAAGACCCTCGAACGTATGTGAATAGGCATGAAAAAAGTAATCTTACGGACCTGCACTTTAATCCAGCGCAAAGCTATTGAATGCACAAGGTAAGAGACAGCATCAAGCGTGGAGCGCTGAAGTCTAAACGCAAAACGATAGATATCATCAGCAAGAGTGGTTGTGGAAATTCATGGAACTAGTAACTTTTCGAGGACTTTTAAGATCACTGAAGTATTAGGAATGGGCCGATACTACTAAGGTTCCACTTTAGGAATTGGTGTTATGCTGACTGACGTCCCAGATGTCGGGGATATCACCGGTCGTTAGACACTTGTTAAAAATATCAGCCAGGGATAATGTAAGGGAATCGGCGCACTGCTTCAAAACCACTGGTAAAAAACCATCAGGGCCACTAGCTTTATTTGAATTTAGTTTCTTGAGTTATCTGCTGTCGTCAACTGCGTCAAATAGGCCGCATGGGCCTGTGCTAGTAAAGAACGGTAAAGAGAAAACGCTCCACGGAGAGGAAAGAACACATTGAGTTTGTCAACATCCACGATTCTAGTACATCCGATGGTATTTTTACCACAGATTTGTTTCAACAACCTCCAGAGATCCCGACAGCTACAATTTCCCAGTACCGTTTCAATGTATAAACGGATCTAGTATTGGTTTGCGAGACTCCGCGAATCAGGACTGAATAGCCGCACTGAAGAGGTTGCCTAGTTTGGTAACGAAACGTCTGCAACAGAAATGCCCGATTCGGAGAATAGGACAATACTCTTATAAACTGTTTAATCTTGTCATTCCAGCTTCATATGCTAATGTCAAGATTTTGACTGGGGTAGCCGTTTTTAGCTTGTAAGCACGTCCTTTTTTCTTCAAAGTTGCTGTAGTAGGGGTGAAGAAAATCTCTCTCTTCGCAGGTAGGTCGTCTCGTTGGGGTAGCATAGGTGGAAGCAAAACTTTACCTAACTCATGAGATGATCGAATTAAAGCGATGGATCGTCATCTGTATTAACCGAAAAAACGGTTGAAGAAAGCATTGCTTGAAGTCATGCTATATTTTCCACAGAACACCTATGTCATCGGGTAGTCCTGAATATTCCTTGCGTCAGTGTGACATAGAGTGTTATTGTAGATGGTAGGGCAAATCTCTAGTACACAGTGGTCCGAGTTACTTAGTGGTGCACGGTTTTTGATGGAAAAAATGAATTTTGTTTGCGTCAGTAACATCAAGAGGTGCGTCTTCTGGTCGAGAGTTACTAAATTTGCTAGATCAAGGGACTTGAAGAACCTTGTATCACATTTATTAAGGTCACAGGTAAAAATGTATGGAGAGCATTCTAGTTTCGGCAGCAATACCAAAAAAGCTGCTCAACTAAAGGCCACAATTCGGACGATGTTTTATCAGGGCAATGTAGACTTTTCCGATAAAAACGGATTAAAGGCCAATGAGAAATTTAAGCTTACATTCAAGTAAATGACAGCTAATAGAACGTTCGACCACCACGTTCGACCACCGGTGCCTTCGTAATTTAGCTCACATTTGGTGGGAACACTGTGTGAGCAACGAGCGTGTTCGACGCCTTGTTTACGGCACAGGAAAAGGAAATGAACCGCTCAGCACCGTTATTTCACGCACCAGGCTCCGATGGCTCGGCCACGTGTTATGCATGCCAGCCCACCGACTTCCGCGACGTGTGTTGTTTGCGCCACCGCGGGTGTGGATGGAATAAGAGGAGGGGTGGCCAAACGATGAATTGCTCGAAAGGAATGAAGGCCCTCACTTCTGAGCTGGCCTCGGTTTGGAGCGTCTCGGCTCCATGGTTTGGGTCCGAAAGACGATGAACACGTTTGGTTGGACACACTTGCTGATATGGCTAGGAGCCGACCTCAGTGGCGTTCGTGCTGTGAGTTTCTTTGTCCCACCCCATCCCTCTTAGCCTCCCCCTCCAACCACGATCTCATTACTTAGCCTTATACAATTTCGCATAAGAATTTTTTTGGGTGCACAGCAGCCGGCTGGTAGCTTACCGGAACGATGCCCATCCGTTACCGGTAGCTCAGCCAGCTTGCACCAGTTATTTGTTTTTTTTTCTCTCCTTTTTTTCTTTGTATAGCGGCACAGAAGCTGAGGTGTTCCCCAACCCTAGCTAACGTGTATGATGATGATGATGATGATGAATAGAACTTGTGGAGTGAGTGAATATTTGATTGACTGAGTTGCACCAGAGTTGGTTAACGTACGTGATGACGCCGCCACCACGATTCCTTGGCTTACCTGGGCGATCGGACCTAATCGCACGGTATCCACTGATGTTTATGACTTCATATTTAATACCAGAGTGCAACCAGCTTTTCCGTAACGTGACAATACCTGTGTTTATCTATTCCTTTCGTTGTACAGGAGCTGTGAAGTCAGTGATTTTTCCATGCAATGAAGGCACATTAGTGAAGAGGAGGATTGTTAATTGCATTTCCTCCAAAGGGCATCGCCGGAGGCCAACTTTCCAACCAGCGCGATGTGTTCTCATGTTGCCATAATCCTTTCTCACTATCTGTTTAAAGTGTTCTTGGTGTATGACATTAGTCACCGGAAGGAGACTTACGTGCCGCAGGATGAAATGATTTCAAAAAAATCTGCAGAGTATGATTCCAAACCATCCGGATCCCAACAATTTCTCCGCTCAGAAATAGTTTTTCTCAGCCAATTGCATCCATAGGGCTTTCGAATTTCTTGAGGAAATCATGCTCCTCCGTAGATCTCTCAGCATGGACATTCACGGTGTAAAATAGTAGCCAACGAGCACAAACCCTCCTAAGATATGCGTACTGTTCTTTGATTGACCATTTCTGAATCAGTCGATAGTATAACATTAACGCTTTCAATAAACTTTGATGAAACGCTCTTCTACTTTACTTGGTATAACTTTCTTCGTTCGGATGACTAAATAACGTGAACCAAATTCCGTGCTCACAACCCTCTGCGGAATGTCACGGTGAGGAAACGCATCAGTGTTCATAGGAATAGCTTTGATGTACCCTAACTGGATTTGCGTATCCCATAGGTCCAGAAGTGCACGAGTGAGTGTTGCCATTACCATGTTTTATTAGTTCTCACGACGTACGCGCTATAACTGCTCTCACTATCACTTTGTGTCAGCAGATTCTATTCGCATCTCAGACTATCGCTACGCAGCAATGAAGTTACATCCGTAGGCGCTTAAACTGATGGCTCAATTACCTTTTGAATCTTTTTAGTTGCCACTCTAATTATTCTACCGGACTTTTAAGCATATGCCTTTTTACCCGTGAAAAAATCAGTATTCATTGTTCCTTGAATCATACACCATGTATAAAACAGTACACTTAGTGGTCGGATAAGAAACCTACCGCCGTCCAAATACCCCAGCTCCCTAAACTAGACTTCCCGAATGATCATCTGGCCAAAACACACACTTCGCAAGGCTTCGGTCAGTTTCGCTTGTGGAAACTGTGGAAGCGTAGACACCACACACTTCAGTGCCTGAAGATAGACCGTTACAAAATGCCATTTGTCCCACTTCTCTGGTCGGATAAATTAACCCTTCATGATTTAGATACAACCAACCAATTAAGGGAATGCGTTCTACTGTGAATTCCCACTAGATGCTCTACCATGGTGAAAGCTAGTTACGTTGCGCTAATTGTGCTGCTCTGTCAAATGGTCAATCAAGATTATTCAGTGCTAACCGGGAGCTTCAAAAGCTTTATGGTTGTGATGGCGGCTGAAACCTAAGGCGAAGAAAATTGTCTGCCTCAATGCGATCGATCAGCGATCGATCGAGTGGGCAGGTGAGATTTAAAAACTGCCAATTGTACATAACCTCAGGCTTGTGAATAGAACGCTTGTGCGCTGAGCCGGTGTGTCTGCTTTTGCTTTGACGCGGCGGGGATACCCAGGCACGCAACGTAGTGACATAAGAGAAGAAGCTGACGCGCCGGACGCGGCTCTCTTTTGCTGGACACTGCCGTCTTCTCTACGGATGGTGGAAAGAACGCTACCTGACAACTGGAGGATGTGAAAAGCGAACTGAACGGATTTCGTCAAGCTGAGACAGTTGGATTCCCATCCAATGCCTGACCAGCTTGCTGAGTTCAGACACACCATCGGTGACGGATCCAGAGGAGCACTTGCGACTTTTGATTTCAGTGATGCGGATGAGCAGGAGCGAGACATCTCGGAGTTAATCAAGAGATTTGGAGAATATTGCAAAGGTTTAACAAATGAAACGTACTAGACATATTTGTTTTTTGGTTGCAATCCCCTACAAGATGAGTCAGTCGAGACCTACGTTACAGAATTGAAAGTTCTGGCTCTAGCGTGCAACTTCTATAACTGTATATGGGACTTGCTGGTACGCGACCACATCGTAAACGGGATCGAAAATGCTGACCGCACTCGACGCCTTCCGAGGCAGAAAAAGCTGTCTCCATATCAGTGTGTGGATATATGCCTTAGTGAAACAAGGACATCACAACAGCTCCAGAATTTGCGGTCCAGCACGACAGAACTTTGTGCAGCGTCGAAAACCAAGGAAGCCCAAACCTTCCATCCGAGGGGCAGTAGGCCAGCTGTCACTATTGCCGAAGGCTGGCTTGCCGAAAGACCTCCTCGTGAGGCCAGCTGGGTGGTTCGGGATTTTCCCGTTCCAGCAAATGGTTCGGCGGCAGCGTTCCAGGACGTTGTGGGTTTTCGCCTGGCAAGCGTTCTGTCCATAAAAAGCCACAAATGTCTATGTAACAACACTGCGACGTGGCGGATGTGACTCGCCACTAAATAAAGTCACTGCCCCTTGTTTCATCCTGGCGAAGCATCGTATTCCAGCAACCTTATGCTGTACTTCTGGGGAGCATTGGGCCCCTGATTGACAAAGTAACAAACGAAAGGCATATGAACTGAGCAATCAGTCACCGGCTCCCAATGGGCGCGATTCCCTGAATTCGCTCCGCTGCCTTGCGGGCAGGCTATTCAGCCAAAGGCTCGGGGTGGTTTCCCTTAAGTCAACACCCTACTTCGGCTTGGGCAACCAGGTAGTATCTCGCCCTCTGAGGAAACCATGAACATTGTTGTGTTGTGTTTTATTTTACTGTTTCTGTACCTTCGTTTGAATCCCATGGTTTCTGATGGCATTATGTCTGTCAGCAGAGTTTTGCATATATATATATATATATATATATATATATATATATATATATATATATTGCCGTCGGAAGCATCCACGGCGAAAGGAAAGTTGTCCAGATTTGGTCAAGAAGTGTATAAAGTGTAAAAATACACCATTTCGCTGGTTGTTGTAAATCGACCAACCTCAGCGCTGTAGACAAGGAAAGGCAACAAGACATACAGGAGCTCACAATAAATAACATGGAACATTTTGGAGGGCAGGAGTACATTTTTGCTACAGTGTTAATCCAAGGAATCCCAGTTCACTTTCTACTCGATTCAGGAGTAATCGTCAACATGCTGCCCAAGAAACAATGTGCTGGAGTAAAATGCATTGAAATACGGAACTGTTTCAAATTGTGGAGCGGCTTGAAACTAACACCGCAAAGGAACGCTATCGTGCTCGCTGTTTACCCGAAGAAAGGAACGGAACACCAACTAGAGTTCCTGGTTGTGTCAGTAGATCTCATGCCCATCTTGGGTATTGATTCCATCTAGCGCCTTGGTTTTGTTTTACTTAACCCTGATCGTTTTGTTTACTTGCGTCAGCCTGCTGCAGACATTGTTGGTTTGTATCCTTCCGTGTTGGATGGGGTTAATGGGAAATTCGAGGGATGCGCTCATTTATCGTCAAACGAATCTACGACTCTGTGCGTGAGTAACGATCGTGTTCAACGCCTTGTTTACCGCACAGAAAAAAGAACTGAACGACTCAGCACCGTCATTTCACGCACCAGGCTCCGATGGCTCGGCCACGTGTTGCGCATGCCAGCCCATCGACTTCTACGACGTGCGTTGTTTGCTCACCGGGGATGTGGATGGAAGAAGAGGAGGCGTGGCCAACCGATGACTTGGTTCAGAGGAATGAAGGTCCTCACTACTGAGCTGGCCTCGGTTGGAGTGTCTCGGCTCCATGGTTAGGGTCCGAAAGACGATGAACACGTTTAACTGGATATACTTGCTGACATGGCAAGGAGCCGACCTCAGTGGCGTTCGTGCTGTGAGTTTCTTTGTCCCTCCCCATCCTGTTTTAGCCTCCCCCTCTACCTACGATCTCATCTCCTAGCGTAAAACACAATAATGTTTTTCTTTTTCCTAATAGCCGGCTGGTAGCTTACCGGAACGATGCCTATCCGGTGTTGGTAGTTCAGCTGGCATGCAACTGTTGTACTTATTTTACTTTTTCATTTATGTATTGCAGCACAGTAGCTGAGATGTTTCCCACCTCTAGCTGAAGTGTATAATCATGATGATGAGAAAGATAGAAAGATAGAAAGATATAGATAGAAAGATAGAAAGATATCTTTCTACCCCGCAATCAACCGGCTGCGCCACGGAGAACCCTCCACGACAGCCCGCCTTACAGTGCGTCTATCACTGCACATCCTGTTGGCTTCCTTTGGATTGGCTACACAACGAGAGACCACGGTCGAAGCCGGTGACTCGACGCCGCGTCTACAGAACCCGCCTTGCCGACGAACAGGAAGAATCCAGAGGTCGCCGAAATCCATCCAGATTAATCCTCGTCGGAAGCGGTAGGCTTTCTCTTCAAAGAGAGGAGTTGCGGGCCCGTCAAATTTCCTCTCAAAGACGCGCCAGAAATTCCGGCATAATGGCGGAAAGCGCGGTCCAATTTCTCCCCACGACGTAGCAGTGTTCAGCCATTCGGAGAGGAGGCCCAACCGCGCACCTGTTAACAATGTTCTTACAAACCTTCACCCCGTCGTGATCGCAATTTTCCCTGACATAATGACTCATTGCATTGGCTGTGATTAGCCCTTTGTTGGTCGTAAAAGTGCCTTCAGTGGACTGCCTGTTTTTCCTCCTCTTCGCCTTAGTTAGGAGTCGGTCGGTCGCGTGAATTTGTGGGCGTCGTTAGCCGGGCAGCGTTCGTGTCCGAAAACTAGCGCACGTCTAGCGCAACCCTCTCTCGTGTGCGTCCGTTCCGAGGGCTCAGCGTCTACCCGAATACGTGAGGATAGGATCTTTATCACGCTCGTTCAATTTCCGTCTCACCCCGGGCTATGCTAACGCCATCAGGTCAGCGCAAATCCATTCGATTGGCCAGCGTTCCAAACCCTGCTCCAAACGTGCCAGTGACAATCTTAGCAGGCGTCTTTCGATCATACCAGCTAGCAAACCACTCAATATCGTTCCACATAATACCTGGATAAAATCTACCGACCAGGATCCCAGATGTACGATACAGACACGTTGTCAGGAGCGCACCTGTCAGACAGACCAGCAATGGAAGAAGACCCGGATTTTGTCCACGCAACACAGTGGATTGCTCTCACTGAGGAACGTTTTCAGCACCTTCTACAGCGCAAGAAGGAGCATGAACTGTGCAGGTTACTGAAGCAAGATTACAGAACTGTGGCCCGTTTTCGTAAATCACCACCTTGTGTCTTCCATGCCGACCGAACTGACACCGTAACTTGTTCAGTGCGACTTGCGCGCAAGCTGACGTAAGGGCAACAATCTTGAAGTAGTTACTGAATTAGTCGACCACAATCAACTACCTCTTCCTGTCGTGAACAGAAAGGTCTAGTGCGACAATCTGCCAGGACCTATCCTAAAAGTCACGGAGCATCGTCCGCTCCTTCGGCTAACGCACATCGCGTGTCTTGCATGTAAAACAGTTTGATACATAATCACGTATTTCACTGGTCCTCTCTGGCCAGAACATCAGCGCACGTTCTCTTGCCACGCCATTTTTGATTGCCAAATGTGCATTGAAGCATTGAACGTTGAAGTGCCTTCGGAACTACTATGCTGCTGGGTGATGAGTTCGCCGTGAAAATGTAAGGAAATAAGACTTTGGGAAATGTTTTTGCCTTCGGACCATTCGTTCATTATCGGCTGCTTCAGTAACCTGCACAGTTCATGCTCCTTCTTGCGCTGTAGAAGGTGCTGAAAACGTTCCTCAGTGAGAGCAATCCACTGTGTTGCGTGGACAAAATCCGGGTCTTCTTCCATTGCTGGTCTGTCTGACAGGTGCGCTCCTGACAACGTGTCTGTATTGTACATCTGGGATCCTGGTCGGTAGATTTTATCCAGGTATTATGTGGAACGATATTGAGTGGTTTGCTAGCTGGTATGATCGAAAGACGCCTGCTAAGATTGTCACTGGCACGGTTGGAGCAGGGTTTGGAACGCTGGCCAATCGAATGGATTTGCGCTGACCTGATGGCGTTAGCATAGCCCGGGGTGAGACGGAAATTGAACGAGCGTGATAAAGATCCTATCCTCACGTATTCGGGTAGACGCTGAGCCCTCGGAACGGACGCACACGAGAGAGGGTTGCGCTAGACGTGCGCTAGTTTTCGGACACGAACGCTGCCCGGCTAACGACGCCCACAAATTCACGCGACCGACCGACTCCTAACTAAGGCGAAGAGGAGGAAAAACAGGCAGTCCACTGAAGGCACTTTTACGACCAACAAAGGGCTAATCACAGCCAATGCAATGAGTCATTATGTCAGGGAAAATTGCGATCACGACGGGGTGAAGGTTTGTAAGAACATTGTTAACAGGTGCGCGGTTGGGCCTCCTCTCCGAATGGCTGAACACTGCTACGTCGTGGGGAGAAATTGGACCGCGCTTTCCGCCATTATGCCGGAATTTCTGGCGCGTCTTTGAGAGGAAATTTGACGGGCCCGCAACTCCTCTCTTTGAAGAGAAAGCCTACCGCTTCCGACGAGGATTAATCTGGATGGATTTCGGCGACCTCTGGATTCTTCCTGTTCGTCGGCAAGGCGGGTTCTGTAGACGCGGCGTCGAGTCACCGGCTTCGACCGTGGTCTCTCGTTGTGTAGCCAATCCAAAGGAAGCCAACAGGATGTGCAGTGATAGACGCACTGTAAGGCGGGCTGTCGTGGAGGGTTCTCCGTGGCGCAGCCGGTTGATTGCGGGGTAGAAAGATATCTTTCTATCTTTCTATCTATATCTTTCTATCTTTCTATCTTTCTCATCATCATGATTATACACTTCAGCTAGAGGTGGGAAACATCTCAGCTACTGTGCTGCAATACATAAATGAAAAAGTAAAATAAGTACAACAGTTGCATGCCAGCTGAACTACCAACACCGGATAGGCATCGTTCCGGTAAGCTACCAGCCGGCTATTAGGAAAAAGAAAAACATTATTGTGTTTTACGCTAGGAGATGAGATCGTAGGTAGAGGGGGAGGCTAAAACAGGATGGGGAGGGACAAAGAAACTCACAGCACGAACGCCACTGAGGTCGGCTCCTTGCCATGTCAGCAAGTATATCCAGTTAAACGTGTTCATCGTCTTTCGGACCCTAACCATGGAGCCGAGACACTCCAACCGAGGCCAGCTCAGTAGTGAGGACCTTCATTCCTCTGAACCAAGTCATCGGTTGGCCACGCCTCCTCTTCTTCCATCCACATCCCCGGTGAGCAAACAACGCACGTCGTAGAAGTCGATGGGCTGGCATGCGCAACACGTGGCCGAGCCATCGGAGCCTGGTGCGTGAAATGACGGTGCTGAGTCGTTCAGTTCTTTTTTCTGTGCGGTAAACAAGGCGTTGAACACGATCGTTACTCACGCACAGAGTCGTAGATTCGTTTGACGATAAATGAGCGCATCCCTCGAATTTCCCATTAACCCCATCCAACACGGAAGGATACAAACCAACAATGTCTGCAGCAGGCTGACGCAAGTAAACAAAACGATCAGGGTTAAGTAAAACAAAACCAAGGCGCTAGATGGAATCAATACCCAAGATGGGCATGAGATCTACTGACACAACCAGGAACTCTAGTTGGTGTTCCGTTCCTTTCTTCGGGTAAACAGCGAGCACGATAGCGTTCCTTTGCGGTGTTAGTTTCAAGCCGCTCCACAATTTGAAACAGTTCCGTATTTCAATGCATTTTACTCCAGCACATTGTTTCTTGGGCAGCATGTTGACGATTACTCCTGAATCGAGTAGAAAGTGAACTGGGATTCCTTGGATTAACACTGTAGCAAAAATGTACTCCTGCCCTCCAAAATGTTCCATGTTATTTATTGTGAGCTCCTGTATGTCTTGTTGCCTTTCCTTGTCTACAGCGCTGAGGTTGGTCGATTTACAACAACCAGCGAAATGGTGTATTTTTACACTTTATACACTTCTTGACCAAATCTGGACAACTTTCCTTTCGCCGTGGATGCTTCCGACGGCAATATATATATATATATATATATATATATATATATATATATATGCAAAACTCTGCTGACAGACATAATGCCAGCAGAAACCATGGGATTCAAACGAAGGTACAGAAACAGTAAAATAAAACACAACACAACAATGTTCATGGTTTCCTCAGAGGGCGAGATACTACCTGGTTGCCCAAGCCGAAGTAGGGTGTTGACTTAAGGGAAACCACCCCGAGCCTTTGGCTGAATAGCCTGCCCGCAAGGCAGCGGAGCGAATTCAGGGAATCGCGCCCATTGGGAGCCGGTGACTGATTGCTCAGTTCATATGCCTTTCGTTTGTTACTTTGTCAATCAGGGGCCCAATGCTCCCCAGAAGTACAGCATAAGGTTGCTGGAATACGATGCTTCGCCAGGATGAAACAAGGGGCAGTGACTTTATTTAGTGGCGAGTCACATCCGCCACGTCGCAGTGTTGTTACATAGACATTTGTGGCTTTTTATGGACAGAACGCTTGCCAGGCGAAAACCCACAACGTCCTGGAACGCTGCCGCCGAACCATTTGCTGGAACGGGAAAATCCCGAACCACCCAGCTGGCCTCACGAGGAGGTCTTTCGGCAAGCCAGCCTTCGGCAATAGTGACAGCTGGCCTACTGCCCCTCGGATGGAAGGTTTGGGCATCCTTGGTTTTCGACGCTGCACAAAGTTCTGTCGTGCTGGACCGCAAATTCTGGAGCTGTTGTGATGTCCTTGTTTCACTAAGGCATATATCCACACACTGATATGGAGACAGCTTTTTCTGCCTCGGAAGGCGTCGAGTGCGGTCAGCATTTTCGATCCCGTTTACGATGTGGTCGCATACCAGCAAGTCCCATATACAGTTATAGAAGTTGCACGCTAGAGCCAGAACTTTCAATTCTGTAACGTAGGTCTCGACTGACTCATCTTGTAGGGGATTGCAACCAAAAAACAAATATGTCTAGTACGTTTCATTTGTTAAACCTTTGCAATATTCTCCAAATCTCTTGATTAACTCCGAGATGTCTCGCTCCTGCTCATCCGCATCACTGAAATCAAAAGTCGCAAGTGCTCCTCTGGATCCGTCACCGATGGTGTGTCTGAACTCAGCAAGCTGGTCAGGCATTGGATGGGAATCCAACTGTCTCAGCTTGACGAAATCCGTTCAGTTCGCTTTTCACATCCTCCAGTTGTCAGGTAGCGTTCTTTCCACCATCCGTAGAGAAGACGGCAGTGTCCAGCAAAAGAGAGCCGCGTCCGGCGCGTCAGCTTCTTCTCTTATGTCACTACGTTGCGTGCCTGGGTATCCCCGCCGCGTCAAGGCAAAAGCAGACACACCGGCTCAGCGCACAAGCGTTCTATTCACAAGCCTGAGGTTATGTACAATTGGCAGTTTTTAAATCTCACCTGCCCACTCGATCGATCGCTGATCGATCGCATTGAGGCAGACAATTTTCTTCGCCTTAGGTTTCAGCCGCCATCACAACCATAAAGCTTTTGAAGCTCCCGGTTAGCACTGAATAATCTTGATTGACCATTTGACAGAGCAGCACAATTAGCGCAACGTAACTAGCTTTCACCATGGTAGAGCATCTAGTGGGAATTCACAGTAGAACGCATTCCCTTAATTGGTTGGTTGTATCTAAATCATGAAGGGTTAATTTATCCGACCAGAGAAGTGGGACAAATGGCATTTTGTAACGGTCTATCTTCAGGCACTGAAGTGTGTGGTGTCTACGCTTCCACAGTTTCCACAAGCGAAACTGACCGAAGCCTTGCGAAGTGTGTGTTTTGGCCAGATGATCATTCGGGAAGTTTAGTTTAGGGAGCTGGGGTATTTGGACGGCGGTAGGTTTCTTATCCGACCACTAAGTGTACTGTTTTATACATGGTGTATGATTCAAGGAACAATGAATACTGATTTTTTCACGGGTAAAAAGGCATATGCTTAAAAGTCCGGTAGAATAATTAGAGTGGCAACTAAAAATATTCAAAAGATAATTGAGCCGTTAGTTTAAGCGCCTACGGATGTAACTTCATTGCTGTGTAGCGATAGTCTGAGATGCGAATGGAATCTGCGAACACCAAGTAATAGGGAGAGCAATTATAACGCACGTACGTCGTGAGAACTAATAAAATATGGAAATGGCAACTCTCAGTCGTGCGCTTCTGGACCTATGGGATACGCAAATCCAGTTCGGGTACATCAAAGCTATTCCTATGAACACTGATGCGTTTCCTCACCGTGACATTCCGCAGAGGGTTGTGAGCATGGAATTTGGTTCACGTTATTTAGTCATCCGAACGAAGAAAGTTATACCAAGTAAAGTAGAAGAGCGTTTCATCAAAGTTTATTGAAAGCGTTAATGTTAGACTATCGACTGATTCAGAAATGGTCAATCAAAGAACAGTACGCATATCTTAGGAGGGTTTGTGCTCGTTGGCTACTATCTTACACCGTTAATGTCCATGCTGAGAGATCTACGAAGGAGCATGATTACCTTAAGAAATTCGAAAGCCCTATGGATGCAATTGGCTGAGAAAAACTACTGCTGAGCGGAAAAATTGTTAGGATCCGGATCGTTTGGAATCCTTCTCTGCAGATTTTTTTGAAATCATTTCATCCTGCGGCACGTAAGTATCCTTCCGGTGACTAAAGTCATAAACCAAGAACACTTTAAACAGATAGTGAGAAAGGATTATGGCAACATGAGAAAACATCGCGCTGGTTGGAAAGTTGGCCTCCGGCGATGCCCTTTGGAGGAAATGCAATTAACAATCCTCCTCTTCACTAATGTGCCTTCATTGCATGGAAAAATCACTGACTTCACAGCTCCTGTACAACGAAAGGAATATATAAACACAGGTATTATTACGGTACAAGAAAGCGGTTTGTACTCTGATATTAAAGATGGAGTCACAAACCTCAGTGGATACCGTGCGATTAGGTCCGATCGCCCAGGAACGAATCGTGGTGGCGGCGTCATCACGTACGTTAACCAACTCTGATGCAACTCAGTCAATCAGCTATTCACTCACTACACACGTTCTATTCATCATCATCATCATCATCATACACGTTAGCTAGGGGTGGGGAACACCTCAGCTTCTGTGCCGCTATACAAAGAAAAAAAGGAGAGAAAAAACAAAAACAAATAACTGGTGCAAGCTGGCTGAGCTACCGGTAACGGATGGGCATCGTTCCGGTAAGCTACCAGCCGGCTGCTGTGCACCCAAAAAAATTCTTATGCGAAATTGTATAAGGCTAAGTAATGAGATCGTGGTTGGAGGGGGAGGCTAAGAGGGATGGGGTGGGACAAAGAAACTCACAGCACGAACGCCACTGAGGTCGGCTCCTAGCCATATCAGCAAGTGTGTCCAACCAAACGTGTTCATCGTCTTTCGGACCCCAACCATGGAGCCGAGACGCTCCAACCGAGGCCAGCTCAGAAGTGAGGGCCTTCATTCCTTTCGAGCAATTCATCGTTTGGCCACCCCTCCTCTTATTCCATCCACACCCGCGGTGCGCAAACAACACACGTCGCGGAAGTCGGTGGGCTGGCATGCATAACACGTGGCCGAGCCATCGGAGCCTGGTGCGTGAAATAACGGTGCTGAGCGGTTCATTTCCTTTTCCTGTGCCATAAACAAGGCGTCGAACACGCTCGTTGCTCACACAGTGTTCCCACCAAATGTGAGCTAAATTACGAAGGCACCGGTGGTCGAACGTGGTGGTCGAACGTTCTATTAGCTGTCATTTACTTGAATGTAAGCTTAAATTTCTCATTGGCCTTTAATCCGTTTTTATCGGAAAAGTCTACATTGCCCTGATAAAAAATCGTCCGAATTGTGGCCTTTAGTTGAGCAGCTTTTTTGGTATTGCTGCCGAAACTAGAATGCTCTCCATACATTTTTACCTGTGATCTTAATAAATGTGATACAAGGTTCTTCAAGTCCCTTGATCTAGCAAATTTAGTAACTCTCGACCAGAAGACGCACCTCTTGATGTTACTGGCGCAAACAAAATTCATTTTTTCCATCCAAAAGCGTGCACCACTAAGCAACTCGGACCACTGTGTACTAGAGATTTGCCCTACCATCTACAATAACACTCTATGTCACACTGACGCAAGGAATATTCAGGACTACCCGACGACATAAGTGTTCTGTGGAAAATATAGCATGACTTCAAGCAATGCTTTCTTCAACCGTTTTTTCGGTTAATACAGATGACGATCCATCGCTTTAATTCGATCATCTCATGAGTTAGGTAAAGTTTTGCTTCCACCTATGCTACCCCAACGAGACGACCTACCTGCGAAGAGAGAGATTTTCTTCACCCCTACTACAGCAACTTTGAAGAAAAAAGGACGTGCTTACAAGCTAAAAACGGCTACCCCAGTCAAAATCTTGACATTAGCATATGAAGCTGGAATGACAAGATTAAACAGTTTATGAGAGTATTGTCCTATTCTCCGAATCGGGCATTTCTGTTGCAGACGTTTCGTTACCAAACTAGGCAACCTCTTCAGTGCGGCTATTCAGTCCTGATTCGCGGAGTCTCGCAAACCAATGCCAAATCCGTTTATACATTGAAACGGTAGTGGGAAACCGTAACTGCCGGGAGCTCTGGAGGCTGTTGAAGCAAATCTGTGGTAAAAGTACAATTGGATGTACTGGAATAGTGGGTGTTGACAAACTCAATGCGGAGTTTCTTTCCTCACCGTGGAGCGCTTTTCCTTTACCGCTGTTCACTAGCTCAGACCCATGCGGCCGGTTTGACCAAGTTGAAGACAGCAGAGAACTCAAGAATCTAGATTCATATAAAGCTAGTGGCCCTGATGGTTTTTTATCAGTGGTTTTGAAGCAGTGCGCCGATTCCCTTACATTATCCCTGGCTGATATTTTTCACAAGTGTCTAACGACCGGTGATATCCCCGACATCTGGACGTCAGTCAGCATAACACCAATTCCTAAAGTGGAACCTTAGTAGTATCGGCCCATTCCTAATACTTCAGTGATCTTAAAAGTCCTCGAAAAGTTACTAGTTCCATGAATTTCCACAACCACTCTTGCTGATGATATCTATCGTTTTGCGTTTAGACTTCAGCGCTCCACGCTTGATGCTGTCTCTTACCTTGTGCATTCAATAGCTTTGCGCTGGATTAAAGTGCAGGTCCGTAAGATTACTTTTTTCATGCCTATTCACATACGTTCGAGGGTCTTGACCGATCACTTCTGCTTAACCTACTTCATTTGATTGGAATTCACCCTGATGTTTGTAACTTATTGCGTGACTATTTCACTGATCGAGCGCACTTTACCCAATTGAACGGCAAACGTTCCTCTATGCTCCGCGCTGACTGTGGCGTTTTGCAGGACGCGATCCTCTCAGATCTTTTATTCTGTTTATAAGTAGAATGTCTTCTACCTACCACCAATGTTCATTGGATGTAAATGTGCTGTGTTGTTATGGGGTGCAGATCTACCCCCATTTTGACGTCTGTGCTTCAATGTGGTTTGGACGCACGTTTTAGTTGGGTCTCAACCAGGCCCTTTAACCTTAATGTTTTGAAATGTATTGGTGTAACATTTACATATATCAGCCCTGTTAAATTACGAGTACTTTTATATGCCTCCCCTCTATTAACTTTAGAGGACAAAACCATTTCTATTTCATCCGCTGTCAAATATCTCGGTGTCCTTTTTTTACAAAACCTCTACTGGTCCAAGCACGTTTCGGAGACTTTTCATAACATCAGAAAGTTATCCTTTTATGCTTTCCGACTTAAGCCGTTTTCCGTATTGCGAAGTCTAACTTTGAGATTAGTATCTGCATGTATACTACCTCATTGATTTTACTGTTCCCCAGTTATCTTCTCTGGACTACTGTATAAAGGCCATATTTTGCTTGTACGATCTATTTTGTATATTTCCAGATGTGGTGACTTGCTTAGAGATTCCATAGTTGAATTTCTTGCTCGTAAGCATTTCGCACTACTTCGGATCGTAACACAATCTTACCTTATTTGTCACGCTTTCTTGTTTACCATAACAAAGTCACCAATCCTTTGCGCATGCGGTTGCTTGAGTGATATACACACACCTTTGACTATTTAATTATTTAAGATGTATTTATGGAGGTTTAGTTGGCCCCATTCATTCAGTGTATCCGCAATAATCTTGTAAATGCTGAGAATACATTTTTTAAAGGTGTATGAAGCTTATTTTGATGAGACTTGACTTGAAGGATGACGCGAGTTAGAAGGGCCTTCCATGTTCGGGAGAAGACATTTTGCTGATAATCAAGTCGACGGTAGCGCGTGGCCAATTGGAGCTGGTGGCCTCCCAGTTTTGCATTTTAGCTCAGCTGGAACGGGTCGTGACAGACGTGAGTTGACTTCGTCAGCACAGTCAAACCTAAGGCGACCACTCAAGAGATGGACAAAAAGCGGTTCCCTTGGACAGGTTCATCTACAGAAGAGAGTATACATCATGGATTACGCGTGTATACCAGAATACCAAAGTCGAACTAGATCTGTACGCATACAACTTTTGCAATCAGTTTTAGTCCTATAAGTAAGGAGATAACAGCAGTAGTGTGCCATGTGCAATAGATGAGTAAAATAATCGAATACCTTTACGGCATATGAGCAAATATTAAAATAGCTGCGCACCAGCGTAGTCTACAAGTTTTAGAAAACCATTTCCACCAGATGCGAAAACTTAGTACAAAAGTATGTTGTTCATTAATTACGCCCAACTAGATATTAGAAGCATAACACCTGCGAAGAGAACTCTTTCCGGCAAATCACTTCAGGTAAATACAATTACAAGACAGACAAGCTGAGGCATTTGTGGCGTCGCTACGACATTCGTCTCTCCATCAAAGGGCGGGTCTATTGTGCAACTGTTCGTGCTGTACTGTTGTACGGATGCGAGACCTGGCCCATTCGTAAAGATGACTTGCGCAGGCTATCCGTCTTCGAGCACCGCTGTCTGCGGTCCATTGCCTGTGTGTGGTGGCAGCACCACGTAAGCAATGTGGAAGTTAGACAGCGTGTCTTGGGACGTGGAAGCCACTCGCTCGAGGAGCTCATCTCACTGCATCAACTGCGGTGGTTGGGACACGTATTGCGCATGCCTGTCCAGCGTTACCCCCGTCGTGCTTTGTTTGCACTTGCTGGACAGGGCTGGAAGAGACGGTCTGGTGGACAGCCTACAACATGGAGAAGCCGCATGAAAAAGTTGACGAAACAATTGGCCTCGGCCGGTTGCTGTCGACTACCTGGTTGGGGTCAGAGAGATGAGGATACTTGCTGGTTGAAAACCTTGGAAGTTATGGCTCAAGATCGATGTCAATGGCGGATGTGTGCATCAGTGTGTTGCGGTGTCCCTTCCTCCTCCCCCTAAATAAAGAACAAACTGGGGGGAAAAAACTGTGAGTGGTAAACTTGACAAAAAAAGCATTTCTTGTTGCTCTTTTCTTATTATTCATATTGTTTTCCTATTCAGCCATGATTCCGATGGCACAATATCTGTACCACAGATGGTGTATAATATATATATGTATATATTCCGTTAGAACGCACTCAGCCACTCACACATAACTCCTGACTGTAGTGGGGAGTCACGAAATATTCAATACCAATGGTACAATGGTATATTAGGGATAAACAATGAATGCTTAACAAGTCCCGTAGGTTGGCCAGAATGAAAACCACAGCATGGTAAGCAGAATACGGAATGATAACATGCACATCGTTTTGGTGGAGTGACCACAGTTTTCATGCAGAAGTATACAGAAAGGAGCCAACCACGATTATTTAGGTTCGCGCTTTGTAAACACAGATAAAGTGGAGGCGGAAACAATGTGATTTGAGAGGGTGTTCCATGGCTGGCACACACGAAGACACGTTGATATTCTAGCCTACTGGGTTGTGTGACCAGCATGAGTTAGTATTCCCTCAAGTTTTGCTGTAAATGAGTTGCAGTAGATGGTAGCAGACGTGGTTGGGGTACTTTAAAATCTGATAGGTGATTATTAGGAGGCCACTTAGGTGCCGATGCCGGCAGCTGAACAATAGAGTCCTCAGCTTAAGTTGATATGAAAGATGGGAAAACCGTCTGACGCGCTTCGTGGGTGTTCGCTATGGATTCTCGAGTGCTGCGAGATCTTGTTTATGCCAGGGCTGCCAGGCCTCGATTACGCATTCCATATGAGGCCGCACGTACGTAGTAAGCGACTGCAAATAAACGTAAGGATCAAACCACCCAACTGCTCTCCGCAGCATACCAACTTGTTGGTTGTCGGCCGGTAGCCTAGAGGTAACGAGCTTCCTCGTAATCTTACGGCGCAGGTTCGAATCGGTGTATGGGTGGGCGTTATCGCGGTATACTCACCCCGCGTGCGACTGGTGGTGGTCGCACATCAGTGAAGCGTCGTTACGGCCTACAGCTGACACAATATTTATTACTATTAACGTGTTGGTTTCCAGCCTTCGACGCCTTCTCAGTTTGTTCTGAGTAGCTCAATTCAGCCTGGATTATGAACCCAAGTTCGAGGTCCTAGTCGACTGATTGAATTGCATGATCTTCAAACGTGTATATGATATTTGTTTGGTGACATTTTTGGTTTACCCTACAAGTGGAAGAGTTATATGGTTGTAGATTGCTGATTTATCTTTCATGCGCCTTGTCCAATCTTTCTGTATTGAACTGTTCTCTTACTTGTTGACGATAGGTTACCGCATCTTAATATCTTCAGCAAAAACAAGAATTTCGAGGCAAGAAAACGCGTAAGCTTTTTAATGAACGCGGGACATGGACGTGGCCAAGGAATAGTTTCTTTTGCTAAGCCATTTCTGGCATGACTTTGATCAGATAGCGCACTTTGTTCTTTTTTCTACATTTGCCCATCCTGCAGGACATTTCTGATCCACCGAAGGACAGGATCCCCAAATTCAAAGCCTCCGAGACTGTGAAGCAGAGTGCTATGGTCCAGTCGGTGTAAGTCTAGATAAATCGAAGAAAATGGCGTCGATACCGCTATTTTAATCGGCCGTTTCCCTTCAACTGCTGCGTGCAATCAATAGGTTGGTTGTGCATGAATCGTGTTAGTCGTAACAGTGCTGCTCAGGTGCTATAACGTAGTTGTCTAGATGGTCGACTGCTGCCTTGATGATGATTGTCATCATCTTAGAGAATACAGGGAGGAGGAACACTAGGGCGATAGTTTGCGGGTTCCGAGCGATTGTCACTTTTGAAAATTGGCGTGATTAGGCCATTTTCCACATGCTAGTCAGAGCTGGCTCATTCAAACCCGTTTGGAACGAATGCGCTGATGGGTCGGCCAGCGTTGTTGCTGCTACGTTTATTTATCTGGAATTCGTTTCATCGGTTTCGCGAGGACTGTAGGAGCGCTGTGTGGACAGTTTCTTCAACACAGATGTGGTAGTAACAGCGATGTTAATAAGTGTTGCAATTGGGCCTATGGGTGTAAGTACGTAACAGTGGCGAATGTCTCGTTTGAAAATCGGGGCATACTGCATCCGTAGAGCGTTGACTGCTTTTTCAGCTCTCTATGCCACCCTGACTGAAGTGTGAGGTGGGGGATGCCGTATTTCAATTCCCGAATGGTCTTAAGATTCTTATATGGGAGTCTTAGTTATCGGCAAATTTACAAGCCCGTAGTTTTGGTTGAGACAAGCATATTACATTGGTTGCACTCAGTCACCTAGTCACTCCAGGTTTCGGGACAAGGACGAGTTCTGTAAATGTACCAAGCTGCATTCCTTAGTGACATGCGTTTACGGGTTCCACTTATGATGAAAAACGATGGATTGGTGGAACGAACTCTCTTCGTTGCTGAAGCAGTTGCGATTAGATTGCTAAAGCGTCCAATTAACTGAATACAGGCGCTGTCAGCGGAGCAACCTTTAAAGAATTCCTAATCCGTAGGCGCAACTACATCGTTCAGGATGCGTTAGTGTGTGATGGTACCTGTTAGTTCATTGTGTTCCTCCGGATATTTATCGTAACACACAGAGTTATAAAGTATGGTGACATAATCACCTAGCCCTAGTGGAGTGTCTATAAATGGCATGTCGATCATGAGTTTCTAAATTATATGTAGGAGGTCTAGTACCGGTGGTTTGTTATCATGCTTGACCCTAGAAGGTGAGATGATTGGATTGTAGAGTGGAACACTTATGGTAAGGTCTTGTATTTCTACGTTGAATTTTTCGCTGGGAAGTGCCGATGCTACTGTTTCGTACACATTAAGATCGCCTGAGATAAGAACGTGGCTATAAGTTCAGTGTAGGTCTTTTGTCAGTGCTGATAGTAGGCGGGAATCTAGCTGTGGAGTGGACGATGGGGGCGATAAAAGACTGCCACGATGTAGTTGTCATTGTATCTAAGACAAAACGGCACTATAACGAATAGGCTACCCGCGTCTCCGGGTCATTTGGTGGTTCGCATTGCAAGTCGCTGTGATAGTGTGGGATTAAACTACCTCCACTGCTGAGACGATCGTTTCGGAAGGGTGACATTAACTTACTTGTTATCTTGGCACCCGTAACCTCTGAGTGTAACCACTCCTTGGTTATGAAGATGGGATCCAAAGCGTTTGTTGCCTGACGCAAACGAAACTCAGTGATTCTGTTGGAGGGGCGTTGGGCTTTCGTGTACACGCAGGAAATTTTTTCGCTTTTCAGCAGCGATTGGAAGGACATGTGGCTAGGGTAAGAGGTTGTGCCGACCGTTGTATGGTCGGCCGCTAGCCGTTTTTGGTAGTATTAACAGCGAACAGGTTGGATTTGGGTTTGCTGGCACCGTAATTAGCCCCTCTGACAGCTCATTCTGCACCATGCATGCAGAGTGGATACAACATTGCATAGGAAGACCCTCACTTCTTTCAGTCCTGCCATCAGTGCGAAAATCGGATAGGCTCCCCACTTCGTTTGCCTACTGAAGTGAAGCTCTAGGTTGGACGATAGTTTCGCTCACCAGTTTGAACTGGAGCTTCGTTGGCCGTCTGTATTGAAGTGATTGTCATTGCACCAGTAGCCTAAGTGCTAACTGCCTAGTTTGCAACAGTCTTAATTATCCTTGGGCCGCACCCTTTATAACTTCTTGACCTTGGTGGGCTTGAGAGAACTGGCCATAACGTCTTGCAAGAGCAGTATCTCACGAATATAGCAGCACTGTTTCTGGTCTTGAGTCACTGCTTTGCGCGCATCTTGCACATGAAATTGAGGGACGCCATGGACACAAGCGGTTCCGGCTGTGGTATTTAGGCAGAATTCTTCTAACCTCTGCTTCGCTCGCCCCATGAAACTTGCGAAAATATCCGGGTTAAGTAGGATCCATACTGGAGACAAGCAGTTGAAAACAACACTGCTTCCACCTCATCGACAGAGTTTAGCACAATTTGAAGAATATTGGACACACCATAGTGCGTATAATTCTGGTGAAGGGTGATCCTCGTCAAGTTTGCGATCTTAGTCCGAATAGCGAGCAGGTTGGTTTTGGTACTTCATTAGCTCAGATCATCCACTTGTTTCCTCTTTGCTGGAATCGATTTCGACTCCGGAACGTTAGTACCTATCATAGGTGGGGTATCCAATTGTTTTTGAGTGTCTTTCATGGGAGTAGGGATCGTGATTGAGAGACGGACGATTTGCTGTGCATCGATACAGCGATGACTTTCACATTATTCTTTCTGGTGGTAGTATAGATAACAGCTGCTGATGTTTGAGTGGGCTTGGGTGATACTACTGTTCAAGTATCGCCGATGTTGGCTTGTTCCTGGGTTTCGGCGAGGCCTATCGGGAGAACTGCGGTTGGAGGAAACTGTTGCATATGAGCTGGAGGTGGATTGTTCCGGAACCCTTGGACGCTTTGGAGTAGTAGAGGTGTTTGCAGCAGTCACGTTCTTAGTGTAACATCCGGCGTTGTGGAATTGTCTTTCAATGGAGTTCGGTGAAGAAACTATGCTTGTTTCTTATGAAGCTCTTTTGGTGCCCAAACTGCCCTCAACCACTTCTTTCAGCCCATCACGCTTCTGGGACGGTGCACTTGCGGTCTCCACTAGTGGGACTGTAGTACACTGCGCACAGGATCAAAAAGTCTGGTTTGCTGCTAATTAGCCTAAACTTTCCCGGTTTGATGCTTCAACATTTGACTTGAAGACAGATAGAGCAGTCCGAACGTGAAACCCCTAGTTTTACCATCTTACTGCAAGTCCCACGTGCGCCTCTAAGCGCTGTGGATCGGCCACTTGCTTCTGTCAGCTCACGTGTACTTGTTGACGGTTCGCCCAGACCTGGGTCCCAGACTACTGGTTCTGGCGCCAAGTTCAGTCCACAGAGACAGCTGGTTGTCTCACTGACTCCCGCGGTCGAGCGCTGATTGCCGGATTCAGCGACCGGTCATCTGCCGGTTGTGTGCACACACCCATATGAAGACGCGGCGTATATTAAACAGGCTGCGTTGAGCGACGATGCAAGCAAAACGCGGCCAAGCGTGATTGAGAGTCTCGGAAGCGATGTTTAGTGGGTAAATGATGCAACACAACGCACGCATCCATCAATTTGAGCTTCGTCGGAAGCCTGTCATTTGTCTTTATTATGCAAAATCAGTCACCTTTATGAATTTTCCAATGTCATGCTTTTGTTGAGCAAACAGGAGCAATTGCCGCAAGTTCGTCGGTGGACCGCAAATGCGCTTAACCCATGTCTTTTGTGGGCCAGCCCTTTCTTGTTCACCGACTATCGCTTTGGCTTGGTCTTAGATTTCATAACTATTCTGGTTATTCAGTTAATCCGAATCTGTTAAACCCATGGTACCTGCTCAAACTGCGTTCGTAGTGCAACCCACGATTTCCGTTTTCTGCTTGGTGTGCTGATATACCGCTGAGATCGTGTGATGAATTGGACAGCGACTATAAGCGTTTCGTTACCGACAAACGGATTAATTCAGTCCACTCGAGCAACGCACACGCACCCACCACACACTCTTCCTCTATCGGTGCAGTAGAACTTGAACTCCAAACCACAACGTTGCGCACGTTGTGAGGGGCCGTTGCGATTTGTGACCCATCGTATCTCGTTAAACGTGCAATGCGTTCTGTGTAAGTCGCATCCAAGTGACTACACCATTCCAGTGTTCGCCATGCAGCTTGTGTGACTGCTTGGCAATATAACAACCGTGCCATGCTTTTCTCTAGATAGAAAACCATAGCTACTGTGCCAGTGAGAACATGAAGCCTGAAGGATGGTGTGCCACCAGTCATAATAGAGCATAATCTGCCAGTTGAGTGGAGGTGCTGCTATAAAAATGTTGATTGACTCATCAGTCACGCTCCAGTCCACGCACGCTCTGTCTGAACGGAGGGGTATCAACAAACACCCCATGCTATCAACAGCGGTTACTTGTGTATTAATTATCAAAGCTCACCAACTTATGGATTCCATCGTTTACCACGTGAGCATGCGTATGACACGTACACAGTTCCGCCCACAAAACGAGCATCAATGAGTATCCTAGGAGCAGTTAGCTAAACCAAAGCAGTGACTGGTGATTGGTGGACCACATTTGCTGTACACTGCTATCATCATAAATGACAATCATGATTCTGGAGTCTTTATTCTTCGGTGCCCTAATTGACCTTAACGATTCACGAATGTCAACAAAGACAAGTAACATAAATATCAGTAACATAAATACCTGACTGGTGGTTTGTAT
Organism: Dicrocoelium dendriticum; assembly: GCA_944474145.2. Taxonomy (NCBI): domain Eukaryota; kingdom Metazoa; phylum Platyhelminthes; class Trematoda; order Plagiorchiida; family Dicrocoeliidae; genus Dicrocoelium; species Dicrocoelium dendriticum. The sequence continues at coordinate 228,242,624 of OX104063.1, forward strand.
CCGATAATGCTCTATACATTGTCATATTGTAAAAAAGCTGTTGAAACCCCAGCGGTACTCCTGATTGTAGTGTGCGCACATCTAATCCCCAAAGGCCAGTAGAGCTCCACTATCCAATTTATGACTGCACATTCCATCTGAGCTTTGGCACAGTTGATTCGAGAATAATGACAATATCCGCATGGCATACTCAGTAGAAAATGCATATGATCTCCCTTCTGCATACAGCTTGCACTGAGCTTAACTGCTGCAAGTGACTCGGCTGGGTTTTATTCTATGAGTGTAAGGCATTTATTGCGCAGTTGCTACCCATATCGTATCCGGATAAGAGTGGAGAACAAATATTATCAGTAGTAGGACAGAGTATGGACTAGTTAGTGGGTGTATTCGATGGCCCCCTTAGTAGCAGCGGAATAAACTAGGTTGTTATTGGTTCGTTCATTGAATTCTCTGACTACAGTGCCATGCGGCTGTTCCTTCGCTGCAGATTATCAACAACCATTGGAAGCAATTTCGCCGCCAAAATTCCATTCTGATGGTAAGGTTTACAAATCAAAAGCAACTGAATTATGAATCTCTTAGCAATACAGGTGTCGAAATGACGTGAAAGCTACTCATGTTTCCTCTGTGCTGGTGGCTCAGTGAACCCCACTGGTGTTGCAGAGAGGGATGCACTGGTGCCATTGAAGGTGAAGCCACCATCAGTTGCTTTTAACCTTAAACTGCCGCAGTACTCGAAGCTCATGTGACAATACATTTCCAGAAACCCAGGTCTTGAGTGGAAGGGTGGTTCTCCGCTATCCTGCATACTTGGTTTTATGAAAGCAGTCCAGTATATGTGGTATCAGAGAGTCTACATGACTGTATTTGGCCGCAGTGACAGGCAAATCCGGAAGTGGATGCCGCCAACTATATATACCATAATAATAAAAGTTATGAAGTTGAATTAGCGAAAACACAGGATGGCGCTATTGACGTATTTCCTCAGACAACTAACCGTTGTTCCTTTTCCGTACTTGATAGGAATAAAACTGGTATTTTTCCATGAGCCAAGAACCAGATAAAACTGATACCAACAACCATATGTGCCAACTAAGGAAAGCGCACTTATGGAAGTCGGTGCGTGAATATGAGGAGCTCCTGCCCAGAATTCCTCTATAGGCTACACAACTGCTTTTATCAATTCACATAGTGAATGAGTGATATCGCCACGAACTCAACATAGCATTCAGCAATAAATTGGTACATTTTCAACTAGGTGACAAACGGCCCAGCTAAGCTTGTCTGGTCATAAGATACAAAAGAAATGCAAAATTGATTTTACGAAACTGCCGTACAAGAATACTTGTGATTCCATTTCCACTGGTTCTTGCGCTTTTGATTTCGTTTCGAAATGCTTCGGAATTCACGATGGTTACGAATCGTTCAGATACGTTTGGGCGGGTGATTTAAAAGTAAGCAAATAATAATGTGTAAGGAGATGAATAACCGTCCTGTTTTAATTGCATCTCAAATGTCCGAAGGGACGATGAACTTCTGGTAGCCTGAGGCGATCGATTCCACAGCGCGGGATATTCACGTGTAAATGTGTTGTACTATAGACGTGTGCGGCAACGGGGTAGCTTTATCGCATAGTTTTCGTTTCTTAGGTCATGCAGTGAAGGTTCTTGGACGTCAGTCGATAGACAGTTGTGAATAATGGATATAAACGCATCTTTAACCTTCCAAACCATAGCGGTTCTATTTTAAACAAGTGGTGTCTATCTTTTAAGTGAGCGTAGAGGTGCAACCCACAATTCCTTTCTTAATAGACCTCTGTGTAGCTTCGACTGGACTTGTGTCGCATCTTCTAACGCTGCTAAAATTGGCAGCGTATTTTGTATGACAGGAGCTTAACGTCGCTTGTTACAAACAAGCGACATTTCATTTAGCCATGGCTGAACTACGACCTTACAGCACTGGACGTATAGGAGCGCTTCATAGGCGCGGATTTCGGAGTTAATGCCCCGCCGTTCTCGGATGCCAACAGGAACTGAGAACATGTATTCCCATTGTTGGAATTCATAGCTCCCACATATTATGCAAGGGAGTACGGAGGAAAGCCTGGGAAGGTACACTGCAAATTTTCGTGCACCATAGTTGTCAGTTATTCAAAGTTGATATCGATTGTGTATTTCCTGAACTTTTGAAAGATGGTCAATGCAGCAGACCAAAGGAATGTCTTAGCAAAGCTTGTGTGGCAAAATGTAAAAAGGTGTCCTACATATCTCCCCACCAGTACGCTAGCCGCACGATGTTCAAGCGACCAAGAGTAAAATACCTCAGTGGGAATAGCTGGTAAAAACTGACCTCTAGCTGATAGTGTCGCAATTAATGCCCCTGGCTGAGGAATATGAGGCATGCAAGTTAAGGTTCTGAGTCTAAAGTATAATAAAAAATTTTGGGAGCAAAATAAAGATGGTGATTGTATTGATGGTCTTCTTGTTGTTATTAGGCGAAGCTTCATGTTCTTCCTCTCCGTCTTGTGTGTGATGTTCTCTGGCATCCCGCCAGAATCTGGAGAACAATAAGCGAAAGAAAGCGGGTAGCAAGCAGTACTGCCAAGTGATCAGCACAACAGGATGGTTTTGTCAAGATGCATAATACACTAGGCGGTCTGCAAAATGAACAGTGCTTCCTGACTGTGTCTGCCGCGTATCAATGTCCACTTGTCGCTTAACTAGATGTTAACAGCTGTGAGTCGCTTTCAACGAGGTTTGATGACTGATGCGTACGTAGTGTAGTTTGAGGACCTGTTGATTGCTTTTCGCAAGGTTGTTCGATATCCGCTGGTTTAATACGGTCTACAAAAACCACCTCAAGTTTACCATTTTCGTTGATCTTATGGTGCTTTCCTGCTCTAGAGATCACTTCAAATGGCCCTACGTACGGTGGCTGTAGTGGCTTACGAACTACACGGGTGAACCAGTTGTCGGATCTTTTGGTATGTAAGCTTTGTTAGGTTGTGCGTATGTGACAGCAAAATGCATTTCACGCATAAATGAACGTAGTCAATGGACAAACTTTGAAGGATCTAGTACTTTGGCGTCTGTTGGCTGAACGAGGTAAGCCGGAAGCTTTAACGTGGTACCGTATACCAGCTGTGCGGCAGAGTAACCTAAATCAGCTTTAGGTGTCGTTCGAAGACTAAATAAAACCAGCGCTTGAGTTTCGGTCCAACGAGTAGAGTCAGAACATGCCATCAAAGATGTTTTGGTGGCGATAGAAATGTTCGAATAACCCATTCCCTGATGGTTGGTACTCAGTTGTTCTTATGCGCTTGTTTCCGTGAGCATTGGTTTGCTCTCGAAAGAGCATCGACTCGAATTGCGCACCGTGATCAGTTGTTATGGTGGATGGTACACCAAAATGCGTGATCCTGTGAGCCACGAACTTATGTGCTACCGTCTCCGCAGTAACGTCCGCGATGGGTATTGCCATGGGCCAACGAGTGTAACGATCGATACAAGTCAGAAGGTACTTAAACACACTCGAGGGCGGTAGCTGACCGACGTTGTCGGTTTGTAAGGGACTGAAGCGATCAGCAGGAACGGTGAAAATGCTATGGTGCCTGTGTATGGCGCTGCACTTTTGAACGTTGACAGGGGAGACAATTTCTCACCTTAGTCAGCATGTCTTTGTTTAATCCTCTGTAATCTTTGTTTAGTGCTGGCCAAATAACACGATCGGAAATGAGTTTATGATTTGCGCGGATGCCTGGATGCGATATACCATGTAGTGAATCAGAGATGATACACTCATTGCTCTATGGAACTACAGGTCGTGACTTTCCTGTAGAGACGTCACACATCAGAACATCCGAGCTATCAGGCAGCGGAACGGGTTTCACCTGTAAATTGGTTCCCTGCAGTTGTTGAAGGAACTGCTTATCCTGACGCTGTGGTTTGGCTAATTTCTTGAGATCAATGAAGGATTGCTCAAATAAGGTGTTGATTGCCTACCTACATAAGACATCTCCTACGGCGTTATTCGCATCGGACAAATGCCGTATGTCAGAATTAAATTGGGAAATGTAATCCAATTGTCTAGTTTCTCGTGGGGAAACGCGATCAAAAGCGATAGGCAATTCATACGTCAACGGCTTATGATCAATGAATATCGTGAATGTGCGTCCTTCCTAGTGATGTCGGAAAGAACACACATTGAGATAAATAGCGGGGAGTTCTCTGCTGAACGTACTATAGCGTTGTTCGGCAGGTTGTAGTTACTTAGAAAACAGCCAATCGGCTACAATTCACCTCTCTACCGCTGTTGTAGCACACCACCTACTGCTGCATCTGAGGCATCCACCGTTAACCGAAATGGGGCCTTAAGGTCTAGATGCACGATGAGTGTGGTAGTTGCTAGCTGGTGTTTTAGATCACTGAATGCGTGTTTAGCTGCTTCCACAAATCTTAATGTTTTGGCATCTAATTTGGGTAGCTCGGTAAGTGTCTGGCCCAACGCAGAACAGTGCGGAATGTATCTTCTGTAGAAGTTAACCATGCCAACGAACCAGTGTAAGATTTTGAGGGAATCAGGGATGGGATAATTAGTGATGGCTGTCACTCTGTCAGGTAGGAGTGCAATTCCGGCGGAGGAAACAAGGTGACAAAGAAAGTCTGCCGTAGCAAGCCTAAATTGACTCTTGGTGGCATTGAGAATCACCCCATAAAGCGCAAATCGTTCAAAACGTTGTCGCAGTTGACGTAAATAGTCATCATGATTCGGACTTGCAACCAAGACATTGGTAATGCAGACGAAAACGAAATCTAGCTCGCGAATGACCTGGTCCACAAAACGTTGTAACGTCTGAGCTGCATTGCGAAAACCAAATGGCATTCGCAAGAACTCAACTATATCGACGAAAGTAATAACGGCAGACTTTGAAACATCTTGTGGATGGACGGTAATCCGGGGGTATGCCCGCACTAAATCTATCTTGCTGAAGGCTTTCTTTCCGTGCAGCGAGGATTAGAAATCCTGGAGATGCGGAATGGGATACTTGTCTGGGACGGTGATGGCTTTCAGTCCCCGGTAATCCCCACCAGATCTCCAATCTCCAGATTTGTTCTTCGAGACCACATGTAGAGGCGACGCCCACATACTGCTAGATGGACGTATTATGCCCAGTTGAAACATATGGTCAAATCCATCCTTCACTACGGAAAGTTTATTGGGCGCTAATCGCCGTGGTCGATGGAAAACAGGACCATCTGTTGTCGTTATTCTCGTGCTTAATATCACCAGCATAGTATCCGGGCTTCGTGTTGCTGTTAAATTCTTGTAACAGATCCAACTACATTGGAAGGGCTTGTGGTGGGACAAGCTGTGAACTCATAGACATAATGGAACTTTTGAAGACAACCTATGATAGTTGTGTTAAGCAATCGATGATTTGACAGCTTTTGAGATCTATGATAATGCCATGATGCTGAAAGAAAGCGGGGCTTACGATTGCAGTTGACACTTTAGCTACAATGAAAATCCAAGGAAAAGACTAGGGACAGCAGGCTTCAGCCTGATAGAATGTTCTCCATAAGATCGGATTGGAGTGCCGCTTACTGCTTGCAGACTGTATACTGAGCAGTGCTTCAGGTCCTCCAGAAGTCGGACTTATAAATATATCAATGGAATGCGCTACCTTCCATACGATCAGAAGCTGTAACGTTTGGGAGTCTTCAGCGGTAGACATCGCTAAATAAAAGGAGACTTGCTTTTGGCGTACTTGAATTTGCGCAAACCAAATCATATGAACAATGAACAATGATATATTACAGGTAAAAAAGCGATTGCTTTACAAGTCCCGTAGGATGGTGGAAGTGAAAGTAAACATAAATGTAACTCGTCAATTTCAGCGTCTAGCCATTCAGGTGCCCCTTATTCATATAAACATTTTAGAATGTGTACTGAATTGTTGCTGTAGAGTAAGATGGGAAAATAATATAGGGTAGTTATGTCTTAAGAACAAAAGAAACAACAACGCTTAATCGTGCGTCGCTTCCTTGGACTGAGGTAATTGATGAATGCAGTTGTAATATATCCGAGACTATATTCCACAACAGCAGTGTGTAAGTAGTGAAGCACAAAAGCTGAGAATGAGCACCGTTTGTTCGCGTTTGTTTGACGTAGACATTTCTGATTATATAGCGTAATGTAAGTGGATAAGCGAATCATCCAGACGTCTTTTGAATACCGTTAGCGTGGGGGAAGAAACAAAGCATGTGGGAAGGTCGTTCCAGTGTTGACACACGAAGAGAAAAGAAATTTCGGCGGCATTCCAACCGGCTGTATTGTGTATCCAGCTTTAGATGGTGTCCTCTGTGTGTGGTATTGCTATTCAGCTTTAGTAGGTGACGACAAGAATGGTTTGGATTCCTCAGGATCATATATCAAGTCGCCACACAGGCGTCGATATTGTCCACTGTAGACCCCGAGGGTTTTCAGCCTCAATCAGTAAAGGAGATGAAACAGGCCCTTTACGTACTTGCTCGCCATTCGTTGTGGCAGTTCAAGAGTGGCAAGGTCTTACTTTGGCCATGGCTGCCTAGCGTGGATGGCGTACTCAAAATGAGGCCGAATGTAGGTGTTGAGCATCTGAGGAAAGATGAAAGAATCGAGGCGCCCGAATGCCGTCGGCAAAAGGCCAAGGTGTTGGTTAGCTTTTTTGGAGGCTTTCTCGGCCTGACAGAAACAGCCCAGATCTTCCTACACTATCACGCCTAGATCGCATTCCGTTGAAGTGCGCTGCAATATTTGCCCCTCCAGTCTGTATTCGCAAGTGGCTTTATGGTGTATGCTCAACACCTTGCATTTTGTAGCGTTGAACTGAGGCAGGTTCTGAGTCGACCATTCATAGACCCTGTCAAGATCATCCTGAAGTGCTGCATTGTCGCTGGTTGTTCTAATGGCTCGTCATATCTTGAGATCATCAGCGAAGATGAAGTAGTTGGAGGTGATTACTGTTGCGAGAACGTTAATGTAAATCAGGAATAGTGGTGGACCAAGTACTGAGCCGTGGGGCACTCCGCACTTAACGTCGATTGCGTCAGAGATGACGCCGCCAACTATTACATCCCGATGTCGTTGAAGCAAGAAGTTACTTATCCAACCGAGGATTGGGCCACCAATTCCACAACACTGCAGCTTGTGAAGGAGGATACGGTGGTTCAGGCGGTGGAGAGCCTTTGAGAAGTCCAGATATACTGCGTCAACACCAACGCCGCTGTCAACGGTCTCAGTCCAACTGGATCTAGCAAGTAGCAAGTTTTTAGTGCAAGATCGGTTCTTGCGAAATCCATGTTGTTCTTATGCTATGACATTGCGTTCCCTCAAGAAGTTCAGCAGCGTTTCGGCAACAATGGCTTTCATGATTTTGGAGGGCACCGGAATTAGTGTTATCAGGCGATAGTTGGCTGGATCTGTACGACTTCCTCCCTTATGGATGGGAGTGACGATGCCCTTATTCCACATTGGTGGCACCCGCATCTCATCTAGGCATTGTTGGAATAACTTGCAGAGTGGGTCCGTCAGGTTTTCTGCAGCCAAGTTCAACGCTTTTGGAGGAATATTATCAACGCCGGGAGAGGTATGCTCACATAGGGCATTTAGCCTTTTCATAACATCCGCAGTCGTAAACGTGATGTGGCTAAGTCCTGGTGGTGGCACAACAATCGGGAACAGTGTATGCGGCGATGTCGTGCTCTGGAAGTTCGGGGTGCATTGTTGACCTATGGCGTTGGCCGCCTGGTTTGCGGCTTTTGCGAGTCCACATAACGTGTGTAAGGCAGGAATTCCTCGCTGCACTTTGCGGAGCTTGTTTATGTCTGTACAGGAGCTTGGGGTTAGAAAGGAATTGTCAGCTAGATTCTGTTGGCGTTGTATTTTATCTTCGTGTACCAGGTTTACGCAGTGATTCCTTTGGATAGTGTAGGCTTCCCATGTTTCGGCACTTGATGGCTCCTTGTATCTTCGCCGGAGTAAATTCCTCGAACGACACACTTGCGTGTCCTGTTGCGCATGAATGATTTTACTGTATTCTCTCGCGAAGGTCTTTTCCTAGAAGCACCAGTTACTAATGTGTTGAATTGGTGAGCCAATTCAGACCAGGCGACATCGCGTGATCCTTCTGCTAGAAATGACCAGTTTGTAACCTATATAAATTTGATTAGAACGCCGTAATCCGTAATGAGGTGACACTCCTCGGTGTTTTATGAAGAATACTCTGCATAACAGATATACTTGAACATGTGGGTTGCATGGTTGCTACGGCCTAAAGGATTCTCTATCGATACCGTTTCGAGCATAAGCTTTTCATTGGGGAATACAAGATCCAGGACACCCGGTTTGTTTCCCGTCCTGAATCTTGTGGGAGATGTGATGTGATTGTACAGTGGTAGTCCACTAATTATCTCCTGTACTTCCATTTTGATGTGTTCGTTGATACAGGCTGGGGTTTCTATGGTATGAATATTGAAGCCACCAACTAGGAAAATGTGGGTGTCCGACGACGAGAGAATGGTCTTCATTGTGGATGCTAGGCGGTTGTCCATTTCCAAAGTAGCCGACGGAGGGCGATGCACCACACCCAACAAACATGTGTCCCCACGGCTTAAGTGAAGACGACACCCAAGCGCATCGACAATCTGAACCTCTGGGTCATCGATGAGATCAATGTGTAGTTTGCTGCGATAATAAAGTAGTACTCCACCTCCTCTACTTGGTCGATCGTTGCGTAGAATAGATATCCCAGGTAGTGCGATTTCTGCATCAGTGATCGCTTCATTCAACCAGGTCTCGGTTATCATAACGAGGTACCTTGACATAGAAGGCTGATGCAAACGAAACTGCATCAGTTTGCTTAAAAGACCTTGTGCGTTGGTATAAAAACAGGAGAGTGATTCACAGGTTAGAAGGTTGTTTGTGGATGTAGACAACAGATTTGAGACTTGGCCAACTCTCTTGAGGTCGGCTGCTACTAGTTTTTTCGAATTGTCTTAGGCTCGCGAGAATGACTTGGAATAACTCTCTGCACCATGTGATCAGGTTCATGATGATCCTGATGGTCACTCACCTCCTGCAGTGCCTCACCGGATGCTGTGACGACAGTCAGGTTAGTCTCTGTGGTGGACTCTGCAACGACGGTTGTTCCCACTGAGTTGTTTCTCGCCATGGTGTAACCAGTAGCCTCTGGTCGTAAACTTGCTGCTTTTAGTCGAATTTCTGTTGGTAGCACGTTCCGGAAGTTACCCCAGCTCTCTAGAACTGTCTGTAAAGTTAGCTCAGACGGTAAGACCAACTTCAGAAACCTTTTGTAACCCTTTGTAACTTGGTGACACGGGAATCCTGGTCAGAAACGTGGCAATAACAATTTCTAAAGACAGAGCCTCACGAATGTATTGCCATTGCTCCAGGTCATGTGCCTGAACTTCTTCAGAAGAGGAAGCTTGAGACTCAGGGATGCCATGAATAATGACGGTTTTCAGAGAGTGTTTTTTTCTTCCCTGTTGATCGTTCATATCCTTTGAACGTTCTTTCCAGGGAATATCTGGTAAAATACATACTCCGTTCGATGCTCTGTGGTGTCGATTTGCAGCGAGCAGAATGGATTCCGTTTCTTCCGAGGAATGTAGTGTTACACGAAGTAGCCGAGACTCACCATAGTGTAAGGTGTATGGGTGTTGTGCGATGCGGCTCAGCGTAGTGGTTTCAGCGCGCATGCTGATAGCACTACAGATGGAATTCCACTGACTACAATCGTCTATTAATTTGTCCCTTATTGTGTTGGATTTGGATTCAGGAACGTTAGTACACACAAGACTTAAGGTACCATGATTCCGCCTTGTGGTTCGCGACTTAGGAGCACTAGGTTCTTTTGTTTTTTGTGGATTTGTGAACCGCACCGGCGATAGAGATCCATCTTGAGGCACAGTTTTGACATCTCCGATAAGTGGAGTCACAGGTGTCTTTGACGGCAATCGCTGCGTAGGAGGTCCAGTTATTCCTTTACCGTGGGCTTACTGGAGTTTTGTGTTTCGAGTAGGTCAACTGAATTACTAGTTATTACATCCTTGGAGAACGTAGTAGCAAGTGGGTTGCAAACGACTTTTTCACTTGATGACGTCATGTGGCTAGGGAACTGAGATGCAACGGTGAGGTTGAGACTCCTGGCGCTCTTCTTCGGCCTAAACAGGGAGTTTGTAGGTGTACGTTCCGTTTCAAGTATAGCATTGTTTATTTTCGCAGATGCATTGCTAGCGTTCACCAGTTGCTCAACTGTTTCCGCCAACTTTTCACACTTTTTCATCAGGAAAATTACACAACTAACAACGGATAGATTTGCACAACTGGCAGAACCAAAATGCTTCCGTTTTGCTACTGTATTGTCTAGTTTCGGATGCACTCATCCCTAAACACTTCGAATGGTACGCTTTTTGACAGTTAAAGCAAACTGGACCAGACTTAACGGTTTTTACCCATAGGTAATAATTGACTTTCGAATGGGCAATATCCACTTTGTTATTGTGACTTGCACCAATTCCAAAAGGAATTAAATAGAAAAGGAGAGTTCAGAATCTATGTTGTAGATCTATCACTTACCAATAGCTTAGCATTTAATAATTCTACTAATATATGTGGTCACGGTCAGTAGTGGGGTAGCGAAGTGGGAATGACCGCAGATTGTGCTGATATAGTGTAACGATTCCCCACTAACAAGATGGATTGGAATAACTGGATGTGTACACTACAACGGCGGTAGCAAGAGGATAGATATACTGGCGCACTATGCATGACTTCGCTTCAATTTTCGTTGCGTGGGGTTTAGCGCTGGTTTGAGGTAAGGGGGTCACACATGTCGCGTCCAGATGAGTCACACGTTCCTTAGGGTAGATAGGTGACGTGCGTGCTATTGATCCAGCCGGTAAGTGGATGGGCAACGATGCAGCGTAGGATTGAGGCAAAGCAGGATGACTTGGAAAATACTGTCTAATGACGGCAGTGGCTGCACCAAAGGCGGACCAAATTGACAACTATCGCTTTGTACAGTGACTAGAAGGTGTGGTAGTAAGATGTTCGGGTGACTGTCAAAAAGATGTTTAAAATCAGACCACCAGAGTTCTTGTGCGACGAGAGGAAAAATAAATTCTCCGATAGAATTTAAGTACGGTTGACTTCGAAATTGCAAAAGCACAGCTCGCTGGCGATCCGCGAATGAGAGACCCAAAAGACGAAGAGTGGTAGGAGGAGCTCGCGGAGCCAGCTCGAATGATATTACGTAGGTCTTTGTGAAAATATATCCGAATGTTTAAGGACGAATAACGCTGCAAATGAACATTAACAGCAAGATTAGAGGCCACTCCTTGAAATTAGTAGAACCGTATAGCTGTCTGGGGTGCTGTAGCAATTTCTTTTTCATTCGCGTGTGTCAACCATGGAATCGCTTGTTTTCGTACTCACGCTAGCCATATTTAAAGGGCGGTTGGATGACGCACACCGCTACTTACATTTTAATACTTGACGCTACCCTCCATCCTACTCCCGGGAAATACTTTTCATTTATTTTTTGCGCCTATTGTAGTTATGGAATACTTGGAGTGCATGGCTAATATATTACATCCGATAAGTCCATTCTTTTGACAGTAGAACTACTGACCGCAATTTTTTCATTAACGTAATTCGATAACCCACCAGACTAGCCAACGAGGTTTGTAAAGCAGTGCTTCTTAACCCGCACCAAATCATTGTTTATCATTCCAACAGTCTGTTGTGTTTTATTCACCTTGTACTCAAGTTATTATTCGAAATTCAACGAACTTGAGTAACACATATCCACATATCCAGTCGCATAAAGCATGTGGGATTTCAAGCAACAGCAAACATTCTGGTGGAACCATGCAGTCATAGCACATGATGCTGCGTTTACTTGTTGAAAATTTAATGGCAGATCCGATACATTATTCTTCCACGGAAGCTAGGCCATTTTGAAGCTCAGACATGAGAGACATATCTTGAGACGCGGTGGCACACAAACTTTTTATGTCATCTGCAAACAAATAAGGTCTACAATAAGTTATTGCAGGAAAAGGCCATTCGCACATATCAAAGGGAAGGAGGCCGAGTACACTACTTTGTAGCACTCTACTAGTAATATCTTTTGTTTCCGACAAATACTCACCTACCTTTACCATCTGTGTTAGACCAGTGAGATAAGCTTCTCAACAGGATAGTAGTGAGCCTGCGATTCCACTAAGGTGGTGTTAATGCATAAGTTTTTTATATGGAACTCTGTCCAAGGCCTTTTGAAGGTCTAAGTGAAGTACGATACAGGTCATACCAGAGTCTGCCGGTTTCGTTAGGGAAGAAGACCGGACATCATAGACGTGGGAACCACGTTTCACCGACAGATCCGTCCCCTCCTGGTGTAACAAGTAAGCAGCAGCATCCCTGTCTATCTAACTTAGGAATCATGCGCGGCAGAGCTACACAAGGCGGTGGATGAACCGTAGTTTGATCCACCCTGAATGGAACTACTCTGTGAGTCATGCGGACCGTGCGCCTCGCCTCCCCAAGCAACGACCAACTATCTCTTCATTGGTTCATTGGTGTGTAGAGAGCAGGAGGGGAGACCCTTGTCAGCTCCGTCGATTCCGATTCAGTGCAGGTTTGGCGCAACTGGCTGCGAAGCGGTATTCCTCTGGGGATCGTCGCCGTTGCAACAGGAGCAGCAGAGTCCTGCGGTACTCATCAGGTGGAAGTCAAGCAGCCGTTTTAAACTTTCCTCTGTCAGTGCATCAGAAATGATCTCCGGTAGGCTGTTCCAATCATTCACTACACGAATTGATAGGGTAGCCTCTGGACGGACGTGAAGTATTCCGCTCTTGGACAAGTTCCACTTGTGGCCTCCGGTTGAGTCGTTCACGTTGAGTCGAAAGTGCTTTTGCACCTCACTCCCAAGTTCTCCTCTTTGGATCTGTCTGGGGTAGATAAGCTCTCCACGGCACCGACGATAATCCATTAGGAATATGTTCAGCTTTCTGAGTCGAAGAGGGTAAGCAAGACCAGGAGGCTCCACGACGAATTTCGAGCCACTCCGCTAAACTCTTTCTAGAAAGTCGCATTCAGATTTTAAACGAGAGAAGGCAGCTGGAAGCTTATACTCCAATATCGGGCGGATATGTGGCGTGAACAGAGTTCTGAAAATTGCCGGAGTGATAAGGGAGGAAGACCTACGTAACGCATTCAGCATCCTGTTGGCGGCCGCGACCTTTATCAGGATGTCTCGGGAAGTTTTAATGTCATATGGCACGATAACCCCCAGATCCTTCTCCTGCAGAACATTCTTGAGAAGATATCCACCAATGTGGTATACACCGAATGAATCCGGGTGACCAATCGGAAGAACAGCACATTTGTCGTAGTTAACGGGTAACTGCCACTTGATGGACCAATCGTGCAGCTGTTTCAGCGCCGTTTTGCAGTCTGTGCGCGTCCTCAAGACTAGCTACTTCTGACCCTGTCTTGAGATCATCAGCGTAGACTAAGCAGTCGGCTTGAAGAGCTGCAGAGAGGTGATTAATGTAGAGCTTGAAAAGTTTCGGCCCAAGGACAGATCCTTGTGGGACTCCGCTAGTCCTAAACACAGAGCCAGATGGTGTTTGGTTCACCTTCACTTGAAGAGTCCGATCTCTCAAGAAGTCCGCAATCCATGCAAGGACGTTTCCGGTGACACAAATTCCCTGGAGTTTGAGCAGAAGTCGTTTTTGTGGGACTTTGTCAAAGGCCTTGTTGAAATCAATGTAAAAAACATCTAGGTGTCTCCGGTCTTCTAATACTTTAACCCATGCTTCTGTGGTAACAAACAGGTTAGCGATGCAAGAGCGAGCTCTGCGGAATCCGTACTGAGCGGGGGAGATTGCACAAAGGATTTCGCAGTGGGTTTGGAGGGCGCGCTTGACGATCCGTTCCATGAGTTTGCAGATTACAGATGTCAGGCATATTGGTCGATAGTTTGCAAGATCGGGCCAGTTCCCGCCTTCGTACTTAGGCATCACAATCCCTACTTTTCAGTCAGGTGGTAAGCGCCCGTCTGCAACAGAACGCTGGAAAAGTTGATATATCGGCTCACCAATGTATTCTGCCACCACCGTGAGGAATAACGGGTGGAGTCCATCAGGGCGCGGTGCCGAGTTAGGGTTCAGTACAAGAAGGAGTCTCTTGGTTATCTCGGGATTGGTTTCGACTTGATCGAGAATAGGGTAATGCGTCAGTGTGTAGCGATGGTTCCACGCAGTAGATCAAGGAATACTGCGAGTCTAGTAGTTGAGCCTTCTTGTCATCTTCATAGAGCACTGTGTCCTCTTCTTGGCAGGATAATGCAAGGATACCACTGCCAGTCTTGGTGCTTGGCTTCAGGTACGAAAACAGCTTCTTCGGTCAGGTTCGTGATTGCATGACCAGGCTACGTTCGTACTGTGATCGTTTCTGGCGCTTTCTTAGAGTGACCAGTTTGATCTTCGAGTAATCTGGTTACCTGTGTTGACTTGAAGACGTCACACTGGTTGTGTCGTCTGTTCATCAGGGATCTCACCGCTCGGTCGATCCAGGGAGCGCCTTTGGGGAAAGGCCTGCCCTTGGTGATAGGAACAACTGTTTCGATGACAGAAATCATCATCGCGCGTAGTAATTTCCATGCTTCATCAAGGTTCAGAGATTGTGGAATGGTGCAGTCTGTGATGCTTTCCACTTCTTGTAATCTGGATGGGACAACATGCCAGAAGCTGCGACGACGTTTCCCCTGCTCATTTATGGCAAGGCGGCATACCCAAAAGAAGGAGATTGTAGCGGGGTCACTCCGGCAGAGTGGTTGTAGAATCTTCAGGCCATGGACATCAAAGAGCGCTGGTGTGAGGACGAGATTCAGTGTGTTTGGTGTTTGACCCGGTATCATCCGTGTCGGCGCTAAGATGTGCTGGACTAGATTGCATTCGTGAATAGCGTCGAGAAAGCCAGCCTAGAAGGAATCTTGGTAAAGATCACAGTGAAGAATAATCCAGTCGACACTGTGCGCATTAAAGTCGCCTATTAGCAGACAGTTCCTTCCTCGACCATTGGTTTTTACAGAGTGTAATAAACGGACGCCTGAGCTCAGTGGTGTTCTGTAAGCCACACCGACCGTGTGAAGCTGGTAGCCGTCATGAATTCGGTACCACAGTATCTCTGAGGCTCCGTCATTGTCGCAGAGTCTCGATAACGCGTACCTTGAGGCAGGACCTCGAGTAGAGAATTAAACCACCCCAGTCCGCCCACTGAAATGACCGGCTCGTGAGCGTTGATATCCATATATGCTAATCTCAGGGTCCTGGATCACTGTTGATAACCAGGTCTCGGTGAAAGCCAGTACAGCTGGCTGATGCTCAGTAATGGGAAGAGAAATCTCATTTATCTTGCTTTTAAAGCTGCGTACATAGACAAATATCACTCGAAGACTGGGGGCTGGGTAGCAGAAAGATTGGCTTTCAAAGCGTTCTCTGGGTTTTCTGAACAACGCAAAAATCCACAATGTGGAGATCAGTTTCGTCGTTCGTTCGGCGAGTTCGCAGTTCGTTGACGGTCTGTCTCATTCTGAGTCCATCTTCTGGAGAAAGGTCTTTCAGGAAAAACAAGGTTTCCCCTTTGAGACGCAAGATACGCCTGAGGATGCAGCCACATTCATCCTCATCCTGCCAGACGACTTTTAGCGGGCGCGTCTTGGATGGATCATCCTACTCTCTGGAAAGTAGCGAAAATGCTGATACCCTGCTGGACTTCATCGAATAAGATGGAGGCCACCGGCTTCAAAAAAGCATGGTCATCAAGAATCCTTTCAGCTGATGATTCTTTATCTTATTCAAAAGCATTCGTAATTATTATGCAACGCGCACGAGGTGCTTTGTTTCTTCCTGCGAGACTTGGCCTTTGTGGGGCTGGCTTTGCGTTAATGGGTCTCCCAAGTTGGGTAACTTTGTCCACAAAGTGTTCCAATTGCGTTGGGTTGAATTTTCCTTTAGGCCTTGCAACTGCATTTTTCGTCTGTCTTTTGACATGGTTCATCGCGGATGTTTCTGATGCGTTTATGCCCGCAAAACTGCATAGGTCCTCGTCTTTGTTTTTCGCTTAGTTGCATCCAACTGTTCTTTACAGACACTAGCCTACGTTGGTAGTACACGCTCTGAGGAATAATCCGGCTTCGATTTTGATCTGGATTGTTTAGAGGGTTGCCTGTACCGGGAGCCCAGAGAGCGATTCGAGAAAACGGATCGAGTTGCAGGGAAACTTTTATTGGTACAGTAAGAGATTCCTTGCTATCTAACTATAAAAGAACGACACCGTGGACGCTCTAGCTAGGGGAACGGATCAAGCACAGCACACAGGGCAGTTGCGAGTTGCAACCGAAACGAGCGCCAAGCAAAAATGGCGATGAGCAAGTAAAGCATTCGAACTCAGCAAGCAGTTCAACAAACCACACCGGTTGCCTAAGTGTACAATTATAGAATTTTGGTTAGAATTTTACACAAGCAAACCGGGGAATCTCCAGACTGCTACAATTGCAGGACCGACGGGCAACAGTGTTCCCGCTAACGTTGTGGAGGGGCCACGGCTTCTTTTCCCCTTGAGCGTCGAGTACCCAAATCCGGGCTGGCAGGCAGATGAAACAGGAGTTTCGCAGTCAGTTAGACAGATCTTGTGCAGGAGCAGTAGGTACGCTGATGGGGCGTAGGCTTATCAGAAGTTTTATCGCCAACCACTGCTAGACACGGGTCGCAGTAAAAGCTTATGCCATTGGAGGCAGTGTGCTGAAGACAGTGGTAGCCATCTTGACCTATGTTACAGCACCCTATGTACATCTAACTCGCAGAGGGCGCACTGGACGGCCTTTGACTGGGAGGTGACACCTTTGCCGCAGCCAACGCACTTGGAAGTCATAAGTTGGGTGAAAAGGTTGAGAAGAGTCAAATTTTGTTACAAGTCTTTACTGGAACACCTCTTCACGAGGTATGAAAAGCATTTGACCAAAGTCAAATTCGGTTCCCAGTGTTTATTCACAAACTGTTTTCAACGATATTTCGGCTAAGTAGTCGAATCAGTATGGCACGTCAAAAAACGAGTTACCGCCTAGTACTCACAGATGGCAAACTTTTCACCACCTGCCAGAGTTAGGTTCAATTATTCGTTGTGTGATAACGGATACCTGACTAATATAAAATATTGATTAACATTAATTTTGTATGCAACGAAATACCTATGGAGCCATCTGGCTTGGTTATACGTACTATGGGTGTACCTCATCAGAAAAACGTACGCGGGTAATAATACTTTAGTTTTGTAAGCGAGTTAATTCTTCTTCCAGTTTACGCCGCTCGGTGTACGGTATGTCGAGTAGCCCTCCGTAAAGCAAGATGATTGAGTCGCGAGCACTAAGTCGTTTATTAAGATTACACTTGCATATTTATAATCCAGTTCCCTGTCTCATCCTTGTTATTTGATTTCTGTCGCTGGCTCCGGTTCCATTGGTTTACGCTTGCTCGCAACTTTCATTCAGTCCAAAATCACCTCGATTTTCTTGGTGGAATTTATGATTGACCCGGTTGGGCACTCGACCACCAGGCCGCATGCTCTTTCCCTCGGTCCAGTACCACAAACTTTGGCTGAAGTGCGCTCCTCACGTGTACGCTCTTCTTCGCTTGTGTGTTGGGAACCTGCTGGTGCCTGACTGGTCACTTGCACATTCAGCGGATGTTTGCTGACTGGGCTTGCAGAGCTCGACGTTGGCGTGCGCCAACTATTTGCTTCTCGGCTGACCAATCTGCTTCCGACGACATGCTCACGCTCTATCGCGCTGGACTGCACCTGTCTGGTACTGAGCGAGCTTCCCGGTGGCGTTCGATTGGCCATCTGCTTATCGGTATCACAGCATCTCCGGTCACCAACATTTCCAGCCCTCGTCACATCCTTTCCATTTTCGATTTTTAGAATGGCGTTGTACAGGCAGGTAAACAAGCGGCGCAGTGTGCAGCGCCGAGTCCCAATTCTATGTGCAGCAGGTCAGAAGCTAACTACGCTAGAGGTGGGCAACACACTTTCTGCAAGCCTCTATCCGCACTTTCCAGCGTAAATCACCATCTCAACTGATCTGGACACAGCTCCTACTGTTCCCAAGCTTTAGCCGCGTATTGTCTATAGCCGCAAAGGTGAGGAAACGCCTTTTGTCCCTGCGCGTGCACAGCTCTTCTGACGTGGACAACATCAAGCCAAAATCATTAATGACAGTCCCAGGAATATCTCCAAACCGTCAGCTCGGTTCTTTTAACGACGTCGTGATGAAATGCAGGTCTCCACAATGTCGAAACAAGGAATAGCCACTGCTACTTACAACGGTGGAAGTCGCGCGGAGCTTTCGAACTGACGTCCAAGCACTCTCCTTCCGGTGTTATCCAGAGTAATGGAAGGTGTTATCGCAGAGGCGCTCATGGGAGCAACAACCTCATAGTTTCACAGCATCACGGATACTGCAGCAATCGGTCGCGCACTACAAAGTTGCTACAACTCAGAGCAGGTTGGACGGATGCCAGAGTAAGAGTCGGTGACCCGGGGCTGGATTGGATGAGCAACTTCCTCATTCAACCTCAGCTGAATGTGAGAGCCCGCAGCTCCAGTTCCGACCCAATTGTAATCCTGAGTGGTGTCCTCCAAAGAGCGGTACTTTGTCAATGTGTGTTCCTTACCTTTATCCGATCTCACTTCTTACTATTTGCAGACCATGTTAAGGTCTAGCATGAACTCAAGACAGCGTGCGAGCAGCAGTATTGCAAAGATGTCTAAACAGGGCCTAAACGTTTCAAATGACTTGAAATACTGGTAGCTTGGGTTGATCGTGCTGGATTTCATTTGTTCTCCGTTGTGACGCTGCCCTTTGCCTCTGCCTCTCTGCGCTACCAACCAGCCGGGGAAAATAAAACGCCGAGCCCGCTAGACCGAAGTGTATTAGGCACAGAACATGGCTACTTTTATAGCTCACATGCGCTTACCTCGCTGAGGTGACTCCCATCTGTTGTCTGATTTCATCAGCTTCCGGTTTGACCATGACAACGAGTCTGTCAGCCGCTCACGTGATCTGGCCGATCTCGCCCCGCTAGTGTGCACCGTCGTAGTCAGCTGTTTCGCCCCTGTGACACCTCCTCCTCCGAATTGAAGCTGCTTCCCCACCATGCATACTTGCTTCATTTCAGCTTTCTTTGTGTTGACATCAGTCAGTTGCCTTGGTGATTTTCTTCTCCTTCTGGCCGCTCTTCGGTATATGTTGTCTGCTGGCCCTTGCGATTTTCCGTTGTTCGGTCTCCGCTGATGTGCTTGCCTGATCCATTTCTTGTTTCTAACCGTTAGCTCGTAATTGGCTCCACCATTTCTGCGGACCACCGTAAATCTTGACCACTTCTTCGGTCCTCGGAACTCTCGCGCGTGCCCCCTGTCACCAATTCTGAAATGACGCACCCTGTCTGTTCGACTTTTCCCCGCATGACAACTGCAGTGGTTTTCTTTCCTGGTTGGCACAAGGCGTTTTGCTCAGAATACTGGTTTAGTGACTGGCTTGAGGTTCAGGGCAGCACTGGTGATTCTGCAGCATTCTGGCCCAGGTTGGAGCATTGCTTCGTGGCGTCTATTCACCCCATGTAATCTGACTGCCATTGATTTCTTTCGTCGCATCCTTAAGTCTGATGGGTACATCTGATTTTGAAGTGGCAGTGTGGCAGAAGTATTGCTCCTCCCTGGCTTCCGAATTTGCGACCACATTTGTGACAGGATTCAATTTGAGCAACCTCTGACATTTTGAAACAATTTCTCGTGGTCAGCTTCAGTTCCCGTTCCCATTCTACTTGAATATTTAACTTTTGTGATAGCATTTCCATCAACTGCCTCTGTGACTTTTCGAACTGCGTCTGCTGCTCCTGCAATTGTTCAAAGCTGGCTGCCATCCTGGGTTTAATTGAATTTGCGTCGCCACTGTTGTGACGCTGCCCTTTGCCTCTGCCTCTCTGCGCTACCAACCAGCCGGGGAAAATAAAACGCCGAGCCCGCTAGACCGAAGTGTATTAGGCACAGAACATGGCTACTTTTATAGCTCACATGCGCTTACCTCGCTGAAGTGACTCCCATCTGTTGTCTGATTTCATCAGCTTCCGGTTTGACCATGACAACGAGTCTGTCAGCCGCTCACGTGATCTGGCCGATCTCGCCCCGCTAGTGTGCACCATCGTAGTCAGCTGTTTCGCCTGCGTGACATTCTCCGAGTTTTGTCGTTAGTTTGCAAACGTTTAATCACCAAACGAGGTGACTTCCTCCGGTTAAATGCAGTCCACTGATTTGATTGTCAATTTGTGATCGACGTTGCTGGAAGGAGACTGAAAAGGCATCTATACCATTTCCCGGACAAGTTGTCCACTTGGGCAACAAAAATAATCTGAGGAGGCGTTCAGCATGAGTCTACCCAATTAATTTGTTCCATGCGTAAGCCAGTCACTTGTGCAGGTGTGTAGGGGTGCGTGTATAGCCCGTCGCCTTCAGCCAATTGGACCTCAGACGCACTAAGTCATAGGGGTGCAGGTGGAACGTTTCAGCTCCTAAGCACGGAACAAATTAATTGAGTAGACTCGTGATGAATGCCCCCTCAGATTATTTCTGTTGCCCAAGAGGACAAGTTGGCCGGAAAATGGTGTAGAAGAGCTAGTCAGTACCTTGGACTCATACGAGGACTTTCGGAAAGTGCGAAATATCAACATTTGTGCAAATCCTGAACGCGTACATGTGGCCTAGGCAATCTAAGCCTGCGGTCGCTGCTGTAAACACGATAATGCTGCGTTTGAATCTCCACAACGTAGAGCAACGAAATCCGTAAGGGGTTCGTTCCACATCCCCTATCAACATAGACTGTAAGCCCTGAGAATTGTACAGCGGTGAACAGTGGCGTCAGCGGGGAGACCACAGCATGTTCTACATAGTGCTAACAAACCCAATCACGCCTGTTGCGACCTGTTTCAAGTAGGCTACTATAACAACTTGAGAGGCCCCCAGCTCAAACTGACTGCGCGCTACAATTGACTTGTTTGTCAACAAAGTGTTTTCTGTTTTCGGGTGTCAAGAACATGGAACTCCCTTTCAACTCACGTCCTATTCGCCCCAACCTTATCGCTTTCCAAAATACGCCTTGACAACACACTATCCCACTTGCATTACGTGGTACAGTCCATTTCACTCAGAAGAGGAAATACCTCAAAGCAATCTACCTGCTCACCAGCCCTCTCAGTAACGTGACGGTGAACAAACCGGTATCAGTGTTCATGTGAATAGCTTGGTGAATCACGTAAAACCCGAAATGCCCCCTTATTGCATGTTTTTCGTTTCTACATTTGGTTTCATAATACGTACTTTGGCCAACCTACGGGACTTGTCAAGCAATCGTCTTTGCCTGTCAGAAATCATTGTTCATTGAATGAGGCAGTGCGGTTGGAGTACAACCATTCAATGGGTGAAGCAACACTTGTCGTACATGATGTGAGATCAGGGTACCCTGGTTTTTGGACAGCGAAAAGCTACACACATCCGGATTGATGATGTGT
The DNA here is from genome assembly GCA_944474145.2 of Dicrocoelium dendriticum. NCBI lineage: Eukaryota > Metazoa > Platyhelminthes > Trematoda > Plagiorchiida > Dicrocoeliidae > Dicrocoelium > Dicrocoelium dendriticum. Next base: position 228,264,313 of record OX104063.1, read on the forward strand.
TGACACTAATCTTGCAACCGAGATGACAAGAAATGTTCTTAGAAGCCAGTAGCAGACCGTGTCTGCATACCAACCAGGAAGTGAGTGACCAAATCTGGTGGCTGCGATGGATATCCTATCGTGCATCTTGTGGATAATTGCGGGCAGTGAAGTTTTACTCCATGTCCGCTCAAGTACTCTTTCATCGACATGATAGTGAGGTCATTTCCCAAAGGAGGTTAAGTATCCCAAGTGGAAAGTTTCCTTTGCGTTTTATAACAAGAATAACTATGCTCACTGACTATCCGAGAATTTGTAGGTTAAGTTTGCTTCGCCGGAAAGTAATTCATTGACACTCTAAAGAAATTACATTGCATTGGGCCATCTACGAGACTTCGTGTATAAATTCCTGGTGCAATTCACTCTCCTCATACAAAAGCTTGCGGCCGTTATATTCCGTGTAACTTGCTGTAAGCGAGATGAACAGTTAGTAAAACATTCGACTGCCTTCTGTTAACACGGACTATCAAGGACAAAGCGAAGTGGTTTCACGTAGGCCATTGCTATGGTCATTCGCTTTAACAAATTGTCTGGACCTCAAGTGATAATGTTTTGCATAGCTATAGGGTTAACGGCCAGAAACTCTTCAAGCATTTAGGTTGCGTCCAGCAGTTTCGTCGATAAGCTCCCATACTGGTCTATCATACAAATCTGATCGTATCTTGTTACCCAAAATGATAAATCGGTCCAGGTTTTCATTACATCTACTTACGTTCACACATGACAGGTTTTAACCTCACTCCACTATCTAGTCGCATGGACTTACTATAAATTTTCACCCCATATTCGCAAACATGCACACGGTAAAGGTACACCAGGTTGTTATACATGTTAAGGTGCATTCTACTAGTTTTAGATTAATCCCGACTTTTAAGCATGCACAACTTGCCTAGTATGCATCTACTCTGCACCAAGGACTATCAATAAGCGTCGAGTTTTGCGTTGCCAAGAAACGACGTGGACGTCACCGCCCTTTTGACAAGTAGCTTCCGTCCAATCACCGCTCGAGAAAGCCGGGTAACTGGCGATTTCGTGGGGTCGATCGTTTTCGCGGTGTCGTTGGCTAAAAAAACCCAAGCGAAATTCTACACGTGAATGAGAAATTTCATGCAATGCTCCACGCCTATTGTGAAGAAACGCTACAGCTAATCTGTCGTTGTCTTTGTGAGCACCTCGTGGGATTGAACCATCAGTGTGTTGGGAGAGAATGGACCAGTTTCTTGGTCCCCATGACCATATCGTAAATAGCTTTATGAAATTCCGAAAGTAAAGAAAATATCCTACACGGGGTAAGATCAAGACGAAGCTTATAGGCTTAGGTTGATTTTCAAAAACTGGATGGATACAATGGTTATGTTTGTTAACAGCAGCTGGGAGGTAACAATGAGAGATCATTTCCGAAAGTCCTACCGAAGTTTGTGAACTGAGAGACTAATAAGGTGATCAATGAACAATGACTTATCACGGGATAAAAGCAAGTGCTTGACACGTCCCGTAGGATGGCAGCGGTGGATATGATGAAATTAAAATATGTCTGGGTCATCTATCGAACGTCTGCCGAGATGAATAGTTTGATAAGTAACATCAGTGTAAAATGAAAAAGAAATATCGCGCGTAAACGTTCAGAAAGACACTGGGGCGCAGTGATAGTTGAGGTAAGGAGTGAGAAAATAAAATATGGTCGCTCACTTAGGTCCATTTGATACATTAGTCCTGTTGAAAACATGCTTGGCGTAATCCACAACAGAGGAGCTTAGTTAACAAAATGTTGGGAGCTGAGAGCAACATCTAATCGTTTTTTGAAAACATCCAGGGTAGGAGAGGATACAACTGAGTCTGAGAGTGCGTTCCAGGGTTGGCAAACCCGAAGGGAAAAGTAATTCCGTCGACACTCTAGACGGCTATATTGTTCCTTCAACTTTAAACAGTTACCCCTGAGCTGCGTGTTGTGGCTAAGTTTCAGCAAATGGCGGCATACGTGGTTGGGGTCACTCAATATCTGATACGCTAATATGAGATCGCCGCGCAGCCTTCGATAACGTCCGCTGAAGATTCCCAGCAACTTCAGCCTTCGGTGGTAAGAGTGATAGCGCAGGCCCTTTACATTTTTTGTTGCTCTTCGTTGTGGTGCCTCTATCGCTTCTAGGTCGCGTTTCAACCAAGGTTGCCAAGCTTGGATTGCGTACTCAACATGCGGGCGCACGTAGGAATTGAGCATCATTGGGAAGATTGATGGGTCAAATCTCCTAAATGCCCTTCGCAGCATGCCGACGTGCTGGTTGCCTCTTTTCGCAGCTACCTCAGCCTGTTTTGAACAGTTGAGGTCGCTCTGTACGATCACACCAAGATCACGTTCCTGGGAGCTATTCTGCAATTCGTTTGTCCCAAGTATATAGGTGTAGTTATGTCTATGGCGTAATTGTACTACGCGACATTTGTCTACGTTGAACGGTAGAGCGTTTTGAACTGGCCAGTTCGACACTGTGTTAAGATCGTGCTGGAGCCGTTCATGGTCATCCGGTCCTCTGATCCTTCGCCATATCTTGATATCATCTGCAAAAAATAAGAAATCGGAAGTAATTGATCTCGCTAAATCGTTAATAAACACCAAGAATAGACGAGGTCCAAGAACCGAGCTTTGTGGTACTTCACACGTCACGTCGATTGCATGAGAAAATGATTCTCGGACTCTCTTCTCTGGTATTTCGAACTTCTAGCATATATGTATACATATATGTTTTCAGCGGTCTATAAATTGCCAGAGTCACCGTAAAACCATGAGAAACCAAATATAATAAAAAATAGTAATATCACGAACAGATAACAAAATATTCTGGGCTCCTTGGCTTTGCTTTTTGTTTTCACATACGATTTTGTTCATTTTTGGCATTTTCAATGGTATAGCTCTAAATATGTTGTTCAAAACATTTTAATTTACTGTCCTTCCATTCAATTCGGTTTCGAACCATATCAGCTGGTGTGTCGGACCATTGGCAGTCCTCATCCTTGGGCCCCCAACTAGGGAGACGTACAGGGTCGACGATGGCGAGACATGAGGTCAGTGATTTCATGCTTAGACGCCAAGTAGTTGGCTGGCCTCCACGCGTTCTCTTCCAAGTCAATCTCGTGCGAGCAAATAAGCCGCGGCGTGGTAAGCGCTCGCATGACATATGTAGAACGTGGAGAAGCCACCATAATTGACGCAATGCGGTGACGCGATCAAGTGGAGGGCTCAAGTTTCCCAAGACGCGAGACCGGACTTCATCCTTGTGAACCCATTGCTGTCACCACACACGGGCTGTTCGCCGCAAACATGTGTTGTCCAACACCGAAAGCCTACGTTTACGAATCGGCCAGAATTCACTTTCGTACAGCAGGACCGCGAACGCACATGCGTTGTAGACCCTCCACTTTAAGGAGAGCGGTATGTCCCGACGAGGCCACAAATGAATTAGGTTGGTAAATGCCGACCTGGCTCTGGTGATGCGATGAGATACCTCTTTCCCAATAGTGCCATCAGCAGAAATACAGCTTCCGAGGTAAACAAAGTTGTCCACAAGCTCTAGCTGTGTTTCCTTCAATGGTAAGTGAGGGGGCAGACGACTTCCAGTACCGGAGTATTACTTTACACTTCGATGAAGAAAAGCGAATACTATACTTAGACCACTCAATCGCCAAACGGTTCAAAATGAGCTGTACATTCTGTGAATCGTCACCGAGCAGAGCGATATCATCAGCATAATCTAAGTCGGTCACGCGATTGCCAGGAAGAAGCTCAACACCAAGATTTTGGGAGCCTTCCAGAGATCTCAACAGGACGTCCTCAATTGCAAAGTTGAAGAGGAATGGAGACAAAGGACACTCTTGTTGCACCCCACTAGAGATAGCGAAGGGTGTGGAAAGTTTGCCATAGACACTCGCTCTACCTGACACTTGGAAGTAAAACGCCTGAAAGCTAGAAGTGTACTTTTCGGGGATTCCATTTCATAGCAAACAGGGCCATAAAGCAAGCTGATCGACCGAGTCAAATGCAACGCTAATGTCTGGAAAAATGACGATAGTTGGCTTGTGGTAGAGATGGCGGTATTCAAGGATTTGGCATAGCGTGGGAATTTGGTCCACGCATTCTCGACCGGGGCGAAAGCCAACTTTTTCTTTTCGGTGAAAACTTGCGGATCGGGGATAGTCTGCGGAGCAGAGTGGATGCCAGCAGTCTGAAAGCAACCGGAATGAGAATGATTCCCCTGGGATTAGCACGTATTGTGCGAGCAAGTTTCTTAAATGTATGGACAATTATTGACTCACTCCAGGAGGATGGAATCTTCCCTTCATTCCGTACCTTGGAAAACAGCGATGTCAACTGATTGACAGGTGTTGGGCCGCCAAACTTGAACATCTCCGGAGGACGTTTGTCCGAACCTGGTGACTTAAATCTCTTGAGGTGTCGTTTCTCAACGAAAACCTCCGCTTCGTTAGCTGGCTCCAATGAAATGGCCCAGGGCGTGCAATTGAGTGTACTAGGCATACCAGCGGACAATGGATGGGGATTGAATTGGGAGTGAAAATGTTCGGCCAACGCTCTACGCGTCTTCGCAGGTTAGTGATTCGTGACCCATCCGTTTCACAGATAGTCTCGCTGACACCAGGCCTTCTGGGGCCGGTGAACCGAATGAGCTGGAAGAGCTTGCGGAAATTACCGGAGAGAGCAGCGGTCTCCATCTCCGAGGCGCCATGAGACCACCAAGTCTCGCGGTCATTAGACAAGCTATATTTGAGTTGCCGATTGATAGTCCGTCGCACAGAATTATGAGCTGACTCTGGTGGTAGATTTCGACGGCAGGCAAACAGTTCAAGCGAGCGAGCGGGGATCCAACTTTGCAAAGGGTGTTGGGTGAGACAACAAAGCAAGTAACCAAAGGAAAACATCGCTTCGTGCAAACAAAACCCTATGTTGTTCGACATTCCAGCGTGAACTGCAGGTGAGAGCGTCCGATAGTGCAGCTTGACAGCTCAGATGGACAGAGGGGTCGACTAACCTGTTTGTCTCAATCTTACGGTGCAGTTGTTTCTGGGGCCCACCGAAGCGCATGCAGAGGTTCGCACAAACTAGCGCGTGATCTGAGTCGAGGTAAGTTGACCAGAATGACCTGCAGTCTTGTATACTACCTTACCAACGGAAACGGATTGCGATGTGGTCGATCTAGGACCAGAACTGTGTTGACCACGGAGAGCGCCACGTTGCGGAACGTCTCTTGTTTTGCTTAAACTTAGTGCTGGAGAGAAACAAGTGGTTGTCCACGCGCAGTGTGAGAAGTCGGTTCCCATTATCTGTGCGTCTCTCGTTAAACGCTTGCTGAACTTCAAGGGCGCGTTCATAGGGAAGCAGACGACCGACCCGTGCATTAAAATCACCAGCAAGTATAACAACATCTGACTTGTACACTTTACTCAGAAGAAGGTGAAGTTCGCAGTAAATATCATCTTTTACAGAGCCGCTGCTTCAGTCACTTAAAACGTAGGCAGAAACGATTTAAAAAATTTGCGTGTTTCTTTGCGATGTCTGAAGCCAAAGTGTGCAAAGCCGAAGGTTAGCTGGTAACCAGTCTAGCGAGGCAGCTTCGACTTTCCTAACCAGCGCTATCCCAACGCCAGCCAAACATGCTGCAGTTGCTTCTCCGTCAATGGATAGACACAGTTGGTATATGTTTCCGCGATCAGAAAGGCACTTCAGCCTAAGAACACTGCTGGGATCCTGCAACCGGGTTTCGGAAACGCAGCAAACGTCAATGGCGAGAGACTTCAAGGTACGCGACAGGCCGGCCTGTTGACCAATCTGCATAAGCCTTCGAACGTTGAAGCAGGTCAATGACAACATCGATGGAGGTTGTGGTATGGCTGTCGATTAAGCTTTTCTGGTGTCGGCAAAACCGGGATCGGAGGCAGAATCATTGGAGGTAGGATTGACAACGAATGTAGTGTTAACGTGTGATGAAAGTTGGCGAAAGACGAAAGCAGCAGGAGCAGAAGCGTGAAAGAAGGGAAATTAATGGCTTTTTCTCAGTGGGCATGATACTACCCGGTTGCCCAGGCCGAGGTAGCATGAGTTCGAAAGCTGGGTTTCTGAGCCATTTTGGTTCTATCGTCCCCACATCTTCCGACGTTGTTCTTGCAGATGAATACCCGCCACTTAACATCCCAGTGCAAGTGAAATAAACACGGTTCAGACGTTGCATTACATCCTTGTACGTTTTATATTTTGACATGCGAAAGAAGGAGTTCACAAATATTCAAACTATGTTTCAAATGCTCTCTGAACTTATGTTTTAAATGTTTTTTTTACAAAATTCCGTATAATTCATATGAGGCGAGCGGCGGGAACAAACTACGTCTCACTGAGAAGATTGGGGGTCCAGATACATGGAACGACGAACTCCTTTCTTCACTTCTTTGGGGTGATGTACGGCACTTTGCAGTCTAGGAGAGTAGGGGTCAGCTGCTTGCCTGTTCAACCACCGGGACGTTCGTAGGTGAATAACCGGGCGACATGTCTAATGACGGCTCTCTGTACATGGGATTCTTTAGTTCTAATTTTGTCACCTGCAAAATATATCACTTTAAAACTATTGAAATAAGACAGAGTTCAACGACAAATCCTATTACATTCTAATGTTGGAGCTACCAGTTGCTTACGTCATAGATCATAGTGAACCGAGCCTTCGCAGCAGTAGGACCACGAACACCTGACCGTCTCATAGATTTGTAAACATTCGCGCGGTTAACTTGGATCGATAGTTTCTCTATAATTAGATGACTATAAGCAACAGTGCCATAAGGCAACGGGTTCTTTCGGACACTTTAGCCAAATTTGGGACAGTGCATAGAGAAGTAGAGTAAATACTCTTTCGTGACACATTCATTGCAAGGACTACATACGAAAAGTACTTCATCCTACAAGATGGTGTGGACACACATGGAGATGTGCACTTATATTAAAGTGTTACGTGTCCAATATTCCTCCGAACGCCTTCACTCAGCATCGAGCACCACCCACGAGCGGTCACAAGATACGACTTTTAGTCAATCAATCGATTCGGAGACACACGTGGACACACGACATCTGGTGTCGTTCTCGAAAACAGATACAGTGAGTTTGACGGTACGTGTGACCCATGGTCGAAGGTGAAACATTCTGGATATCTGTTCTCGAACCGTTTAGATTCAAGGGTGTAAGGCTATCTAAAGCTAAATACCAATGTATGCGGGGTCCGAGACCTTTGAGGAAGCAGAGTGATTTTTGATACCCAGGCCTGCATTGTGTGCGTCTCACCCATGCTGTAGACAAATGTGTGAGGTTGTGCTAGACGAATGATTTGGTAGCCGCTATGCCTAATACATTCCGGGTGTGGGTATTATTAGAGCCCAGACATCTTGTCGGTTGGTGTAGTTATCCCATAGAACAGCGTTCAGTTTCAGGCTCAACTAAATGCTCCTGCTTATGTTACGCTAAAAGGACAAATCGTAGGGGAAACATTATAGTGTTGCTCATCCCAACACTGGCACCCCACGACCGCGGTTTCGTCCTGGTTGGGACTCATCAGGCGGAGATAGCTTGAGTTGGGCTGGATCTCAGAGCCTAGTGGCTCATGGTTGACGCCATAAGCACTGTGCCACTGAGATCCACGAGCAACGCTTCGTACAGCGGAAACGAATTCAAAGTTGGACTTGGAGAATCCGCTGGTGGTTGGGTTGCAACAAGCAACCTCTATTGAGACCTCGGTTCACTTGAGGTGGACCTCGGTCATTCCGATGACAAAGACCGTAAGTAAAATGGAAACATTATAGTGTTGCTCATTAAAACGTAGTACCACTAAGCATGTAACGCACGCTTCCGAGACACGTAATCCCAGCAAGCAGAAGACGTCTGAACAGCAGGAGGTTTATCAATCAATTGAGAAGGTACAAGATTCACGGAAACGCGCAGCGAGACCGGGGGTGTGTGTCAGATGATTGGCTAGCTGGTGTGAGTGGTAACCAATCCGCGCACGGCTGAAGTAAACGGATCGAAGTCATTCGCGTACGTGACATCCCCTCATCTCTTGAAATGTTTATACTCCTGGCACGAACCGGTCAACGGGTTTATGCGTACGCTGAGATCTACGAAGCGTTGGTGCATCTGACGATTGTACAGAATCCTGGGGGTTTGCTTCCGTTTCCGGCTGAACGGATGCTGATTCACCCAGACGTTCATCTGCTGTTGTCCCAACAAAACGTGAGCGTATGTGGTCTGAGTGTCGCCGTACTATCCGACCATTTAATTCAAGATCTGCTTGGGTACAGTCACCTTTAATTACAGTTGCGGGTTGCCAGCAGCGCTCATGGGGAAGTCGTGTGTATACGGGATCACCCGGCTGCCAACTAGAGTCGTGGTCATCTTGCGATGCGGCAGCCTTGTCTTGTTTCCTCTCCATTTGTGCTCTATGATTTGGAAACAGAAGATCCAGTCTGGTACGGAGTGTTCGGCCAAACATCATCTCCGCAGGTGATTTACCAGTGGCTTCCGAGGGCGTTATCCTGTAAGCAAACAGCAAGCGATCTAACCTCGTCTGAACAGTTCCTGGTGCTTGTTTTGAGAGACCTCTTTTAATTGTCTGCACCGCCCTTTCCGCTAGCCCATTAGAAGCAGGGTGATATGGAGCTGTACGGACATGCTGGACACCATTGCTATTCATGAAGATTTCAAATTCTTTGCTAGTGAAACATGGCCCATTGTCTGTGCAGAGTGTCTCCGGTATCCCAAATATTGCAAATGACGACCGCATTTTTGAGATAGTTGTCTCTGTAGTAGGGTGGGAAACGGGATAAACATCTATCCATTTCGAATGAGCGTCAATTAGCAGCAGGAAAAATACACCATTAATGGGTCCAAAGTAATCCGCATGGATGCGCTGCCATGGCTTTTCAGGCCAACGCCAATGGTGTACCGGACCGGGAGGTTTATTTGACTGATACTGCTGACACAAACCACATGTTTTTAGATAGTTCTCTATTTCTGTATCTAGGCCAGGCCACCAGCAATAACCGCGCGCCAAGGCTTTCATTCGGGCTACGCCTGGATGTGCGTTGTGGAGTTCGTTTAGGATGAACGGCCGTGCCTTTAGCGGTGGAATCAGGCGGGATCCCCAAAACAAGCATCCATCGTGAAGGCTCAATTCATTTTTCCGTTGTGCGTAAGGTTTAAGATCGACGGGAACTGTAGTAGGCCAGCCGGTTTTTGTAAATCGCACTATAGAAGATAGCGTTGGGTCACGATCGGTCCACTGACGTATGGTGTCACCTGTCAATGGAGTGGTGTCGAGGTGTTGCATTAGATTTACAAGCTCTACTGGTTCCTCCAGTATTTCGTCTGGGGTCGCATGTGGTAACCTGCTTAATGCATCCGCTGTATGATTGTTCAACCCAGGAATATACGAGATTCGATATTTATATGCACTTAATATTAATGCCCAGCGTTGCATTCTCGGTGAAAACATCTGCTCGATTCCCTTTGACTCGCTCAGCAAGGATATCAGTGGTTTGTGGTCGGTTTGTATTTCGAAATAGTTGCCCCAAATGTACTGATGAAACCTCTTGACGCCAAATATAACTGACAGGGCTTCTTTATCCAGCTGGGAGTAATTCTTTTCGGCGGGTTGTAAAGTTCGTGAAGCAAATGCAATCGGGTGAATGACACCATTGGACATTTTGTGGCATAGAACTGCTCCGACTCCGTATGGAGAGGCGTCACACTGTAAGATTAACGGTTTTTCACTATCGTAATGGACCAAAACAGGTGCGGAAGCAAGACACTTCTTTGCACAAGTAAAAGCAGATTGATGCTCACTTTTCCACATCCACGGGATGTTTTTGTGTAACAGTTCGTTTAATGGAGCAAGAATGGTCGAGGCATCAGGTAGGAAACGACGATAGTGGGACAACATTCCTAGGAATGATCGTAGTTCATCGCTATTCTTGGGCTGAGGTGCCTGCACAATAGGCGCTATTTTATCTTGCAGGACATGCAAACCGGTTTTGTCCAGTTTGTAACCAAGGTAACAAACAGAATCGGATAAGAACTCACATTTGGACTTTTTTAATTTCAACCCACACTCTTCCAGACGCAGGAGAACAGTTCGCAATGTGTTTAGGTGATCAGCGTCACTGCGACCAGTAACAAGGATATCGTCCAAGTATGCACAGGTGAACGGTATATCTTTAACTATATTATCCACGATCCGTTGGAAAATGCTGGGTGCTGAATTTATTCCAAACGGGAGACGCGTGTACTGGAATAGTCCCAGGTGGGTAGTTATTGTGGTCAGTTCCTGTGACTCATCATCAAGTTCGACCTGAGAGTATGCGTGACTGAGATCTAGCTTGGAAAACTTTTGGCCGCCGGCTAAAGTCGCGTACAAGTCTTCAATACGTGGTAGGGGATATTTTTCCACTTTCGACGCTTGGTTGACTGTCAATTTGTAGTCTCCGCAAATACGGACGGAGCCGTCAGGTTTGAGTACAGGTACAATCGGAGTGCCCCAATCTGAATGTTGCACCGGGACTATGACTCCTTCTGATTGCAGACGTTGTATCTCTGCCTCAACTTTAGGGCGCATTGCATAAGGTAATGATCTAGCTTTGTAAAATTTTGGTTTGGCACCCTCTCGGAGTTTGATAGAAGCCTTGAAATGACGCATTTTTCCCAGTTTGTTTTCAAACAACGATGAGAACTCGTTCAATAATCCATTCAAACTGCCGTCTTCAACAGTGAGTTGGTTGAGTTGCATGGTCTCGGGAAAGAACTGTATCCAGTCTCGACCCATGAGATTCGGTTTGTTCCCAGGTACAACGATTAAGGGTAGGGTGAATTCTCGCTCCCCGTGCCTGGCTTTAACGAAACATCTGCCCAACACCTGAATTGGATCACCTGTGTACGTCTGTAATCTCGAGTTGCACGGTAGCAAAGGTGGTAGCTTTTTCATTGAACCGCGGTTTACAATGGTGACCGCCGCCCCAGTATCTAACTCCATGTCTATCGGTTCATCCTCTATCGTCAAACGTATTGTGTAAGGAGGACAGTTTTTGTGTGTCACACTGTTCAAGTACACGGAGTTAAGCTCACTGTTCAAATTTTCTAGGACCTTATCTTCCCGTAGCTCTATCTTGCTTTGACGATTTGATGAGGCGATGTTCGTGGGGCGGGAACTTTCCGATCTACAGACGCGTGCTAGATGACCTATCTTGCCGCATTTCCGACAGATACTTTCTTTGTGCCGGCAATCGGAAGCGTGAGAATGCCGCAAACCGCAACGATAACACACAAATTGTTTTCGATGTTCACTGGTGTCTGATTTGCGGACCGCGTGCACATCATCAACTACCGGCCGACCAGTGAACTCGCGTAATTGGTGTGTAATGTTCTCTCGCTGGCGAACGATGAGACAAACGTTTTCCCACGTGGTAGCCGACTCATCCAAGGATAACAACTTCTCTCTAGCACTTTCGTCCGATATTCCCGCAATCAAACATTGAATTTTCATTTGCTCTTCAATTTTTCCAGGTGGAATATCATTATACTTACAATCAGGAATAGATTGGTGAATATGTGCAATAAAATCATTGACGCTTTCGTTCGACTTTTGGACAAGTTTTGAAAAGCAGTATCTAGCAGTGTAAACATTTTGTTTCAGCCCCCATAACGTGGTATAAGTATCCAAAGCAGAACTGAGGGTGGCATAGTTTTCCAGTTGTAGGGCATCGTAGTGCCGTTGACCTTCATCGCCAAGCACTTGCCTGAATAGTGTGATTTTGTGAGCCTCAGAAAGACAAACGGTCGGATTCAGTACAGGAAGTAATTCCACGTAGTTAGTAAATGATTTCCTCCATCTTATCCAGTTCGATAAGGTCGGTTTTTCCTCAGCAGATGACCAAAATATAGGAGGTGTATTCAACATTGGGTTCGTCATTTTCGTCGCCACTAAAACGTAGTACCACTAAGCATGTAACGCACGCTTCCGAGACACGTAATCCCAGCAAGCAGAAGACGTCTAAACAGCAGGAGGTTTATCAATCAATTGAGAAGGTACAAGGTTCACGGAAACGCGCAGCGAGACCGGGTGTGTGTGTCAGATGATTGGCTAGCTGGTGTGAGTGGTAACCAATCCGCGCACGGCTGAAGTAAACGGATCGAAGTCATTCGCGTACGTGACACTCATCCCAACACTGGCACCCCACGACCGCGGTTTCGTCCTGGTTGGGACTCATCAGGCGGAGATAGCCTGAGTTGGGCTGGAACTCAGAGCCTAGTGCCTCATGGTTGACGCCATAAGCACTGTGCCACTGAGATCCGCGAGCCACGCTCGGAATGATCGAGGTCCATCTCAAGTTTACCGAGGTCTTAATAGAGGTTGCTTGTAGCAACCCAACCACACAGCGGATTCTCCAAGTCCAACTTTGAAATATTAGGGGAATTTTAGTATATTTCAGAGACTGAAACTCCTTGGAATTATTGCGTTTTTTGAAGAAGCACGCCAAAGTGAAGCGTTGTGAAATTTTAGATGAGGCGTCTTACTATGAATGCCCCGAAATATAAGCAGAAGGGGTCGCGATTAATCTCATCAAGCCCTTAATTGTGCGTGCACAATCAATTTGGCAAGGCTCTGGCTCTACCGTTGCTTATCAGTCGACTATGCGACTTCCACATGAACAAATTTCACCGCCATAACCAAACTGACATCCCATATTCCAGTTGCTTTTCCACCATTTTTTCTGTCAAGTACGCAGACGTGTTATGCGTTGCGTGATGATGAATCACCGATAACGTGCCTGTTTGGTGGACTGACTTTTAATCGCCTACACAGGAAGAAGCAACCATTTGAACCGTTATCTATCGTCTAACATAAAGAAAGCTTATGTACCGCTACGTGAATTGCTTTGGGCTCATACGTAGTGGAAGGAGCTTCAATGAAGCATGCTTGTCCTGTAATCCTGCTAGGGGCCGGCACCAGATAGTGTACACAGCCTATCAGTGAATAGATAAAATGGGCAGCTCGTTCTAGGTACTAGACAGAGATAGGGATCATAAAATTCGGCAATGTCTGTAGATCGCAATCGTTTCTCTTCACCCATGAAAATCCCGACCCACAAGGTGCACATTAACACTGACCGACAATTGTAGGTGGTAGCAGAGGCGTCCCAGTCGTGCTGCAGTATGACCAACCTGCTTAACTAAGGACGAAGTCAGACGGTACTTGGTATCAAGAAAGCATACTGGCAGTGTAGTCTCACTGTGGCTGACCAGTAATGTGCATTATCTCAGCCTGCCACAGTAGTGGAAACCGCAAACGAATAATTCGCAAGTAAAAGCCTGGACTCTTGACCACCGTTGGTCCGACAGTTGACGCGACTGAGATAGTATTTATTCTGTATACCTGGTAAATCAAAAATCGACCACCGTGTAGAGAAGTTAGCCTCCTTTTTCGAGCAACGACTAATTGTCCTATGACATTACAAGAAAAAGGAGGTCATTGTTGAATATGTGAACGAATACTCAGTACTGCAAGGTTCGGAAAGAATTAATCGGCCATCCAATGCTTTCCCGAATACTAATAGCCGCTTGACAGTGTAGTGATGATCTCAGTCGCAGCCACTCAGGCAACTCATTAGCCGTTATAGTGGTACTACTGAGCACTATATCAGTAAGCCAAAACAATGAACAGCAATTACGTCAGTCGGAATCGAAAACAAACGTTTCGATCCGACCCTTGCTAGAGCAGTTAGGTCACGGCAAGGAACTGTGACCTTCAGATGAGTCTGTGAACCTATTTCTTTAAATCACCTTAATGTATACTACCATTTTGATCTAGATTTGCTGCCCAGTTCAAAAAGTGTCCACAAAAATCACTGGCCATTTGCAAACTTCTTGCTGCCCAGTGTGGGTAGGGATAATTGAGCACCGAATATCCAATACAAAGCATAAGTAGTAAAGTTTCACAAGTTCGGTCAAGTCAAAAAGCAAAAGTTTGTCACCATCGCTATACCAGTGGCATGGTTATGTTCCGACATATCTGGCATAGATGTCACGCTACCAGGCAGGTTCGTTGTTCGGCACGACAGACCCAACTAAAGGAGAGAAGTAGTTCTGTACTTTCACAGTGACCTCCAATGTGAGTCCATAGAGAATTTGATAAATATGGTAGAGGACCCCCTTCGCTGCCGTCTACTTTTAAGAGGCGAAGATGCCTGGTTAGTACCTGTTGTTCATCGCCCTACTTCCCCCATGCACGAGATGGACTTTGATCTGGCGCCAGCATTGAGTTGTGTGATAAACAAGGGGTACAGCCACATTCTTCTCACTGACAAATTCAGTACGCATGTCCTGGAATCCCAAACCAACCCTGGACAAAAGTTCAAATCGGATCTTAATGTGCATAGCTCTAGTTTTCAGCTGTATGGCCACATCGGCACTCCCACCAGAATCAGAGACAGGCAGACCGTCTATACTGGAGTGGATATTCCTCATTGGAGAATTAGTGATCGAGAGGGACACCGTTACAGTCCTTCTGTGCCGCAGTGATCATGTAGTCCTATTCTTCGATTACATCTCTTATGCAGAATATCTTGTGGAAGTTGCCGTCGTGTCGGGAACGTTTATGCGCTGCGACATATTAGTTCGACTTGGTGAGACAACCAAGTGGACCAAGCTGGCAGACAACGCACGGGCTAGCGCATGGTAGCAGTTCGTTACGTAAACATCAGAAACTAATGCTTTTAACTCGAGTAACGCGGTTTCATTTGTACGAAGAAGGACAAAAATTATTTAGCGATGCGAATTTCCGCGTCGCGGATCTATAAGATCTCGTCGAGCACCGAGGTGTGACCCAACATAGCTATTGTACTCGACCTGTCCGCAAAGATAACATATCAGCAAAAGTTGGCAATGCGTGTGGTCTCAAAACACAACTTACTGTACCAACATATAAACAGTCTACACAAGTTGAAATGGTGGATTCCTCCTCATCAAACAACGAATAGACTGACATGTACCCCGAAGAATGTGGCGAACACCTTGCGGCTGCAATACATTGCAACCTTTCGGTACTTGCGGTTGCCACCTAACCTCGTAAGTCACATGTATTCCACTGTAATAGCTGGATAAAACTCTGCCATTGATGTGTAAGCACAGGTCTTCTGGAGTTATTAACATTCACACGAAGTCACTTGCAGTTGTAAGACAGAGCATAGATGAGTAATAATCTCAGCAATTCCCAGCCAAGTTTTGTCGGAATGTATGTGCTTGAAATGTAGAACCACGAGATGATAACTCCAAATCCCAAAGGAGGTATTCGTTTTGATCCGGGCAGCTACCGTGCTATTGCTGAAGCTCTACGACCTATTGGGATGAATTTAATTACCTTGCATCGGAACAGCATGGCTTCCGATAAAATCGATGGGGCACTGCAAATATACTGCTAGTAAGATCCAGCTAAAGCAAAGCAGTAAACACTGACACATAAGTTGACGTAGTTTGTCTCGACTTCTCAGAGGCATTCAACCGGTTATACCATGGCATTCTGCTTCCAAACTCCAGACCTTGTTATTGGTGTTGCTCTCTTAGGGGGGTTCAGAAGCTTTCTGTTACACCTGTGCTTAAAGGTAAGGTGCGTGGATTCCTGTCAGATTCCATGCGAGTTGAATGCGGAGTAACACAACAGTTGTTACTTGGGTCATGGTTATTTTTGATGAATATCAACGATATCACACACCTCGTAAGCTCAAACTGCCTACATTATGCCAAGGGTAGCACTTTATGGATAACTTGTGCGAGTGGTTAACCCGGAATCTACTTCGACTCAGTGTGGAAAAATGTAGAGTGCTGCACTTGCAGCACCAACTAGCGGGCTGCTATAAATATTGCAAGGTAGAGCGAATAGGATCCGTGTGTCTTGACACAGGCCGACTTGGCTGCTTGGACCGGACGAAAAGGCATCAACTAGAAGCATCCAAAACGTGGGAACCTTGCAGCATGCATTCGGACGATCCAATCCGTCGATTTTATCGGCAGCTTCTCGGTTCTTACATAACGCAAAGTTTGGAATACGCAATACAGTTATGGTAGTCATGGCTGAGGAGAGATAGCGTCAACACCGAGATACCTCAAAACCAGGCAACCAAGATTGTCAAAGGCTTATACCGATTGCTGTATGAAAATGGCTGTGATTGCTCGGGGTCTTCAGCGGATGATACGGAAGACTGCGTGGGGACCTCATATTGCCTTACCAGATTTTGTGAGACCTCAACCACACCTGTCACTATCTGCTGTGGCTCAGTTACAACAATAAGCTAAAGCCCAAAGCTCAAGCTGGCAGAGTAATACAGTCATTTGGAATGCCGTCGGAATTTCTTTTCCCTATGTGTTCGCCAAGCGTGGAAAGACCCCTGGATGCTATCACCTGTGCTTCCACACTGGTGGATTTTAAAGTCCGAGTCAACTATGCACTCACTTCGCTGCACCACTTCCCGCGACTTGTTACCCATTGTCAAACACAAGCGCCTGTTCTAGATTTCACTGACGGTCAGCTCCCAGATGGCATTACACCTTTGTCACCTGCTGCATCTGTTCACTATGTGAAACGCATTGAATAACTAGGTTCTTCAGGGACAAACGGTTTATTGGACAAAGCATGCTCGGCGAAAATGGCAACACGGTTAGGTTGCAGAAGCCTCGATGTAAATAACTAGGTCAGTTACATAACTGACGACGTTGCTGCATGCATGAGATGGTTCCTTTGAATCAAACAAACAAACGCACCACAGCACTGTCCAATACGAACCAATCAGCGTATAGGCGAAGATGCGTAGGCGCCCAATCATCTGCTTTGTTCGCTTGTGGCAAGCCTGCCCCTTGCTTCGTCATGTAAATCCGTACCGTTCTTTTGCTCCCATAATCCAATCACATCCCCTTTCGTGATCAGCTGCAACGATTTGACTGAAGACATCGTACACTCTTCCACGCCGCGTGGTCTTCGCTGCTCCTGTCGCTGTGAACTCACTGAAAACCGTCGTGCTCCTTGCTTCAGGTTCACCTCCTCGTTCCTGGTGTCGCCTCAGCTGCACTCGGTTCCTTTTGATTATCTTCCTTCCAGTATTGACTTCATAAGATCTTCCACCGAACTACGAAGTCACCACACGTTTATTCCATCACTCGGTGACGCCCAGTATTGGTTGAATCCACACTTCCACGTTTACTGATAGCTCAGGTAGCGCTCAGGTACCGCAGTCGTAATACTGTTTCCGATGCGTCATCCATTTTCTTAACTTCCTTTGCAGTTGCTCATGTGACGGCAAGACCGGGTGTAAAAGTGCAGCCGACGCAGGCATTAGGTTTCTTGTCCTTCTGCTGTAAGACATTGAATTGGACTGAGACCTATGTTCGGTGGTAGATTGTTGCGAATTTCCACCAGTTTCAGATATGGAGCCTCATGAGTAGTTCTAGCCTTCGATGACAGCTTCATGGCTTGTTGGACTGCCGCCTGCGCTTTCATGTTAGACTGGCGGTGATACTGACTGGTTTATCGATGAGAAAATTCCCGCTTGTTTGCAAAGGTTTGGTACGTAGCACTTGTAAATTGCGCGACATTGTCAAAGATCAGTTCCTCCGGTATTCCGTGACTAGCGAACTGGCATCTAAGCTTATTGATGACTGTCTGCGTGGGGGAGCCGTGAGTGGATCGATCTCGTAGTAGTCGCTGTAGTAGTCCAGTGTGATTAAGTAGTCACATCGCCAGTTGATAGGCCATTGGCTGAGAATCCAACTGAGACAGTGTTACAAAGTCTAGCCACTTCGCCTTCCATATTCTCCAATTTTCCGGCAACGAACTCTCGGTCATTTGCAACGGAGCTGGCAGCGGAATCGTTGGTTGTCCACCAAACGCATGCGGGGTTCGGCGTGTCTTCTTGTCCTCTGTCGCCATGTAAAGTGGCCCTCAGTGCATCGAAAAGTCAAAGTCTGGGCCTCGATCAGAAATTCATTATTCATAGAACGCAAACTCATTTTATATCTCGAGTCAATTAGAATCATTCGCAGAACAAATCTCCTTTCTATTACATTCTCAGCCAGCGTTCGAGTTTCGTTCAATGTCGATAGAATCGATTGCATGCTAACCTTCAGTTCGCCTCTGCAGCGATTGACCAGCTTTCAGACCGTTGACCCAAAATCGTTAAGCCCGACCGATCGCTATGCAACGGGCATCTAAATGTAGTGTCTTACCATCACAGCTGGTAGTCTTGTTTCCGCGAAGACAGCGTGTGGCTGCGTTTTTCTATCTGCCGTCTTCAATCGTAGTTCCGAAGAAAGTGTGTTACGTAGTAGCTGCCAGCTGCGGATTAAGTTCACCGCCATCTGTTGTGACTGAATCGTGAATTTCGTTATCCTCGGGCCACTGCCTTTGTAGTGAGGCGACACGGGTGACCCTGTAATCGACTGAACTATGACGTTGCCCGCACAGAGATTCCCTGATGTAACACCATTCTTCTAGGTCATGGTCATGGACTTCTTCCTCCCTAGCTGCCGGCAGCTCGGACACGCCATGAAGGAAAATGACTCTTCCGCTACACTCCGTGTGGTAGTCGCTTGAATTATTTTTCTCCCATGTACTTCGCTCCAGGGAACGTCCGAAAATATGCGTATCCCATTGTCTTCAGTCCGCAGGCGATATGCTGTCAAGAACTCCGTCTCGATATCCTCTGTGGATCCCAAGGTTGTTCGTATTAGCCGGGACACACATTAGTGCATTGAGGGTGAATTTCTAGTGATGCCCAATAAGTTGGTCAATCTGCCCCGATTCGATCACAGAAGAAATTCCACGGTTTCAAATTACCCTTCTCTTTATCTCTTAAAGAGCTTGCCTTGGACTCAGGAAGCTTGTTGCATATGAGTGTAAAGTCACCGTAGTTGCGCTTAGGAAGGCATCAGCATTACGCCGGTTCGTAGTACCGATGCTTCGCACGTGGGCTAAGGCTACTGCGAACGTCGCCTTTCCTCTACGTGCCATCAGATTACAAGACAAGCTTGTTGCCTAAAGGCTGCGGGCCACCTGATTTTTGAGCATCTGGAAGGCAAGGCTAGCGGGGACTTTGGCAACGTTTCTGCTGATTGCACTTAGTCATTGACCCATGTTGTGGCGGTAGTAAGTAGAGCTACTGAAGTTGCATATATCGAGCAGCAACGGTTGTCTAAGTGGATCGGCGTTTTGGGATGTTCGGTTTTTGTCGGCCAATCGAACGTGTAGCTGTTACTGATATTGAATCGGTACTTTGATTAACAGGATGTGGACGGTATAGTCGGGCATGCTTTAATCGTTCGCCACGACGAGTTGGTTTGTGGCCCCCAAGGTTTCTGGTACTGCGAGGTCGCGCGAACGCCTGACCCTTTTTCTTAGTTCCGAGGTACCAATTTGGAGACGGATAAGGTGCAGGCTGTCCTACTGCCACTTCGAGCGAGGCAATTTTTGCATTTAAACGATGTTCAGTTTCGATAACTACGTTATCGTACCTCAGTGTTAATACTAGTACATATTTTACGAGTAGTACCGTCGTACACTTGGGGCAACACCAAAGTGAGCCAGACGTACTGTCATATTTCTTTATTTCGGTTTGATGGATTGACGCACTTCGGATAGTAACGACTAGTACAGTTGGAACACATGGTCCCTACTTTTACTACCCTCGTGCATGTTTGATTAGCACAAGCGACTTCCTTTTTGGTTCCAAGTGTTTTGCACATGGCGACCGACTAACCGTTGCCTACCTTGCGGGTTAGAAGCTCCTCGCTGTCGACTAACGTCTTACTGCCGATTGCCAGATCAAGATCAAGTGACTGATTCACAGTGCTTTTTCCGTTGCATCCGTGCCCTCATACAAT
Source organism: Dicrocoelium dendriticum (assembly GCA_944474145.2). Classification (NCBI taxonomy): domain Eukaryota; kingdom Metazoa; phylum Platyhelminthes; class Trematoda; order Plagiorchiida; family Dicrocoeliidae; genus Dicrocoelium; species Dicrocoelium dendriticum. Next base: position 228,284,306 of record OX104063.1, read on the forward strand.
CACGAGTAGAGCGGCTAATGTAGACCGTTACTGTGTTGGACAAGTTGGCTGATCATACCGACTGAAATGAGGAGCGGCGAAATTTGACGGCTGTTTCCTCTAGAACGTTATTTGCTCCGTAGTTCTCACACACGGTGCTGGAATGAGACGAATGAAAACTTGACCGAAAGCTAGGATACACTGTCGAAAGTGGCAGAAATCCTGGATGCGTGCTTGTAATTGCACTAAATTGTTCGAGTAAATAAGGGTGAAAATGTTCCCAAATTTATAAATCTGGTAGGAACAATTACTGATGAAAATATTCCGGCGAGAATGCTTTCAGTAGATGGAGTTTGTCAGACGGCAACGAAAAAGTGTGCTCTAGATCGACCAGCAATATCACTGTGATGTGCGCTATCTTTATCGGGCGATATTTTTTCCATTTTGAGTCTAAGGCTGCTTGTCGCCGGGCTATCTCGAGGTAATGGATCGCGAAAGTCTATGCTGTGGCCATGAGGACTACAATCAATGCATCCTCTTAACTTTGGTGTAGCTTTAAGTTCGAATCGCAAACATGAGGCTTTCTTCAGCATCCATTCACAACACTTGCTCTCAGTATTTATAGCGAGTACGACAATGACATCCTGTAAACTCCCAGCCACCCACTCTCTATGCCCATTGAGACGACTGATATATCCATCGTTACTGGTATCCTACCGCGTCGCCGATGGATGCGCTGCTGCATTTCTTTTGTGCTTGCGTCTTCCCGTAGCGTTGCATACAACAATTTTAAGGACCACATAATAGTGTGTTCATCGCTCTTTGGTTGTGTTAATATGGAGCGCGAGTGCTGAGAAGACCAGTACGCCACGTGGTCCTCGATCTGAAACTCGCTTCCTTATTACTGTGGTTGGAGTGGTCGGCTGCAACATGATGGTTAAAACTTGGAGAACAGCACTGAGACTGCTAAGAAGCAGAGCAAAACGGAAAAGGCACCTTGCTGGTTAGATGCTGCTATTTGGCTACTTATTCAGGGAACAAGGTTTGTATGACGGTTTCCTTCCCCACACTTTTACTTAACAGTGTGTCTGACGAGGTAAAGTGGCAATTTCCTCAGAGGATGTATAGAGCCTTTCACTAAATATTTTGGCCAATAATGCAGGAATGGGTGAGTCAAACTCAGAGGTATGACAAGATGGATCTTCGCTAATTCGCTCAAGGAGGAACTCACGCAGTCCTTTTGGGTTCTGAGCCATTGGACTGATATGTTAGTAACCGTAAATTGGTCAGTATACACCACGTGTTACGACTTATTGACAAAGTACCATCTCGCCTGTACTGATAGGATTCAAGCTACTCGGACGCGGTTGTGACCCCCTTCCTACGTGAGACAATCAGCAGCGCCTTTGCCACACGCTCATACCCAGTGAACCGTGGTTTCACGTGGTCCACTTTTGAAGGGAGAGAACCGTTGTGTTCTCTGACTTCTTTTGTGTAGGTTTTTTTAGACCGAATTCGTCTGACAACTAGTCATTGATATGTCTTATCTGCAACCTTGAAAGCTGTCTCAAGATGTCTCCCATGTTATCACTGAATTTCACAAGCTAGCGCAATAAGACTTGCTACACTTAATTTTCCTATACTACGGACACTTGAATGTATGTCACCCGAGCAGCTTAGCGGATAGCGTAGGCGTCGTAGAATTCGCGGCCGCAGCCGAAGCCCAATAAGTGGCTCGTGATGTAAAAAAGGTAGTCTTCTACGTGAACTTCACCCTCTGTTTTCATTGATATCCATGCTGTGTTACTCAGTGACTCTTACTCAAACAGTCGGTTTCATAACAGCCATCCAGCGTATCAGTTAAACTCTCGCTCTGCACCTGATCTATGTTCCCTGCTTGATCTACCTTTTGTTTCCACGCTAACTCTTTGGAATATATCTTATCTGTCAGACCCTACCTGATTGGAACGACACATCTTGAACAGGGCACTTCATCCTCATCGCGTGTAAGCTTTTTACAGCTTGTCTATGTCTACGACAACGACTTACTAAACTGTTTGTTCGTACGTGATCATGTTTGAAACTCGAGATGTGTTGGATGCACGTGTTTAGATTATGTACCTGTTGAGGGCACGGTTAATCACATTCGGTTCATTCATAGCGTCCAGACCTCGCTTGTACTCTCTCCGTCCCTCTGTTTATTTGAAGATGATTGTTTTGCACCTGCGCTTTCCCGCCCTTACTCGGCGGTTATGTAAATGCGTGCAATATTGGGTGCTTGTCCATCTGTGTTCCATTGTACACGTACATACATGTGTACTTTTTTGTATTCGCCCACATCACGTTGCGAATCAAGGCTTCTGTGGCTTGGGACGGCAACAGATGGGTTGGCAACTACTACTTATTCCGTAATGTTGTGTGGATGAGAACGTAAAGAAACAAAATCGTGAACTAGTAGTAGTTGGCGCTCCAGGTTGACGAGATTCGATTCGCCGGTATCTATGCACTGTAGCTGGACGGTCTGTTACCAACACCACCGGTTGCCTCCACGTGCAACAAACACATTGTCCCCACCGTGGCTGGCATCACACTCCCTATTCGCAGTTCCCCCACTGTCACTTTGCTGACGAGGACGAAGCATCAAAATTAAACGAGTTTCTTTATCCCCCCGCATCCATTGACTACCCATAATGTCTTGCTGGGCCAGCATCAACTCAGATGTGAAGGAGTAAACGTCGGTCCACTGAGCTCCTCCTATCTTCGCGCTAGGTAGAGCTGACTTGCTCTTTGTGGCATGTGCATGCAAGGCGATTCGCCATACGGTGTGCATACAATCCTAGCCTAATGTGGTGGTTTGCATCCCACGATGATCCACTGGCCTGCACAAGTTGGCACCTTGTAAATGTCTTCAGGGCTTTCACATAACAGGTAGTCCAATTGTTACAGGCCAGTGAACTCTCAGCAAACCCTTCATTAAAGACAGTAGTTAGCGCATAATGTGCTTAGCTCAATTGACACAGAGTATGGGTGCCACGAATTGTCTTTGATGCTGAGCCAACATCACCTTTTCACTGTTTTTCTCTGCTTCCTGCCTCGGACGCAGCAGCTCTTAAGCATTATTTCACAAATCTGCCAAAACTCGCCTTTGGTCTTTGTTTGGTTGACCAATCTGGAGTAGTTGTGTCCATTCCGGCCATGCGATCTTGTAGGGTCGCAAACCTCTCTCTCACTTTCTGCATTGGTGAAGTGTTGAAATTAGAAGCGTCTTGATCTCCAACTCTATCCACAATCTGTGAAGCAGAGATAGTAGACCTTCATTTATGCAGTATGTGTGCGAACCGATTGGAATCGTTTTCCTGTCGTTACACAACGAACATTCGAACCTGCTTATCCACCCATTTTAGGTGACCGAATGGCTGTGGATTTTCCGATATTTGCATCTTGCTGACACACAGAATACACTTCTGTTATAAAGTTACTTTCCAAGTACTGGGAACACTGAAATGATGTCTAGCTAGGAATGTCAGAGTCAACCTAATGCGCTGATGTGGGTCGAGAGTCTGTGAGGAAGGTCAGTGAAACCGACGACACGCGTGTGCTGTTTTAACTCATTCGAATCACGGTTTAAGAAAGACCACTATACGTTATAGTGCAGTGCGAAAGTTGGACACATGACTCTCCCGCGATCTCTTCTGCCTGAATACTAAGCCGAACATTTAGGAGGGACACTTCTACTAACTCTTCATGTCGCGCCTTTTTTCTCTCTCACCCGCTTACCAGGAAGGTTTAGGTTGCAGCAGCGACCGTCGGAGAGAATCGATACTAGCTGCGGGGACAGGACGCCCAGCCTCGATGATGAACACCCATCGTTGTTGTGAAGTTAGGGATTCACCTTTTACTCTTTTCGCCGCCATTTAGTGTCCTGAAGTAATACCATGTTATTTGCGTAATTTGACGATGACCACAGGACGTCTTGTGGTGGAGCTGTGCGCCTCCACGTGTGTTTCCAGTTTTCGGATCTAAAAACGCCTTTCATTTGGACGTAACTCCGAACAAGTTTCATCTATTTCGCTTATGTGATGAATAAACAGTCGCGGATAATCAGTGCGGCGTCTTGTGTGTAAGGGATTCTAGAATTGTTAACTTGTTCCTCACCCAATTATACGTTAGCTCGTACATCAGAATCACCAACCACACACTTCTGTGTTGTGAGTACTTTACAAGGGGTGAATGAACTACCTCGATGACTGAGACATTTGCAAAAAGTCGTCATTGAACACTAAGTAGGCACACGACCCATCTGCATCACGGCAGCTTTCGGGTATGGCGGGAAATCCAGTGCTCCAAGGAACGCTTCTTTGTCTCTGTGCTGCCACGTTTTTAAGAGGTTCTGATTGGTTGGACGTCACCGGAATATCGTATTATCCATTATAGGTTCTTGATTTATACTAATCGCCACGCTATCTTTTGCGTCATTTCACTAGTTCTCTGGGTGCAGTTCTCTAATCCAACCCTTTTTCTCGATATGGATCACTGGGGATCTCTATATCAATACAAACTTTGAATTATTGTATCAGCGACCTGCAGCTTTCCGCCCTCATTCTTCTGGAACATTTACTGGGACCGAGAGACTGGGGTGTTGATCAACAAAACCTCACCTCACCTCTCATCATCGGTAACGTCCTCTGTTCCCAAGCTCCATACGCCTTACCGCCTTGGGCGAGCGCCTTATCCACATGGTTGGTATGCTCATGTCTAATTCGCAGCTTCTAATTGTGATCACAAACCTTTTATAGTAACCCCTTTCCAACTTAAACTGATTACCTACAATATTCAGACGCTCATGTTACTTGCATCGCAGCAGCCCTTGCTGGCACCCTGGAAACCCTTGTCGTCGACAATGGTCTTCTTCCGCTACCCGCTCACATTGTTCCAGCACATCACATTTGGTTTCGTCTTTTGAAAGTACCAAAGGCCACACTCACATTGCACATATCCGCAGATGTGGCTACCGAAGCCACTGGTTACACCGGCTTGGGAGCTACGTTGGGCGCACAGGCAGAAATTACGCTGGTCCACTGGATCCCCATCAACAAACGGTTTCGCTAAATACGATCGTCCAACCGCACGGTCAGCAGTTGCTGTTTATTCGTTGTGATATTGTATCCTCTCACTAATTACAGCCCGGTTTAAGATAAATTGGGTTCTACCTTTAACTCATCAACTTTCTTCGTAAGAAGTGCCGCACGGACCTCTTGGGAAACTCGAATTTTAAATGCCTAGGTTACTGCACACATTCGCTATGTGCGGGCTCGGCGGTCAACTTAATCATAGAAATCTTACTGATGATGACGTCTAGCATGGCGATGAAACGTTTGCAGCCAAATCAGCCAGCTCGGAGAACACCCGCATACCCTCATCCGCATCCCAAACTACAAATATTCTCACGGATTTTTAATCATAGTACTCACGTGACGGACACCGACGGTCACCCACTCCAGCGTCGTGCTGATCACGGCCTCTTCTCCTGTATACCAGCTTTCGGCCACTTTTGTGCATACCTGCAAACTGTGGACGCTGGTTGCTCGCGTCACCATCAGTTACCGTTGACAGTGAGGCGCACGAGACTACAAATCAATCGAGGGTACCTATCTTACCTTGGATCATGCGTCTTTGTAAGCAAAAGTCTCTTCGCGCTTTGTTGACGCTTAACATCATCATCATTGGAAACCGCTTAACACGTCTAAGCACTTGTTGTAACGCTACCCTTGCCTCTGCTCTCTGCGCCGCCATCCCAACCAGGGAAAAAAGCAGAAGACCGAGACTTGCTGGACCGAAGTGTCTTAGGAACAGAACACAGTTAACTTTATGGGTCACCTGCCCTCACCTCCGGCTGTGCGTTTCAGGGCTGGCTCACGTCACTTGTCTAGACAGACTCAAGCCTGCTAGCGATCTCCACTGGCCAGCTGTAGTCGTGATCACGCCGGCCGCGTAGCAACCCGTGTCATGATGACGAACTGATTTCATCAGTTTTCCGCGTGACTTACCGCAGGCCCACTTCACGTCTCCAAACCGTGACACTGAGTTCTTTCGCTGCAGCTCTTCTTTCCCAAAGCGTTCTCAGCGCCTTTCATGATGCTTTGGCTTCAAAACCCAAGGATTCCTCATTCTCATCCGCTGAAACTCTCTAGGTGCGCATTCGCTGCACCCTGCACAAATCTACTGTCATAAGCAATGGTTTCACTACAAATGCTGTCAACCACTATAGCTTGACACGGCAGACACAGGCTCTTGCATTTGTAGAACGGTCCTCGACGATTTCTATTACGATTCACTAGGCCAAGATACAAGCGCTAAACTCAGTTAGCTCTATTGAGCGGACGACAACGTAGATTGGACTATCGTACTGGTGAAGTGGAACATACGGTCGTTCATGAAAAGTCCCGTAAACTTCCCCTTCTCTCCAGATCCACTAAAGTACCAAAAGCAGTCTGCAAGCGAGGTTTCTGTGAAACCGACGGTGGGCCGATTCGTGATCGGCAACTTCCATTCGCACTTCGGACTGACCACTCCGAACAGCTGTACAACTGACCATTAACACCATCGGGTTCTTCTTCATAGATCCACAACGCTCCTTGGTCTGTTGATGCCTCACCATCACCTCAGGCTGCGAGTTTCACCTGCTGAAATGCCACAAACTCCCTAATCCACAGATGGAGGTCCATCCTTCATCCATGAACTAGCTTCTCCAAGAGTGTTGGCTCCCGGAAGTTAATAATAAATAATAATAATAATGTGTCAGCTGTACGCCGTAACGGCGCTTCGCTGCCGACCACCACCAGTCGCGTGCGGGCTGAGTATACCGCGAGGACGCCCACCCCTACGCGGATTCGAACCGGTGACCTTATGGTTGTAAATCAAACGTGCAGACCACTCGGCCACCGGCCGACACGGAAGTTAACCCGCCCGATTGGAATTTGCCTCATGTGTTGCATCCTAAGTGTTTGTTCCTCTATCTTTGCAGGGGCTTAGTATGCTAAGTATATGTAATAGCAACTGTCCACAATAGAAATACAGCCATTAGGAATTGTTTATGAATGTAAGAATGGCGTGTGATCGCGGTGCCTAAGTGGTGATGAACGTAGGAGCAGTAGAAATTGACGTAGCAGTAGTAGTTGCGGAATCCATGATCCTGTCAGCGAGTGAGATGCTACCGGGTTACCCCAACCGAGGTAGGGAGATATCTTAGGGGACACCACCCTGAGTCTTTGGCTAAATAGCCTACCCGCAAGGCAGCGGAGCGAATACAGGGAACCGCGCTCATTGGGAGCCGGTGACCGAGTACTCGTTTGGTCTGTTGCCAAACGGAAGCCCGATTCTTCCCACATTTTCAGCATCGGATTGCTGGAATACCATGCTCCATCAGAGTGAAGCAAGGAACAGTGACTTTATTTAGTAGCAAGTCACATCCGCCACGTCACAGTGTTGTCAAACGGACATATGTGACCTTTTATAGGGAGAACGCTTGCCAGGCGAAAACCCGCCACCTTCTGGAACATTACAGTCGAACAATTGACCGGGACTGGATAATGCCGGACCGCCCAGGTGATGCCATGAGGAGGCGGTTCTGCGAGCCAGCCGAACTACCTTTTGGTTTAGATCGGGGACCTATTGGTTATTATTTTTAAGACCGGCCATTTGTTAAGTCGCTATCAAACATTCGGTCGACCACTCTTTGTTGCCTCCTTAAACATGTGAGTCGCATGTGTCTTAGTTGACAAACTACTCTATGGAGTTGTTTGTTTAGCAAAGGAGGTCTCGAGAAGTATGCCAGCATTTTTCGTGGTGATTTATTCTCAAATCCCTTGCTGGGTGTAGTTTGTGGCGAAATTTCGTCCCCTCCCATATTCACATTGGTATGAGATACGCTTGCTCTGAAACAACCTTTCAATTCCATTTCGATGTGGATGCCATCCAGAATAGCACTTTGATGAATTACCATTATTTTCGATAACCGACCTCGTTTCTTGGCGTATGCTGGCATTGCAATGACTAACTTCTCACTGGCCGCCTACAATAAGCTGTGTAGTTTGTTAATATCTGCCTTGGTGTTCGGAATCACCGTAGCCCCCTAGAATTGTGAGCTCTTTCTAAAGAACTGGCCAGCTGCTTCTGCTACACTCACCGTATCGGACCACCCGTCGGAAGTGACCCCCAAGTTCGCCTACCTCTAGAATTACCTTCTCTCTGACAAGATCTCTACTCATTTCCAAGGTTTCGGGTGCTTATGTCATGCTCCACCATTTCTGGCGCCAACCTGCCAGTAACCTGTTAGCCCGACTTTACAATTTGATTGTACGAGTGTTTGTGCTCTGCAGTTACGAGACTTGGCCTTTACGTGTGTTGGATTGTTTAGCTACCGTCTGTTTTTAAACACCCCTGCTTTCGGAGCACTATTGAAATACACTGGTAGCATCCTGTTAGTCGTGATAACGTTAGTCAACGGATTTTCATGTCAAACCTCTACCGACCGCTGAGGTGCGTATATTCACTGCACAGAATTCGGTGGTTTGGGCACGTACTTCTCATGCGTACTAAACAATTATATTGCTGCGTCTTCCTTGTGCGTGTTGGCGTTGACTGTAAGCTACAGTGGGATGGCTGACGCGTAGGTTGAATTCGAAATGGGAATGTACTGGCTCCAAAATTGGCCTGTTATGCACTGCATTCTTGCGAGTTGGTGCCTCAAGCACCACCGACACTTGTAGCTGCGAAGTAAGACGTCTTCTTTCTATGAAAGTCACACCTACTGATGGCATGCCGAGAGACCGCAGCCATATACTCACAGCCGTACAGTCTCTTTCTGTCCACTATATTGTCTTCGTGCCCATCTGTTGTGGTCATCCGCCAATTGCATTGTTATTGATGCACCTCAATGCACGGAGTAGCTGAACGGAACTGGATCGCAGACGAGTTTTTCGTAAGATGAAACGAATTGTTGAACTGAGGCCGAGGGGATTAAGGGGATACACGAACTTTGAGGTTCGTTCGGGTACTGTCAATCGTACACATTCGTTCCTTCGCGCCTGGTCATATCATTTGCGAATGGTTTACATTCATTGCCATGGTCATCCCTCGACCCACTCCACGGCTACCACCGTTTTATCTTCTTCTTCATCACTTCCATGACCATTCACAGACGCGCTGCACTCTGATAGCAAGCAGTATGTGAAATGTCAGTTCCAACTCTCCAATCAATCTTTAACTTTTGGTTGGTTGAAGGATCAAGACGAACAAACAGCACCATGCGCTCACTCACATGAGCCGATCGCAACTGACATCGCTTTTTACCTCTGCCCACAACACACGAATGCTATTCTGTAGGCAGCTAGAGGTCATCATCATCACTATACACGTCAGTTAGAGGTGGAAAACACCTCAGCTACTGTGCCGCAATACATAAAGGAAAAGGAAAATAAATACAACAGTTGCATGCCAGCTGAGCTACCAGCAATGGATAGGCATCGTTCCGGTAAGCTACCAGCCGCCTACTAGGCAAAAAGACAAGTTATTACGTTTTACGCTACGAAATGAGATCGTGGATGGAGGGTGAGGCTAAAATGGATGGGGAGGGACAAAGAAACTCACAGCAGAACGCCACTGAGGTCGGCTCCTTGCCATGTCAGCAAGTGCATCCAGCCAAACTTGTTCACCGTGTTTTGGACCCCAACCAGGGAGCCGTGACGCTCCAACCGAGGCCAGCTCAGAAGTGAGGGCGTTCCATTCCTCTCGATCAAGTCATCGCTTGGCCACCCCTCTTCTTCCATCTACATCCCCGGTGAGCAAACAACACAAGTCATGGAAGTCGGTGGGCTGGCATGCGCAACACGTGGCCCGGCCATCGGAGCCTGGTGCGTGAAATGACGGTGCTTAGCGGTTCAGTTCCTTTCCCGTGCCATAAACAAGGTGTCGAACACGCTCGTTACTCACGCGGTGTTCCCACCAGATGTGAGCCAAACTGCGAAGGCACCGATGGTCGAACGTAACTAGCCTCTTCATGTCCGCCGATCTTAGGTGCCAGGTTTCGCAACCGTACAGAGGTCAGTGCATTCCAGTTACAAACACAGGGCAGCGGTTATCTGACGCGCACCTTGGCGCCCACCCCCATCACATTTAGAAGAAACCTAACATTAGCAGTTACCTCACATTGCTATCTGACACTGAAATTAAATGTATCAGAGGGACTCGCTTAAAACTACCGGTGACATTTCGTAGTCACGATAGAGCAAAAACTGACCATGCGCTTCCGCCTAGATGACAAGTTATTTTGCTGAAAATCCGATCATATAGGCAGATGTTGACCGTCGGCACTGTTTCCAGACTAGTTGTCACTCTAAACAGCACACACACGCTGTCCACCAACCCAACTGAGCAGAAATTCTTTATCTTTCATTTGTTATTTTCGTCGATAAGTACAGCAAATCTGGAATTTACACTGCGTCTTGCCCTATTTGTTTGTCTAAATGATTTAGCCACGTGACTTTGCTCTTTTTTAGGAGCTTCCATTCAATTATCTAACACAATCCAAGCAACGGTGTTCACTTTGCCAATTAGTGTTTGTCTTCTGAGGCACTTTGTCTGCTGTTCAGAATTTTACCGACGTTTCATACTGTTCTGTTGTCATGAAGTTGGGTGATCACACCAACCTCACCGTGCTTTGAAACACGATTTGACTTAATGTGGTGACAGACAGGTGAACCGGCAGCTGAGGATCGAAACACACAGTTCAAACACCTTCAGCTATGTCGCGAGAGTGTCTATCATCAGTTCTTATTGTGATCTCGTATTTTGTCAAGTTTGACCTCATACCAAAGACCGTAAACTCTTGCATCCTCCAATCTCTAACATATACGCCTTCTCTCCTCATCCCCCAGAATCAGGCAGTTGGCCCAAAACACGCGCTACTTTCGAGCTCGGTTGCACGAAATGCGCTTGCTGGTTTATGGGAATCGAGACAGTCCTGTGGTGCCCGTCATCGTGTCGGTTCCGGCGAAGCTCATAGTTCTGTCTCGCAAGTGCTTAGAAGCTGGCTTGGGCACTGTGATTGTCGGATTTCCGGCCACGTCGTTATTGTTATCCCGAGCTCGGTTCTGCATCTCCTCAATGCACACTCGCGAAATGCTAGATAAAGTAAGTCGCCTCCTCTTCCCATGCACAACTCTATTTTGTCATGCCGTTGTGCTCATCCACTGTCTTCCCATTCTCATTTAGGCTGACTTTCGTGCGTCATCGACCACTTCCTCAAACTTTAAGTTTCTACTGGATTTCTCACAATCCAGTGGACGATTATACCTGTAGGCTGAAATCCAGGGGCTAGTAATTCCCTATTATAGTATACGGCTGGTGAAGGGTTCCGAGAGCTTCCTTGTCTAGGGCGTACGTGTGTCGTGATAGGCCGAGTGGACTGGAAGACAAAACAGGTACTTCGTAGGCGGCTGGATAAAGCGTGAGTCCGATTTACACCTCGTGGCGTGCTGGTTGCCGTTGTCACAGCTTCTGATGGAGGACCGAGTCTGAGGACTCGAGGAATCATTAACTCACCCACGAGTAGACAACGACAGTGACTCTTATGGTTTGCGACGCAAGCAGCTCTCTCAGTCTGATCTGGACAGAGAGTTACACCGACTCACACTGACCATCGACACTTCGGTAGATGCTCACGTGTCTCCCCACCCATTAAGGACCGAATGTATTGCGGCATAACACCGCGGTCGTTCGGTGGTCTACTACAGCGGAATCATAAGTAGTCACTGAGCTCGACTCCTCAGACTATTATCTGAAAACTCAATTAGGTTTTTACGAGTGCCAACATTTCTGTTTCTTAGATGCAACAGAGTGGCATGATTTGCCATGCGCACTCATAAGGCTGCAGACATCAGTATAAGTTACAAGCAGACCGCCGTAAGGATCTCCGGCCGCGTCTGAAGTGTAAGCAACCCTTTGATTCATTTAAGGGACATGTTGAAAACCGCCCGAGATTTGTTTCTCCAACGCTTTTGCGCTTCTTCATTTCGACGATTACAGCGTTTAATCGTTCTCTGATTCTCAAATTGCTCAGTCTACTCAGGCGGGGTAGTGTCAGTCTCGTGCTGGTATTGCATGTATTGGTGGATCACATTGGTCAACTTTTTCATCGCCTTCTCCAAAACAGGTACTTTGCCTCGTCCTCAGGCCGTCCTCGAGATCTGTCGATTACACTGTAAAACTCGGCATTGTATTTATAGCATACATGAAGGGGTTACATCACTGGACTCAAGCGCGTGAAGGATCATGCGATTGAAATAATCTTGCTCAGCGAAATTGGTTCTGTACGGTGAGGGATATCTTAAGCTTTGCTGAGTTTGACCAGCCGTTGACTTGTGCCGCTCAATTTCTTTTCATTTTTTGTTTTCTTCTTTCCGTTATTTTTACTTAACACCCAGGTTTTCGCTTGCTGAGGCTTCAATGGCCTTGGGACACAACACAGATGAAGTTAGACTACCCGTAAGCACTGACCTCATGCCGATGAGTTGCTAATAGACGGGTGCTTGTGAGCATGCAAAACAGGTTACTCTCTATAGAGCAGTTCAGCCTACGTGCTGCGAAGATTGAATTTTACGAAGAGTGTAGATGGTCATTGAATAATCTGACACATCAAATAGAGCACATAGCACACAAGAATGTATTTCGCGGTGTCAGATAACTTTGGTACACGTACTCCATACATCGCTGTCACTTTCGTTTGTTCAATATCTTACGGGCCTAAGCACCAATATGTTTGTTACAACTTAAACACATATTCATTGATTTTCTGTCGTTATTCTAGAGCCAAACTAAGCAACACATGGTTATGTCCCTCGGGTTTCAAAGTTTGACTTTTTGCTAATTCCGGCACAACTCTTTTTCTGTTCTACCGTAGGTCTCAACGAGGGCCGACTCATTTCTCGTCGGCACCCGATCATTCACAATCATATGGCGTGTCTGTATTGTACCATCTTGATATCCAAAATTTTCCAACCACATTTATCTGGTTGCCTACGCTCAGAGGTGATAAACATTGTTTAGCCACGCGGATGAACTACACCGGAGCTGATTTACCGCGGGTCCCCTAGAAAGCCCCCAGCGAACACAGACGGGTTCACACTCCTCATAAATTTTGTTAAATCATCCTTGCATCTAATTCGAAGGGACTTCCTTCATTCGTCTCAGTTATCTCTCGCCTAAGTCTATGGTTCTTTTACGCCCCAACGATTGGCAGTTTGCCTCCACTAGAAGCAACCACATTACTCTGAATGTTTTCAGTAAACTGGCAGGTGTTTTGCTGACTAACAATGAATACTGACTGGAAGCAGCAAGAGGAGATCTCTCGGTATGGCTGCATCTAAAATTTCTCAGGTACGGTGACCTGTTATTTTGGAGAGCACTTGCACTGTTTCATGTTCGCAAAGTGTTTGTCCAGGAGTTTCTTGAATTCCGACACCGACTTTGCCTCGACTACATGCGACGGCAAGTTGTTCCATTTATTCACTACCTTCCGTTCTAGGCAGAATTTGTGTGCGACCAGCTTCAAATCCGGTACTGCAAGCCTGTACCGGTGTCCTCGTGTGCTGCTTTGTGTGTGTGTGTGTGTGTGTGTGTGTGTGTGTGTGTGTGTGTGTGTGTGTGCATATGAAGCAGTGGACTCAACACGAGTCGACGATAAGACAGGATGTAATGCTCTGGTCTCTTGCATCGATTCCGTGGAGTGCCCGAATTTGAAATCAAGTTTATTTGATTCCACAAACAGATAAAATGGGACCCGCGGTTCGCCTGCTTACAAATGCTTGGAATGAATGATTAGCATGCAACCGAACTTTGTACCGGGGATTCAGATTTAAATAGCTTGGGAAGCACTTTAACCGACCACTTTTGTCGTTTGTTCACTACTGACCGTGAGTGTATTCGTTTCGTTTCCATTTATCAAACACCTGGCATAACATTTGAGTTCCGGACTAAGGGGTAGAGCAGAGCAACTGGGTGGACCCAATTTCTCGAACGATTTGGAGCGCTAGCATCCCAACCTCTCTAGGCCTTGAATGGTGCATCGATCCTGACTCGTCACACATGATTTGCCATGAAACTTGTGAGGACATGTGGAGATTAGTCATGCTCGTCCGACCGTTTCTCCGCATCTCGGTTCGTTCTCTTTAGGAAGATAATGCAACCGATCGATATTCCATGCCAGGAGACCCCGTGTTGAAAACATTTATTTTACCTACGCGACTACGGCAATTTGGCCTACACCATATCTATTCCCTAGCGTTGTATGTAAAGCGAGGCACCATATTGAACAGGCGAAGCCGGTTCAAATCAATAGCTTGCGCTACGTGATTGTATCGCCCCCGCCCCCGATTCAGAGCACTTTCTTAATTTGTTTTTCTTAAAGCAATCATTGATTACCTATAAGAAATTTTGGTGCCACGTGTATTGTGCGCTCTCTTTCGCCGCTCCACTCGTTTTACTTTGCCCTTCACTGTCAACTTAAAAAGTTAATCGTTTTAACGGTCGTCTGCTTTGCCTAAGCCCCTCTATCTCGTTTGTTCGTTAGAAGTGGGCTCAGTGTCCAATTAACTCTTTCACGACGGAGTGTCGTCGCGGACGATGTTACATGAAGAAGACCAGGGAGTATTTTATTGCCAAAAGCCCACAATCTTATTCTCGTAACTTTTTCTTAGACGATTTGGTGAGTTTTCTTCGATGGTTATATGGTCGTTTGGCTACCATGTCTTGTAAATAGCTATTCCAACTTTCCTCCCGCCCTCTCAAAGGCGCCCGTTTATCAAATTTACTTCATCTTCCAGTTCTTTTAGTCGCTACTTTCCTGGTCCCCTTTTTCCGCTGCCTTAGGCGTTGACAATTCTTGACGAATCGGTGAGCGAGCTGCAAATCCGGTACTCCAAACTGCCAGTTCCCAAATGGGCTGAAGAGTTGTTGGCGAAGGAACGTGGTCGTATGTCACAACACCCCACTCGGGTATCGGTTGAACGCCCGATTAAAATGCCACTAACGAACGGAGCGGTTCCAAAGCGAATGCTCGCCTCCACAGAGGATACAAATGGATCATTCAAGAAGCGACAATAATGTCCCCCAGTGGTGTGTCTATCGTGAGTCTTTCTGGCCCTCACACAGTTAAACCTTTTACTTAGCTTGTATTAGAGTCTTCGTTTTCATCTTCTCTTTAAACCGGCCCGTGGCCTTAAGGATCACAAGTCTGCCTTGTACTCTGAGGTCGCGGGTTCTCGCCCGTTTAGGGGACCGGGCGACTCTCGCAGTATTCTTGGCCCACGCGCGACTGATGGTCGTTGCGCGACAGCGAAGCGACGGTACTGAGTACTGGCGTACGGCTGATATCTTTTTTTATTTTCCAAGTATTGTACACCTGTTCATCTCCATGCCATTGCCTGAATAGATGTACGTGTTCGCAAGGACAGGTGGTACACACATTTTACTGCACAACCAGCTGACACACGTTTAAAAGCTACACAGAGTAAGGCGCCGGTGTAAATTAAGCAATGCGGATCAACACAACTAAGCCCACTATCGTTTACCTTTATCAAACCGACAACTGCGAGAATTTGCTCTCCGTCTGTAGTGATGGTGGCAATCGTTTGAATTTTGCGCCATTCTCCCAAGTTACGCTTCAACACACGGCTCACTTTTGGCGCTTGCGAGTGGATGAAGACACTCGAACAACGGACAGTCCTTTCCCGTTGACAATCTGGTATACTTTACATGCACTTGGCAGGCAGTCAGTTACTGGAACATTCATTATCTCCGGTGTATAAGCCACATGTGATTGAAAAGGGTCATTCGCTTCCATGCTTACTCATCGTGGATGGTTTGAATAGTATCTCTCCATTACCAGAAACTGTTTCGTTTGTGTTGATCTCTCTCTCCCATTACTCTTTGCACCTGCCTTGGGATCCCTACATTTCGGCTACCTGTACATCTTGCTTCCATTGCACTCGATTCATGTCTTCACTACCCTCCTGGAATAGCAACGTGGCTGCCCTGACTTCAGGCGCGTGGCACAGTCACGGACTCACGCATCCTGGGATGAAAGATCTAATATTGGCAATAAGAAAGTTAAATCCCCCCATACCCCACCTTGATCACTCCGTACATATTCGCTACCATGTCTGGGTCAAGTGTGAAGCGTAATGTGACTCTGTCTTGAACTATTATCGCGGGAATGGAGACCCATGTGATATCATGCTATGATGCCAACAGGATTATCTGTTCGACCAATGATGTGTACTATCGCTCAATTTAGTGTGTTGCTACGTGCGAAATGCCATGGCTAGTACGAGCGAGCGAGAGAGCCGAGTTAGTTTGGAAACTGAGCACCGGGGAGCGTAACTTCGTTCAAAGGTAGTATCTTTGTGAATATGTCTACCTTGCTCGAGAATTACCATGGGATTGGATGAACCCTTTGTTCAACGGCCATTGGTATACCTTCCGACTTCAGTGGCTTGTCCTCTTCGTTACGTCGGCGTTGTGTCATTTTTCAGCCAGTGTGGCGAGGCGGAGCGATTTGGCCTGTCAGCTCCAGATGAGCTTTCGAGGGTTAAACATTAGGGTTACACCTTCCACTTTCTCTAAATGGTAAAATAGTTCAATCAAGGAACACGTCTTTTTAGCCGAACCAAATGATGCACTGACATCCTGCGTTGCGGCCGTGTTCAGTACCATGTGCACGTTCAATGGTACACTTTCAAAGGGAATCGATGCAAAACGCGCTGTTCGGTAGGACTCAAGTGGAAAGATCGTACACCTGCGTTACATGTAGTTTGTCTTTGATGCGGGGCTGCAGTAGCATCGCTTTCTCTCCCAGGTGCTACATCACAGCTGGACTTTGTTATGGTTAATTTATGCTACTTGTCCATTGTCATGTAACAGGGATCCAACTTGAGGATCTATCACGAGTCCTAAAACTGACAAAGTCAATGCATAGCTTGGAATCAGCTCCGTTGCAAGTCACCAAGGCAATATAACCAACCGATCCCTGTAGACCACTTCGCTGTGCGATCCCCTAACCAACCCGACACCAGATACAATGAACAAACCACGCTGTGCTAGTCATCTTGATACTGAAGGCATGCATGCTTCCTAGATGTGACTACTACTCTATTTCAGTTTTTCCAGTGGTCGTGTAATTGATTGTATCGTTGCGTAGCCAGACGGAGTGCTCCTGAAGCACATTGGTCACCCTTTCTCCCGAGCCACAGCAGTGCTTCCTGATTCGAGTCCAGTACAGCCAAGCGCTATGCGCATCCGCGCTAACCTCGTGTGGATAGCAAGAAGCATCTTCAACCAATGATGCAATCGCAACAAGTAGGATGGAAAATGTATGCGCTTGTTTCTGGAGCAAACGTTGTGCAGTAAGGTGATGGATTTCAGTGAACGCAAGACTGATCGTGACAAATCCTATAAGATAAAATACGAAACCACTGAATGTTCGGACAAAGTTTTAATCTGCGTGTATAAAAAGAACGGAAAAGTGTTGTTAGTTTAAAGTGTGAGAATGAAAGTGATCGTCCAGCGTATTGGTAGCAAGTAAAAACGTGGACCAGCGTTGGTGTGCATGAAGGGTGAACTGAGGATGTTTAAGAAAAGCGGTTTCATTTGTGTGGGCAAGCTGGCATAGACAATCTGTCGCATGCTGTCTATCACAGTGCTACCTAGTATTATCAGCTCTGGCTTCCATAGTGACAGTCTTCATTTCCGAGAGACTCCATTCGTCCACTAATACCTTGGTGATCCATCTGAACTCAGTCGGAATCCAAAAGCGGATTGACCTGTATTACGACAGACGGCCAAGCGTAATACATGCAAGTCAAGTCTTGTGGCCAGGATGATATGTGAGCGCGGACATATATCGCAGTAGCGATTTAATATGGTTAAGGCTGATGGTTGAACTATTGGGCAGGGCGGGGTTTCATGTGTGCTTAAGATAAACAGAATGATAGCCGCTTCACCCTAACTCTATTGCCTGGGCTCACCACGAGGTGAGTCGTTGGTTTTCGCTGTCCAAATTTATCATAGTTTGACTCGCACCCGCAAGTAACCGCTTCCGCGGAGATACGCATTTCAGTGTCATTTCGTGACGTTACTTTACCACAGAACTATAATTATCTGGACGCTGTAGCGTGTTATAAATGGCAGTTGCCACGCGACTGCTCGTGCATGCGTCAACATCATCCTGGGCTTGTTTTTCTTTGTTGACACGCGTTTGTGTTTGGCCTGTCTTCTCTGAATACTTTGACCTGTGGCTAGCTAGTGATCTCTAATTGTCAACTGAGAGAAGCGGATTGATCGATTTGTGAGGTGGCGTGATGTTTCGTACGTACCGCATCAAGTCATTCTTAGCGTCACCTTGATTTGTGTCAACACGCAACCGGCGGAGTCCTGTGCAACATCACCAGCAAACACCGGTCCCGTTTATACCGGAACCGCACAATACGAACTTGACAATGTTATTAAGCTCAATCCCGATACGGTGTGCGTGGGGGTATGACATGTCACTTTTAGATATTAACGTGATTCTCACATGATTTCCTAAGGGTTATCAATTGGTTCGAAAGGCTGTGAAAGAAATTCTGCTTTTTGGCAAACTTTTATGGTTAGCAACTAAACACCGGAATTTTTCTCTGTCGAACGCATACACTATGACGAAGGAACAATACTTGTTCCGGTTTGCCTGGGGC
This sequence comes from Dicrocoelium dendriticum, assembly GCA_944474145.2. Lineage (NCBI taxonomy): Eukaryota > Metazoa > Platyhelminthes > Trematoda > Plagiorchiida > Dicrocoeliidae > Dicrocoelium > Dicrocoelium dendriticum. Next base: position 228,303,070 of record OX104063.1, read on the forward strand.
ACTGCATATCGTCCATTTGCCACAAAATATGGGGGAGCTTAAACTTGTCGTATCTTTTCTTCGAACGCCGACAAATGGACCTTCAGTCTAATAACTTGTTATTACAGCTTGTTCGGAGTTTAGTGAATCATCATACTCATCAATACATGTTAGCTGAGGATGAGAAACACGCCTCAGCTAATGTTCCACAATACAAAAACAAAAAGATAATAAAAATAACACTACAAATTATTCGAAAATCAAGTACTATAATGTTAGATATCATATTATTAATTTCCTATGAAATCGTAATTGGCGGATCAATCTAAAGGAGAGCGGGTAGGCAAAGAAACTCACAACTCAGACGCCATTGGGACCGACTCCTAGCCATGTCAGCAAGTGCGTCCAACCAAACGTGTTCATCGTCCTTCGGACCACAGCGCGGCACTCGGGATACACCAACCGACACCAACTTCGAACTGAGGGTCTTCATTCTTGACCAAGTCATTTCTTGCCCTCTCCTCCTCTTCCACGTCGCGGGAGTCGGTGGGATATCATACGCTACACGTGGCTCAGCCATCGGAGCCTGGTGCATGATACTATGGTGCTAAGCGAAGTGCTTGCTCCTTCTACAACAAATACACGAATGCACTCGTTTAGAAGCTCATTATGTGAACGTACATCATTGCAATAGACATTTGGACCGAATTCCTTCTAATTTGTTATAGTTCTAAAATAGCCCACACTATTTAGAAGTTTATGATGAGGATTCCTCTATAGGAGGGGTCATTTTAAAGCTTCCGTTGTTTAACTGGATTGCGACATTCAGTCTCAATCTGAACCTTGATACACTTTGAAGCGAATCTTGGTCAGAAGGTAGTCCCTGCTTTCCTGATGCGAATCGCATTGCTGCTATTTCTATCAGGCGAAGGCAGGTTGGCATGAATTCGGCTGTGGCATGTAGCATTTGTGCTGAGGAATTTGATCCATCAAAGTCGCTTCATTCCCACATAACTCCACCACTCCAAATTCCATATATGTTTCGCAGCAAGGTGCATATGTACATTAGTGACTGCACATACTTCGCCGGGTAAATTGCATGATAGTGCCACGCTCTTATGCGACCAAACAACTGACACCCTGTCCGTTATAACACTGCTGTCACTGCAGTACCGCAGTCATTACACAGCACTAGCTAGACAGTACTTGTCGGTGAAATGACGACGATTTTGTTTCTGGGGTGAAACGCAGACGCAACGAAAGCATTTACCAAGCCGATTTGTATTCTTCGACCTACCCATATTGTCGGCTGCCAGTCACAAATGGCTTCCGAGGGGACTGCTATCGAGCGGTTCAGCTGAGCAACGATGATGTAAAGCTGTACGAATGACAGTGTTATCCTTCACTCTTCATAGGCAGGTTCATACTGCGCACGCTGCGCAGACTTGCAAACACGATCCTGTGCCTTGCATCCTCATTAACAGGTCGAAGATACTGGAGTAAAAATTCGGCTGGCTTCGTCATTTCGTCGTAACGGCAAGCCATTCCAATATTTTGACACAGGCTATTATAAACGCTTACTCGCTCTATGTACCGCCAGCTTACTTGGAAAAGACAACACCACAATTTTAGCAGTTTTTGTCCTATAAACCACAAACGAGCACTGGTTCGCATCGCCCTCGCTAGTACTCGCCAGATTTGCTCCAAAGAAACTATTATCAATGATCTTGAACTCTTGTCATCAGCACTACGTGAAGACGGATACAATGAAAGGTTTATAGCACTACACGCAAACACATGAAGCAGGGAAAAATGACCGACAGATGTCCCTAGGAAAAGTGCTTATTACCCTACCGCTTTATGGAAACAAAAGTGACAAAATGATTCGGCACCGTCTGCCGGATAAGAAATAAATGTTTTTACTCGACCGAACTTGTGTTATCGCACCAAGTTAGGGGGCTACTATGTAAATCCAACCTGGACAAGCCAGACCCTTAGGTTACCGTTTAATGTGTTTTTCTCTTTCATTGTACTTGTAGCAAGTACCCGGACCAAACGGAGAGAAGGCTGTCAACTAGGATTTCAAGGCACATTCCACGTGCTATGATCACGAATGATCCTAAACTGCAGACTAGATTTATTGCTCAGAACATCCTAGACTGCTCCATATGTCAAAATCCCGCGAATCGTTTTGGATAATTCACCGACGGAGCAATACTCGTCTGCTTCAGTTTGCTAGAGCCTCAGCGATTCGGCGGATGGAACCCAATTTGTGCAAACAGACTATGTTTATATCCAGCCTCGCATTGCCTTGGCAAGGTTCTTCTGTCGCGTGAACGTTGTTTCCTCTTACGCGCAGCACGATTATTCCACGAACTGTATGTTGCGAGCTGATGAGAAAACCCGAAATATCTGAATTCCGTGTATGCTGTTGTCCTTTATCCTTCTTACTATCTTAAAATGTGTCAAAGGCAAATCTTGCATAAACCTTGTCAGATCAGTCTGATCTGTTGTGGATTCCTTTCCATTAGTATGTTAGTTCACCAGATTTCTACGTTCGCACTATTACACATCTCGGATATTTCCTGTTTGCACATTCCTTGGATATGCAGGCTTGGACCGCTTGTTGTTCTTCTTCCCTCATTCCTTCTATTTCTCCCGGCTTGGCCTACCGAACAACCTCGTGGTGCCAGTTGGGCGATTCGGCTTTTTTCCGTTCCGGCGAATGGTTCAGTGGCAGTGTTCCAGGACGTCGTGGATTTTCGCCTGGCAAGCGTTCTCCCCATAAAAAGCCACATATGTCCGTTTAACAACACTGCAATGTGATGAATGTGAATCGCCACTAACTAAAGTCACAGCCACTTGTCTTCTCGGAGACATTGTATACCGGCAAGCAATCCGAGCATTGGACTGCTGGTCCGAAAGCCGTATGAACTGAATGTTCACTCACCGGCTCCCAACGGGTGCGAAACCCCTATTTCCCCATGTTGCTCTGTGGGTTAGATCTTTTGGCCAAAGACTCGGGGCCGTGGTCCCCTAAGACAACCAACCTACTTCGACCTAGGCAACCAGGTAGTATCTCGCCTACTGATGAATCATGGATACACACAACTACACCCTCGCTCTCATGATCCATTGTCCTACGACAACATCAACTTTACAAACACACGCCACCAATTTACATACTCTTTCTTTGTATCATTCATCCCCATCGTTACCTGATCCTTCGGCTATGAACAACCGTACCTCCGCCTATGAAGTTGTTCTCACGTCACCACACAGTCCTCGATAGGGAGCTGCTAGCCCCGAAGTTTGCCATCTTCGCTACTGCGACCTGAAATTCTGTTCAAATTAGCAACCCTCAATTTGCGCACATTACTGCAGGTCGGACAGCAAGCTGGACTTACACGCACGCTGGCGACCCTTGCAATTGATGTCTGCTGCCTGAGTGAAACTCAACTGCAGTATTCCAACACAGTCTACCAGCTGTCTTCACCAGTCCAACCACGCACCCGCTTCCATCTTCGTTTTTCTGGTGTCGCTGAGTCCGCCGCATTTAGGCACGCTGGTGTTGGAATCGCCCTCAGTGCTAGAGGCGAAGCCGCTCTCCTTGACTAGATTCCAGTCAACAGTCGCCTATGCACCGTGAGGCTCTGTGGCTCCTATAAGGTTAGCAGGCATCGCTCAGACAAGTGTACTCTTTTCATGAACTCTGCCTTCGCGCCCACTGATTGCAGCTCGGATGCAGTTAAGGACCGGTTCTATCAACATCTTCATGAGCTGCTCCTAAAGGTGCCTAAAACAGACATAGTTGTTATGGCGGGAGACTTAAACGCACGTATTGGTCGGCTGCACGGGTATGATGATGTTCGCTCTGACAACGGAGACACTGCTCAGTCTTTGTGCCGACCACCAACTTTTCCCCTCCAGTACGAACTTTCGTCACCTTGGACGCCACTATGCCACCTGGCGTCCTCCATCGTCAACCCAGCGATGGTCACAAATAAATCACATAGCCATAAGTCGCAGGCAGTGCTGCAGCGTACGCGATTGCCGATCATTTTGGTCAACTTGTGTTGACACCGATCATGCATTGGTGTGTGCGATAATTTGTATGCGTTTCGGCGGTTCACCCAGGGTAAAGCAAACCCGACTCAACACTCACAAGTTGGAGGACCCAACGGTGAAAACGCAGTATCAACAGAGACTTCGCGGAAATCTCGCTTTACCCCATGTTCTGAATGTTGATTAACACTGGTCACATTTTGCAAAAAGCAATGCTATCTGCCGACTTGTCTATCTGCGGACTCACCCGCTGCACAACCAGAAGCTGAAGTTCAGTAAGATCCTCGAACTGCTAAATCATCGACGGGCTGTGCTTGCCGCTGTCTCTCAAAAGCCGAAGTCAAGCCTTCGCTCTGACCGTGAATCTTGGTAGCCAAAATGAGCTGCTGAGATGGAAGTCGCTGCACCAGCTAAACAGTTCCGCAGTTTGTTTTATCTCATCAAGACCACTGGTTGCAACGTACACACTGTCAGTCAGACGACTTGTGAGTCAAACAACACGAAAATCACCAGCCTGTACAGGCGCATGGGTCGCTGGACAGAGCACTTCGCTTTCCAATTTAACTGCTCAGCACAGTCCACTGTGATACCGTTTCCCTCGGATGGTGCTTGGCCTATCGCCACAGATGCTCCTACCGAAACAGAGATCCGAAGTGCAATCCAACCTTTGTAGCCTCATAAAGCTCCTGGCCCTGACAGCCTACTCCCGGCTCTATTCAAAAATGCTGGGAATGCACTTGTCAACGAGATACTATCACTGTTCACGAGAATTTGGACTGATGAGAAAGTCCCAATTGCATGGGCAGAGTCGGTCATTGTCCCGATTCACGAGAAAGGTTCCCGCAAAGATGGCACCAATTTCTGCGGAATTTCGTTAATGTCTGTTACCTCCAAGACTTTTGTGTCTGTTTTACTCCGTAGGTTCTCAGCGACTAGAGGTGTTTATCGAGAGAAACAAGCGGGTTTCCGGCCGGGTTGAGGTTGCATTGACTACATCTTCACCGCCAACTTCTTGAACTCCTTCACGTCCACTGACGGACAATCGTAGTGTTTTTGGACATTCGAGCGGTTTTTTCTCAGTAGATAGACCTGTGTTGTGGAACTGTCTACTAAGGAAAGGTGTGCCCGGCAAGTTTGTAATCAGCTTGAAGAATCTCTACACTCACATGTCGGGCAAAATCAGTGATTACGGCACGCTTTCCACTTCGTTTGCTGTCACCAACGGCGTGCACCAACGTTGTCCTATTTCACCACTTCAATTCTGCTATTGAAGATGTTGTCCAACGGGCATTGCAAGGCCCTCAAATCTGCGGTATTGAGTTTCTCCCAGGTGAATTTGGACTACTCCGATGATATCAGTTTGCTCGGGGAAGACCCACAAGCCGTCTACAGCGCTCTGAACCGCTTAACGATGGATGCATCTAAGTTTGGCCTTTGTTTCACACCAGGCAAATGTAAAACAGTACTCTAGGATTGGCAGATACCTGTGCCTGCCCTCACCATTGCTGATGATGTCCTGGAATGGGTCCACTGCTTCACTTACCGAGGGAGTTGCATCACAGCTGGCAGCTGTATTGGAGATGAGATCCCACGACGGATCACAGAGGCCCGCCATGCATTCATCAGACTGATACATGGCGCCATCGCGACGTCGGTCTCAAACTCAAGGACAGGGTATACATTGGCTCTGTCCGTGCGGTCCTCTTGTACGACTATGAGAATTGACCGACTCGCTCGGCAGACATAAAACGATTGTCGTTTTTCGAACATCGTTGTCTGCGTAGGATTGCTCACCTGTGGCGGCAGCATCACGTGATTAACGCAGAAGTCCGAGAGCGAGTGTTCGGAGCAAACATCCCATGCCTCCAAACGGTTATTCTCCGACACCGCATACGTTGCCTCGGCCACGTGTTGCGAATGCCAACATATCGCCTTCCCCGTCGAGCGTTAATTGTGCTCCGCGGAAGCGATTGGAAAAGATGCCGTGGTGGACAACCAATGATGTAAAGAAGGAGCATGAAGAATGCAACCTCATGCTTAGCATCCGTCGGACCGGTTCGCCTTCCAGAATGGGTACCACGTGATTCGAACTGCCAGTGGTTGGAAACATTGGAGGCTAGGGCGCGCAACAGGCATCAGTGGAGACAGTGCTGCCTATTCATACTACCTATTAGTTAACATCTCATTCAACTTAAAACTCCAAAGACCAAAAAAGATCTCAAAACGGCTTATATAAACCCGAAAAATTTGTTTTCTTCACATGTACTTCGTTTCCCCCCTTTATTTCGCCATGGTTCTGATGGCACATTATCCGCAATCAGCTTTATATATATATATATATATATTATGTCATGGCGGCATCCGTATCCGCATTTGCCTGTCACTGTGGCCTACATGGGGGCAGCCACAGGACGCCTGCGCCTACAAAGGGGGCTATGGGTGGCTTGCGCTGCACCACCCACAGTTTCACCCACACACCCCATATCCGGTGTAAACCCGAAGGAATGAGAAAGGAAGGCATGTGGATGGGAGCCACGTTTCATCAACGGAGCCGACCTACACTCATTCAACAAGCAGAACAGAAGCATTTCGGCCTAATTGGAAAATCATGCACACCAGACAATTAATCAAAAACAGACAGACAACGACGACAGACGTACACAAGGCAGTGGCTGGACCGTAGCCCGTTCCGCATAGGATGAAACCACTCTTGGAACCTAGCATCGTCACGTAAACGGTGCACGCCGTCCCCTCCAGCAACTATCAACTGTCTCCTGGAGCCAGCAATCGAGGTAGAGGGTATCAGACAAGTAGGTACCTTGTCTACGCTCACATCAGGCGCAGCCACACCGAGGAGCTCAAACAACATCTACTTTTGAAATGCATCACGCAGGCAAACGTACCACATACGCCTCCTTATTGGCCTGGATTGGTAAATCGAATGAGAGCGTACGCAACCTGCTTCTATTCCGCGTGCAATAGTGCCTTCTCCTACACCTGAGCAACCGCCCTTTTGATCAGTCCACGGAATTCGCATTGCTCAACTTTGCCTTGGCTTTGCAACATCTGAAATCATAATTAGTTTGTCATAAACTCACCTTGTTTATGTCCTGGTAATGTTCTTTTCGGTTTGCCCCAGTGCCGCGTTCCTGCACTAAGTTGGCCGTACAAAAGCGGTGTGAGTATCCTCATCGAATTCATTCGGTATACATATATACATGGATTTGCGTCATACGTGTCCAATGGCAGTTGGAATGCAACATATGCACTTATCCAGACTTAAATATGAACTGCCAGAAACTGGGTAGACACATTAGACCTCATGAACAATAGTACTAACAACGTGTATGGGTATCGTTTGGAGGTCAGGCTAACAGCCAATTGCACAGGCATGAGAATAAGTATCCAAGACGAATTGTCGATGTTTTCTTTAACATTTAGACGTGACAGCCTTAAGTCTTGGGCATCCATATTTGAACGAAACCGATATAGGAATAGGGACGCAATTGTCATCAGTACGGTTACCAGGTAGAATGATTAATAAACAAGTGGTACAGTAAAATAGTGTGTGCTTAAGTGTCGCCTCCTATATGCACAGTCTGGTTTGCGTAGCTGATGTGGGAGATCGCACAGCGTGCGAATGCGATTGGGTGTTCACTTCAGTCACTCCGTCCGATCATCTGCTGATCGAGGTACGATTGTTGCGCAACCTTAAACATTGACAGATGTCAATACCACATATTCACCGCTGACGGCATCATTGGAGAGACAGCTACCACCATTCTACATCAACTAAGTCCCGCTGCTCACTGTCAAACATGCGTCTTTCTCGACAGGGTTTGCACTGTTTCGCAAATGTTCAAGACGTAGCATGGCTGTCATCCAACTATTCAACCGTTTGTACCTACCGCTGTGTACTCTACTCTGACCATAAGCTATTTGGTAATGATCCCCATCGTACCTCTCGGGTGCAGCCATTCAGTGCTCCTAAAACGATTGCTGCTATGCGCCGATTCATTTCCAAAGTAATATACTAAGACACTGACGTACTATTACCATTGGCATTCCCTTTTTCTTAGTCTATCCAGAAGATTGGCCATGTCCAATTCAATTTCTGGTTAGTGTCTCTGCCCTTCCGTCTTCAATCTGCTTGGTAGTTGCGTTTTCACAAGCCCTGGTAAATTCAGTATGGCTGATGAGCAACGGGAAAGACAGTTATGCTCACTGTCCTCATTCGTTGCCGGGCTTGTTCAATTGTCACGGATTTTCCCCGGGTAAATTCTCTTCGTGCTCACACGAGGGACAATCATTGAGCATTGTATGCTCCAGTTATCGAACTGTACACTCGATGCGTACTGTGAGCGGTCAACCGCTGGTAATCCTTGGGTTCACACGTATCTACGGAACTGGAAACATACTCAATAATTTGCCACCTTAGTCTTGATCCGTATCAACAGCACAGTTTGCTCGGAAACTCCGCGCGTTCGTCAAATACGAATGAGCACATAGATAGACTGAACCTTTATCCGGCGACACATCGACTCTCAAAGCGTCGTACTAGTTAGCATTGGGCTGCTAGTCAAGCTAGGGTCATGTAATCTACAAATCTATTTCAAGGGACAGAGTGTAGGTAGCATAGTCTGGTAAGCAATACTATGGAGGTTAGTGATGTGAATCCTGGCCGAATAGTAATACGAAGAGAAAGATGCCGTAGCCCACCGTCTCAGTATGTCACCGTACTAGACTCCACTTGAGAAGGTAGCAAGGGTATCATGGCTCATGATGAGTACAACAGTGTTGTGGGCAACACGTGAAAGAACTGCGAAATACGGCTGAGTTAGATAAGCGCTATAAAGGTAGGTCAGGTTTGACTCATACGTTCTAGGCAGGTGCAATAAATATGCTGTATAGCACCAAGTCAGTAGTTAATCATTCTAGAGTGAAACTGTACCCAAGCGCGATTTACATGCGCGATAGACTAAGGATGACACAAAGAAGATGGCGGACATGGAGTAAGCAACATTACAAATTAGCAGGGAAATGGTGCGATTAAAGTTCACTGATTTTTATGAACTCAACTGTTTAAGTCCGCGGTGAAAGAACGGGAATTATAGCTATGCTCACTTTAACGAATAAGTAGAATCATAGTGGAACAGTGATGACTTATCATTGGTTTGTGCTGCGAATGCCGTCTACTATATTAACTGCAGGCTATCCGTGTCGGAAGGTAAAACCAGAGCCGGTCCGGTCGTCTCTTGTCCGAGGTGAGCGAGAAGCAACAGGGATGTAGAACCACTAGGCAATCCGTCATGTGTTATTATTTATTTCCCCTTGGTCATTCTTTCTGACCGTTAGCATATCTCGACCAATTCATCAGTGCATAGAATGTTACATGTACCCAAGCATTTCGATTCGCATGTCACATCGTGTTGCCCCTGTTCCGGAATCAACCTTGATGACTTGTCTGAATCTCAGTGCACTTACCTGAAGGCGGAAGCAGTACAAGGGGGCGTATAGAGGCACTTTAGATGAGATACATTGAGCTCATATTGCAACTGGGGCTCGCCGAAATTACAAGTCTCACTGGCATCTGTTTGTGTCTCGCTAACTTCTCATTTGACAGGTGGATGTTATTACATTTCTTCTTTTGTGACACCGTGACTTATTGCGGGTTGCAATATATAGATATATATATATATATATCCCCTAGGCCATTTGCTATTTTTGGATAGCTAAAAGCGAATAGAAAAACTGTTATTGTTATTCATGCAGGTGAGCATGATACTTGATATGTAATGAGCCATGACTTCAGAGATATGATCATGCACAACCTAGTATTTAGTAAACTGATCAGTTACCTTGGATACTCTTTCTTTTACAGTCTTTGTTTTTCTCAGGGTCCTTCATAAACACGGCGTTCTCCAACGTTTGTCCAGTCCCTCGCTTCACCGCACCACGGCCTACTGTTAGCTGATCACTTTCTTCGAAGTTCCACTCGAGCGTACTCAGGGAATTTTTACTTTGCTTTTTCTACTTGATGCGCTTTATCAACGTTTGCTTCATTCAATCCTAGTGTTTCTGATTTGTTTACGTTATTTTCTTGCAATTTCGGCTGTGCACACAAAAATCCAATTTGTCCTACAAAGGTGGACAAAGCAACTGCTTTCCATTTCTCTTTCTCGTCGCTCTCAACAAACCCCGGAAGATTCCTTGTTATCTATCTTGTCAAAACAGTGCATATGTTCGACATTGCACTACCGCGTCAGTCTTTTTGATCCAAGTTGAGCCAATTCAAAGCTGTTTTTATGCATCCAACAGGGAACATTTCTAACACTTTACACCAGCATTGCAGGCGTAATGAGGCACAACATTGGTTTAAAGTTGCAAGCAAAGCGTGAAGAAAAAATTTGCATGTTTGTTATCCAAGCATGCGCTGACGCGTTGTGTTGACCATTTTTGCATCCAAAAGAAAACGGGGAAATACGGTAATCTGAACTTAATATGTTTGACAAAACGAAATGAACAGGGAGGATCTTTTGATAAATCACTGTTAATGGGGTTAACAGGGTCATTTGAAACCTTACATAAATGCTGTCACGTGTACCGAAGGCTTAGTAAAATGAAGTTAACCAGAGACTGATTAACCCAGTTCCTCTGCAGGTGAGCTTAATGGAAAACACGATCAGTGTGAAGCTTTTTGTAGGAGACCAGCGAAAAGTGATAGGTGAGCAATATAACCAATGAGGAGGAATACAGTTAGTAACGAATCCAAAAAATTTAGAGAGCAGGGTACTGGAAGCATTTTGAGTCTCCGAGCATAAAATGATAATTCTCTCACCTTACGTGACGTCTCTACAACGTCTTGGCCATGATAAAATATGAGGTAAAAACACACCCAGGTACTTAACAGTGTTTGAACCAGATATTTCGTGGTAGCCCACGACCATTGGGTGGGAAGTATTTGCCAAACTCGGAAGTTTGCCAGTGGAGAAGAGAAAGTTACCTCGCGGAATTTGGAAACGTTGTGTATTAGGGATCTGGACAACGATCTCCACTGATGCTGACCGGTTGATGACCCAGCGGTGGGTACAATGCTGCCTAGAACTACGTCGTCAGCCTACCTGTATGCAATGTGGTTAGAAAAGTTTGAAATATTTCATGTATATAGGAAATTGAAGCGGGAGTGGATTGCCCCCTGTAGAATGCCAGTCTTCCCAGAGTGGAGGGTTTGTTGCCGTTCAACTGGTGAAATGAGAGTTCTTTGCCAAATAGTTGCTCATCAAATTGCACGCTGCTGCTTGAACGCCATCCGCAGACAGCAAATTAAGCAGGATTGACCTGCCTACACTTCCAAAGGCGTTGGAGTAATTGGGGTAGAGCAGCCGCACAATCTTACGTTTTGCATCCAATGCCGATGCTAATGAGTGGACTAGGTATGCTACGCCATCTAACACAGAACGTCGGGATTTGTAGGCCAATCTGAGGATTGGTTCAGGCTATATCGCAATTAGATTTCGATCTATGGTGGTAGGCTGTCGTCCCTCATGACTCAGTGGCATAAGCTGCTGGCTAGTGGCCAGTAGCAGTCATAGATTCGATCCTCCACTGGTGGCCGAGAGCATGCGCAACACTAACTAGCCCCAAATTTGGCGAAACTATCTTCTGCGACTTTTTCGGATTGATAGTTGATCTAGCTGACATGTAAACCAATTAGGATAAACTAAATACATCTTAGCAAACCCCTATAGTATTAAATAAACGGAGAAATTGTACATTGAAAGCTACCGATAGTGTGAAGACATGTCACACGCCGTTCCAACCAACTTAGGCAAAAATGTACACATATCATACATACTGGTTGCTATAGACGTCAGTGATTTGCTTTATGATCAATGTATACGACCCGGCCGAGACTCACTAAATCATATGGGTTACAGTCCAAGTTCATCAGATTCTGGCCGACACTCCGCCTAGAGAAATGTGGCCACCAGTCTCACCAACGCAGGGCGAGATTGGCGACTAACTCCGTCTGTTTACACAAACTGAGTTTCATCCGCCTATTTGCAAAAGCCTCAGTGAACTGAAGCAGGCGGGCGACGCTCTGTTGTTTGATTATGCTAAATGATTCACGAGGGTTTTCACACATGGAGCATTCAAGCATGTGTCGGAATATCGAACTGGCAGGCAGCGTTTGACCATTCGCGACCAGGTTTCGAGGAATATGCTTTGAAATCCTTGTGGACAGTGTTTGTTCAGTTCGACCAACTTACTCGCTACCGCAAGTACAGTGAAACAGGTAAATGATTGAGGTGGTAACTCGAGAATCGGATTCGTCCAGGTTGACTTTAAACAGCCACTTGTTACCTTGGTGCAAAAGTACAAGCTCAGCGGGGTAATAACACATTTCCATAAATTGATGGTGACGGTATCGGAATCTCTTGTCAATTTTATCGCCTTTAAATGGTAGCGTTATGAACACTTTATTCTTTGGGACGTCGGACACTCGTTCGTTCCTAGTACTTGCGTTCGCCTTTGAGTGCCGTGCTGTGAACTTCTCGGGATATTCGTTTTCATGTAATGTCGAGGAAACTCGTTGCAGCTACATACTTCCCGCCCTCCCCCGCTGGAGCTTGAGTCAAGAAAATGAACTCTCGATATGTGCCATCTGGCGTGAGTAGCTAGTTTAGAAGGAGCAATAACTGCACGTCCAAAACGTGCACGCTTTTGTGTGCCTGAGTTTGTGCCAAGTGCTAGTTGGGGAGGAGAGGGAACACTGGAGCCGTACATCGGTTGGGTGTTTGGAATGTTCTGTGGCGGAGTTTGTTCAGCGTCAATGTCGGGAGTCTGTTGCGGTAACTGGAATTAGAGATAGGCTGGTTTCAGGCGATCCATACTGGCAGTCTTTGGAACCATTTCTGTCCAATACGAAATACATCTCTTTGCGAGCGATGACTTTGAAAGGGCCTTCGTAAGGCGGTGTCAAATGCTTGCGAATCGCATCGATACGTACGAAAACGAAGGGGCACGTGTGTAATTCTGGGTGAATGTGGTGGTTTCGAGAAGTGAATCGCGGTGGCGTTGGACGAATGGCGCAGTCGTGCAACACATGACGTAGGATCGACTTCGCCGGTGACCCTGGAATCTAGTACTAATTCTCCAGGAAGTCTCGTTGTTGTACCAAAGACTAATTCCGTGGGACAACAACCGACATCTTCCTTTACAGTGTTGCGGATACCGAGCAGAATGATCGGTAAACGCTCCGACCACTGGATATTCGATTGCGTCGCAGTGAGTGCGGCTTTGAAGTGGCGGTGAAAATACTCAGCTAAATCGTCAGCAGTCGGATATGCTGTCGTGCGTAAATGAGAACAGCGAAGTATGCGGTTAAAGTCGCGAAACAATGCAGAATTAAATAGGGGTTCTCTATCCGTGGTGATAGTGGCGGGGTCCCAAACACGGATATCCAAGTTTCGGTAAAAGTTCTTGCCACCGTCTCGGCTGAGACTTCTCGCAGCGGCACGGCGTGTGGCCAACGTGTGAAACGATCGACACATGTCAACAAGTAAACAGAACCGTTGGATGGCGGTAGAGGTCCAACCATGTCGATATGGACAGGCTTTAATCGAGCGTCGGACAGAGAAAACGTTCCAGGGACAGTAATCGTGTGGCGACGTATCTTGCTATTCTGGCAGGTAATACAGTGTTTCGCCCACTGTTGGATATCAGAGGGCATGCTGGGCCAGATGTAGCGATCCGTAATCCGCTTGATGGTAGCGCGGCTGCTCGGATGGGAGATTCCATACAAGTGTTCAAACACAACTCGTCGATACTGTTGCGAAACGAATGGTCGAGACTTTCCAGTGGATTTATCGCAGTAAATTCGTGAGTCCGAGTTGAGAACGCTCGGTTGCGAAAGTTTACTAGAAGGATACGATTTCAATTGCTCAAACCCAGAATCTGTTTCTTGGTGGGCAGCGATGTCTTCTAGCTTGGCACGAAACCTCATGAAGACCAATGCCGGAGAATGCGTCGACTACAACACTGTGAGCTGCATCCATGTGTCGAATGTCGGTAGCAAACTGTGATATGTAATCCAACTGACGAATTTCTCGAGGTGAGAAGCGATCAGAGAAACCACGAGAAGCACAAGTAAGGGGCTTATGAATCGTAAGGATGGTAAAAGCACGTATTTTAATGAGTCAATGGATCAGTTGGATAAGCTCAGGATCATTGGCTTGTGCGGCAGATATTCTCTCCAGGTCGATGAGTGTCAGTGACAGTTGATTCAGTGGAGCACGCGATAACGCATCAGCAACAGTGTTGTTGGGACCGTCGATGTAACGGGCGTCCACGCAGTTGGGTATGAATCTGCCGTGGTAGTATACTATGCAGAAGAATCGGTGTAGGCTTCTGATTGATGGGGACATGGGATAGTTTAGGATCACTTGTGTCTCATCCGGAAGAGGTTTGATGCCATCACCATCGATCCTGTGAACCATAAACTCAATGTTGGGCATAACAAATGCGCATTTGTCGGCGTTGTTGGTTATTCCGTAATGTGCAATTCGTACAAAATGCCAATCGGATGTGTGCGATATGCTCATCAGGGTTCGCGCTTGTTATCTAAAGATAGGTTACGTAAACGTAGCAAAGTCTAGGCCACGGAGGACCTGAGACATGCCCATCGACGATGGTGCAAATTATGGGAAACAAGTCGTCGTCCTTGGCATACGGTAAGTAGTTCCTACCCGTAAGTAACGATTTTAGTTAGAATGGCCGCCTGTAGCATTGGACCTGCTGGTTACAAGGGGCATTTTTCCAGAGAACGGGGTAGAATGCTGACTTCCGCACCAGCTTCAACGAAGACAAAAAGTTTGGTTGTGAAGTCAAATAGTTCAGCAAGCGACTAATGATTTGACCGAGCTCACATTCAATCTGCTTAGTCAAATGCCAGAACAGGATGCACCGGGCATCCCCTAGACAGTCTGAATCTTTTGTGTGGAGTAAAGTTCTTCAAATTGCTCCGTGATGGGTTTAAAAAACACCACTGTCAACAAAGAAGCAACAGAACGAGATATCAGTGGAGTGCTTCAGTAGTCAGATGCTAACTGAACCTGAGAGGTACGTGCTTTATTTGTTCTCTGTTTCTCTAACTCGTCTACAACTTGAAGCGCTATCACTTGGGCTTAATATCTCAGTACCATCGAGTAAAAGTGAAGAAAAGAAACTGAACTTAACTTTGAATATATAGACGAACAATTATTCACTATTACACTTGCCCCTGATGACGCAACCGGTTGGTTTATGGATAAGGTAGTGGATCCGGCCAAGCAATTTTTTGTTACCTTAACAGAAAACTGTCAAATTTTGAGGAAACACCGCGGTGCGTAGTTAAAGGGATTAGGGCGAAATGAGAGTGTAGTAATACTGGGACCGGATAAAGGAACAGGAGAAATTATACTCAATAAAGATGACTACGTTAGAAAAATGCATACAATTTCAGCTGACACGAACCGCTTCGTTTGCCATGCGACAGGTTTTGATAGAACCAAACAAGTAGAGAAATAGGTGCATTTACCATCCTCACGAACCATAAGCTTCTCATGGTTCCTCTGATCGCTTCTCACCTCGAG
The DNA here is from genome assembly GCA_944474145.2 of Dicrocoelium dendriticum. NCBI lineage: Eukaryota > Metazoa > Platyhelminthes > Trematoda > Plagiorchiida > Dicrocoeliidae > Dicrocoelium > Dicrocoelium dendriticum. Next base: position 228,318,747 of record OX104063.1, read on the forward strand.
AAATTTGTCCGCGGGATTAAGTATCATAGTTTGCCCCCGACATGTGACACATTGATGCAGCTCACAGTGTTGTAGTCGAAGCATTGTCCGGCACTGGTCTTCACGAAATTTCGCGCCAAACAATCAAGCTAGATGACATTGTTGCCCATCAAGAAACAGATTCTGGGTTCGAGCAGTTGAAACCAAATCCTCCAATTAAACTTTCCCAACTGCCTGTTCTCAACTCCGACTCGCCAATTTACTGTGATATATCCCCCGGAAAGCATTGACCATGCATTCCGTAACAGCATCGAGGAGTTGTGTTTGACCACTTGTATGGAATCTCCCATCCGAGCAGCCGCGCTACCATCAAGCGGATTACGGATCGCTACATCTAGCCCAGCATGCGCCCTGATATCCAGCCGTGGGCGAGACACTGTATTACTTGCAAGAATAGCAAGATAGGTTACCATACGATTAATGTTCCTGGAACATTCCCTCTTCCCGACGCTCGATTAAAGCATGTCCATAGCAATACCGTTAGACCCCTACCGCCGTACAGTGGTTTTATTTACGTGTTGGCATGTGTCGACCGCTTTACACGTTGGCCACACGCCGTGCCGCTGCGAGAAGTCTCAGCCGAGATGGTGGCACAAACTTTCATCGAAATTTGGATGTCCGTGTTAGGCACCCCGCCACGATCACCATGAATAGAGGACCCCAATTTAATTCTGCACTGTTTTGCGACCTTAACCGGAAACTTGGCTGTTCTCATTTACGCACCGCAGCATATCATCCGGCTGCTAACGGTTCAATCGAGTATTTTCATCGGCACCTCAAAGCCGCACTCACTGCGACGCAATCGAATATCCAGTGGTCGTAGCGTTTAGCGATTATTCTGCTCGGTATCTGCAACACTGTAAAGGAAAATGTCGGTTGTTGTCCCACGGAATTAGTCTTCGGTACAACAATGGGACTTCCTGAAGAATTAGTACTAGATTTCAGGGTCACCGATGAAGTCGATCCTACGTTGTGTTGCACGACTGGAACAATACTTCAGCGCCATTCGTCCAATGCCACCGCGATTCCCTTCTCGAAACCATTACATTCATCCCGACTTGCACACGCGCCCCTTCGTTTTCGTACGCATCGATGCGTTTCGCAAGCATTTGACACCGCCTTACGAAGGCCCTTTCAAAGTCATCACTCGCAAGTAGACGCATTTCGTATGGGACAGAAATGGTTCCAAAGACTGCCAGTATGGATTGCCTGAAACCAGCCTACCACGAATTCCAGTTACCGCAACAGACTCCCGACACTGACGCTGAACAAACTCTGCCACAGAGCACTCCACCAACCCTAGCGATGCGCGGCTCCAGTGCTCCGTCTCTTCCCCAACCAGCATTTGTCGCCAACTCATACACACAAAAGCGCACACGTTTTGGACGTGCAGTTATTTTTCCTTCTAAACTAGCTACTCACGTCAGATGGCACATATCGAGCGTTCATTTTCTTGACTCAAGCTCCAGGGGGAGGGGGCGAGAATTCTGTAGCTGCAATGAGTTGTCTCGATCTTACATGAAAACGGATATCCAGTGAAGTCCACAGCATGGCACAGGAAGGCGAACGCGAGTACTCTGAACGAACGGGTGTCCGACGTCCATAAGAAATGTGTTCATAACGCTACCACTCAAAGGCGAGTAAAATGACAAGAGATTCCGATACCGCCACCGTCAATCTATGGAAAGTGTTATTACGCCGCTGAGCTTGTGCTTTTGCACCATGGTAACAAAATGCTGTTTAAATCCAACCTGGACAGGCCAGACACTCGAGTTACCGCAACCATCATTTTCCTGGTTCGCTGTACTTGCGGTAGCGAGTACGTTGGCCTAACTGAACGAATATTGTCTACAAGGTTTTCAGGGCGAATTCCTCAAATGGTCAAACGCTACATGCCAGTTCGATCTCCCGACACATGCTTGACTGTTCCATATGTGAAAACCCTCGTGAATCACAGCATAATCAACCATCCCCGCAATCAGCCGTACAGTGCGGTCGCAAAAAAGCTGTCCT